>ML685851.1:8207308-8406302 GCA_007922175.1 Pelusios castaneus
ACTTAGGGCTACCCCACATCTACACTGGCTTAATTCGACTTTAAAAAGTCGAATTAAGTCTTAAGTCAAATTATATCTAGGTTTAATAAAGTCGACGTAATTTTCATTACTTTATTTATGTAATTTCCTTTATTTTCCTTAAGTCGACTTAAGCAAGCTTAAGTCGGCTTAATTTACAAATGTAGACGCAGCCTATGTGAGAAGCTACCTTGGGATGCTGTTAGAAGATGCACCTTGACCATCACGTATAAAACCCACCCTTACATTCAATAACATTTTAAATGGAAGGCATTTAGACCCTCATTCTCCAAAGCAAAACAAAACAAAACAAAAACAAAACAGCAACAAAAAAAACCAGGCAGTAATTTACAGGTAATAGAAACTTTTATTGTTTATTCCATGATTAGCCATTAGAGGACTTGGTTGAAAGGGTAGATGTTCAAACTGGTTCTTATGCTAGGAGGACAGTCGGACGTAGCCCAAGCCACTGCACCTGTCAAGTGCTCTGTCCCCACCTCCTGAAGAACTACTTTTGGGAGCAGTAGCTGCACTGACATACCATTTTCAGGGTCAAACTAGGCTGAAATGTGAGATGTAAAGAGGATGGAAGAGGTAAGTGTGTCATCCAGGCAGTCCTATCAGTCACCCACAGAAGGAAAGCGTATCTGTTGCTAGGAAACTTCACTGTTGTGTGCATGATACCCAGAGTGGCTTAGTTTTTAAGGCCTGGTCTACACTGCGGGGCTAAGTCAATATGAGATGCGCAATCTGCATGCCACAGAATGCGTATCTCCTGTCGACTTAGTTACTTTGACCTACCCCACTGTCCTCACTTCACTGCGTCGGCCAGCAATACTCTCCCGTTGACGCAGTGTTACTCCACTTGTGTCGACAGGAGAGCACTTCTTGGATTGATTGAGCGGGTCTACACTGGCCATTCGATCGACCCTGCTGCATCAATACATGGGAATCGACGCAGAATTTTCAGTGTAGACATGGCCTTTGACAGCATTTACGGTATGCTAATTGATGTACATTAGCTTGGTTCTTTCTCTCAAATAAGGTCAATGATAAAATCTTCATTCTAACTTCTAGTAAGTTCAGACTTAAGCATATATGTCTTCTGAACATATTTTCAAACAATAGGGCATAGCTAGCTAGACATCAGCTTTTTAGGTAAATTTAATATGTATATAGCAGTATGATAGAAGCATAAATCAAACCTGCTGTTCTGGGCTTTTTTAAATTAACAACATTAATGTTACATTTTAGAATTTCTTGAAGCTATAAAGTAGTGTATAATTTGCAGTGAGAATCATATGAAGGAGGAAAGTGAAGCGTGTAATTAGTTTATTCATCTTCGGTGTAGAGGATTCCTTTATTTCAGTGGTACTCAACCTTGCTACTAAGTGACCAAAGAACACAAGATCATCAATAGATTTTAAACACATTTAGAATATAAAAATACTCAACACAAGTAATTGCTATTACATTGAAAATTACCAAGGAAAGGTTACACTATGAACAAGAGTGCACCGTTAGCGCAGCCGGTTAATGTACAAAGGTAGAATTACCCCATCTGTCTGTTCACAGTATTTTTTTTTTTTTAATTGCTAATTTTTTTTGTCCGATGGCTTTGAGAAGTTTGCCACAGATGTGTTGTGGAGTTTCTTACTCTCAACTCAAGATGTGTTGTACAGTACTTATGCAGTGTTATACGGTACATATGCAGTCACAGCTTCGAGCTGTGAACAGTGAACTCCATGTATCATGAATAATCACAGGAGGGACAAATTAAACACAGCTCAGCAACTTTGCAGAACTGCTAATTGTTTTTAAGAGACCTGGGGTCCAATTCTGTAACTATAGAATTCATGGGATTAACCAAGGTCAATGCGAGCCACATACACAGAGGGCCTGAGGCACCAGCCTTTGGATTCAGGAATAAAATATTCTGTCTCAAAGAGAAACTGACAACCCAGTGTGAGATATGGAGGAACAGACAGGAAACACCCTAAAGGATGACCATGTGGAGTCTTAAGGCAATTGTCTTCCCTGTGTATGTCTACACTGATTTGGGCTCCTGGGACTCAGGATGCAGGGCTGTTTAACTACAGAGTAGACATTCTGGCTTAGGTGGCAGTCCAAGCTCTGGGATTCTCCCACCTCACAGGGTCCTAGAGCCCAGGCGCCAGCAATTAAACAACCCCGCAAGCTTGAGTCCTGTGAACCCGAGTCAGCTGGCACAGACCAGCTGTGGGTTTTTAACTGCAGTGGAGATGTGCTTTCAGGTGAGAACAGGCAGTGGTGTCTCCCAAACGCCAGGAAAGGGAACAGCTAGTCCCCAGAACATCTTGGCAGAAGACTCTGCTGACCATCTTCCCACCTCTGTGTTGCTTGGTTGAGTCCCCATTCTGTCTACCCATCCCCTTTAGTTGCATCATATGAGCAAGAGAGAGAACTCAGCAGGGGTTAGCGTTTCTGCAGACAGGGAAGGGTTAGGTGCAAGGAGGAAAGAAACTACTTTGGGATTCCTTAGAGGAATAAAATATAATCCATGGAATATAATCTCAAAACCCAAATATTTTAAAGAAAAAATATTTAACAATTTAAAATAAAATTATTCTCTAATTCAGGTATACAAGCCATTATTTTTCCTCCATAACTGCATAATTTATTAAACATTAAAATATTCCTCAAAATCAGAAGAGCATTGTAAAAATAACTGTTCCCTGAGAACATACGAAATTTCAAGTCTTTCATTTTTGTAATTACTGATTTACAGAGAGGGAGGAACTATTTCTTTCCTGTTGGCTATGCTAGTTTCTGTAAAACAAACAAGGAGTCCTGTGGCATTTTTAAAGACTAGCAAATATATTTATCGCATGAGCTTTTGTGGGAGAAAATCCCACTTCGTCAGACGCTATGTACAACACCAAAGCAAAGAGAAACTGCTAAAATATTCACATTTAGAGATTACATAACACACAATTTGTTCTGAATCCATGAACTCTGTAATAAATTGATTGGTCACATCTGGTCTATATATTTCTTCTTGTGTGATCTAACCAGTTCTTCAGCTATGTTCTCATTAAGACTTTCTGTTATAATTCTGGTTGCTTATCCGCTTAGCAATAGTTTTCAAAGACTTGAACTAAGGGCTGTTTTAAAATGTGTCACTCCCCCCACATTTCAGTGAAAACAGGCATTTTTCTCATAAAAATGCTGGATTATTGAAAAATAAACAAACAGACAGTGATGAAACATTCCAACCAGCTCTGGTTATCATATGCTAGTTTTACAGCTTTGATGTTATTAAGGATCCATGAACAAGCACAGATCTTCAATATCTTAACTCCTAAATTGTTTTAAATCGATTCGTTCTGAAATGTCGTGTCACCTTTCAGCTGCGTAAACTTGATTCTTGCACATGGTCATGAGGAGCTCCCAGAACATCCACCAGGCTCCCTTGAAAGCAACACTTCTATGGGAGAAGACTGCTTGAATCAGGCCTTTTGGATTGAGAAACCAGAGCAGGGTAGGCTCCATACACCCTTCCTTCAATACCTTATATAAAAGGTTGAGGAAAGTCTTGTGAAATTCAAAGAGAGTCTAAGACTCAGGTGCCCTAATTTACAAGAACAGTGGATTTAAGGTTTCCAGAGTAGGCAGGATTCATTCATTTAAGGGGACTGCAAACCTGGCACACTCTCCACTGCAATTTCCCCCAGAATAAAGGGGATTTCTCAGTGGTTAAAGGTCAATGTTTAAGCTCTACACAAGCCTCTCCCATGGAGCACACTGCATATATTGGGAGGGAAGGTGGGAGAGAATATAGTCAGAGCACTGCGCACGCTTGCAATTCTAGGCTATTACAACAACCCATAGGAAAAGAAATTTAAAAATTGGCTTCCATTCATAATTGATTTATTGCTTTAAAACCAAAACAAAAAATGGCATTTGTAATTTACAAAAGAACTAAAATGAATTTTAAAAACAAAGTGTGCCCAGGTGCTGAGCTTTATAGCTCTCTAATCTAATGATAGCTTTGGCCTTTACAGTGAAATATTGGAGTTGTATACCATTCCACAGGCTGCACTAATGAAAGCCTTTTGGGTTTTTTTTGGAAAACATTTAGAAAAAATGTAATGACTGTTTTAATTTTTCATGGAAGAAGTTCCATGTGCCCAATTATGACACAGTAAAAGATCTGTGAACTAACCATTTGCTCTAACTATATACACTGATATGTTAAAATGGTCCACTGTGTCAAGGATTCACAGAAAACAGATGCAAATAACATATTCACTGAGGAGGTGGGGCCTTTTGTTGAGCAGGTCTCTCAAGGCCTTTTTTCTTCATTCCACCATGATCCTTCCCCTTAAGGCCCAACTGCACCCTGCCCCAAGACACAGGGGTAAAGGTGGGAGGAGGAACCCAATGTAAGCAGAGAGTTCAGCTGTATAAGCAAAATTCGTAACTGGCTATCTCTGGCAATGCAAAGTGACTTTAGCAGACTAGAAAATCCAACTCAAGAGCCGAATTCGAATAATTCAACTGAACCATGGGATCTAGTGAAATTGTACACATTGTACAAAATTTGGCCCTATATAATTAAAACTTATCTTACTTTGATAATAACTTTTAATATCTTTGAATCCGTGCACTTCCACCCACTCATACCATTACTTAGCAATACTGGGTGTAATATTCAAAAGTAATCACCACTGTCATAACCACTTCCCACCAGATCACCGATCTATTAGCGTTTTTGAGGGGATCAACAAACATTCGGACAAGGGTTATCTAGTAAATATAGCATACTTGGACATTCAAAAAGCCTTTGACAAGGTCCCACACCATAGGCTCTTAGGCAAAGTAAGAAGTCATGGGAAAGGAGGGAAGTAGCTCGTGGATTTAACAGGTTAAAAGATAGGAAACAAAGGTTAGGAATAAACAATCAGTTTCACAGTGGACAGAGGTAAATATCAAGGTCCACAAGGATCTGTACTGGGACGAGTGCTGTTCATAAATTTATGCATGATCTTGAAAAGGCGGTGAACAGTGAGGTGGCAAAATTTGCAGATGATACCAAATTACTCAAGATAGATAAATCTACAGCTGACTGAGAAGAGTTACAAAGAGACCTCACAAAACTGGGTGACTGGACAACAAAATGGCAAATTGAAATTCAATGCTGACAAATGCAAAGTAATGCACATTGGAAAACATAATCCCAACTATACATACAAAACGATGGGGTCTGAATTAGCAGTTGCTACTTGAGAAAGAGATCTTGGAGTCATTGTGGATAGTTCTCTGAAAACATCTGCTCTATGTTCATCAGGAATCAAAAAAGCTTACAATGTTATGAACCATTAGGAAAGGGACTGATAATAAAGATAGAAAATATCATAATGTCATTGTATTAATCCATGGTATGCCCATACCTTGAATACTGTCTGAAGTTCTGGTTGCCTATCCCAAAAAATTCAGAATTGGAAAAGTACAGAGAAGGGCAATGAAAGCTATTAGGATTATGGACCAGCTTCTGTATGGGGAGAGATTAAAAAGATTGGGACTGTTCAGCTTGGAAAAGACACTACTGAAGGGGAATGTAATACAGATTTATAAAATCATGAATGGTGTGGAGAAAGTGAATAAGAAAGTGTCATTTATCCCTTCACATAACACACGAAGCAGGGGCCACCCAATGAAATTAATATGCAGAAGGTTTAAAACAAACAGATATACTTCTTCACACAATGCACGGTTAATCTGTAGAACTCATTGCTAGGGGATGTTCAAAGCTAAAAGTATAACTGGATTTAAAAGAGAATTAGATACATCATGAAGGATGTGTCCATCAATGGTTATCGGGTGATTCTACTCCCTGCTCTGAATGTTCCTAAACCTCTGGCTGCTGGAAGCTGGGACTTGATGAGAAGGGACAGTTCACTCGATAAATTGCCCTATTTTTTTTTACTTACTCTGACACTGGCCACTGTTTGGAAGACAAGATACTGAGTTAGGTGGACCATGTGGTTTGGCCTATTGTAGCTATTCTTACGTTACATTTTTACTTATGAAAGTTTTATACACAGTCCATTGTCCCAATCCAGCAAAGCACTTAAGCATGTGCTTAATTTTTAATTGGATTTAAATGCGACTAGTTAAGTGCTTAAAGTTAAGCATATGCTTAAGTGTTTGGGGTAGATAACTTTTGTGACGTTATTAAGGAAATGACTAGAATTTGCTGGGCTCTATATTGGAGGCGGTACCCAGTCATCATCAGCAATTACTCATGTACTAGTAAAGAAAACCTATGGGAGAGAAGATGGGGGTAGGAAAAAAACAAGGCAAACCACAAGAATAAATAAGGTGAATAAAATCCTGATATATATTATGGGGTAATAAAAAAGGTATGGCTTAAAAATGATCTGAGAACCCTAACACAGGATCTGATTGAACACTGCATTACATCAATTTTACACTGGCATGACTCCAATAAAATCATTGTAAAGCTGGTGTGACAGCGTGGTAAATCAGGCCCAAAGCCACAAAGCTCTTCAAAACAGATTGTCTGAGTGTCATGTCCACTCCTCACTTTTTCCTGGAATATTTGTTTAACATGCTCTGGACTACAGAGCACAGAAGGAGCTAGTTAGCGATAAACATACTGTTAATAGTTACAGATATTTCCTGGTGGTCATTGAGAATGTAAGGTAATGAACCACTCCTGAGTTGTTAACTTTGTTTTGGACTCAAATCTTACTTGCAAGTTTCCTGTAAATGGCTCCTCTCTTGTAACCTGAGACCCTTTGATTTTACACTATGTTCAAATGTAAATCCCTCAGATTACACACAGGCGTTTTCAACATGCTTATTTATAGCCCAGCAGATGGATTTGATCTCATAAATAAACCACTCCCTGTTATCAAGTTACAGATACCTTCTAATTCTTTCCTTCCCTGGTGAATACTCTCTGTTCTAGCTCTGCTCATTTTTTCAACTGTATCCACTAAAGTTAAAATTCTTGGCTCCAATTTTTACTTACAGTCAGGGTGTATTCCACCACTCCAGGCACGTAAAGGGGACATAACATGGGTGAAGCTGTAATGTATACCCACTCCAAGACCCCATTTTCACTGCCATGCCTTAGCTGTACAAAGGAGGCATTGGTGCAAATGTGTCAGGCACACTGATTTATGGTGTTACTATAACTTACTCTAATTGAGGAATTAACTACTATGATCAGATAAACTCAACATGCAAAGTTAAATACCTAGAAAGATGTGTACACTGAAAGGCTAACTAGTTTACCATGGAAGAGCAGAGCTACTCTTTCCAAGGCACAGACAGCACTATAGCAATCCGATGTCCAATGGGTTTTGATTAAAGAAAAGATGGATGGACATATGGTAAAGTTGATACTGTACAGATCTTGTTTTTCACATCTGAGATTCAGGTTGCAAGTGCACTGCCTTGTCTTTGACTGTAACTCAGGTAAGAACAGAGAAATCATGCACAGCATGATCCACTTAACTTTTGTGTAACCGTATAGTAGGTTTTTACAGGGCCCCATGGGCTTCCTTGATTATTTAGTGAGGAAACTGCAGGATTCTCCACAAAACCACTTTAAGTTTTTCAGAGCAGTGTTTGTGGAAGATATGTGCATTTGTTCCTTTCACAGCATGGTAGAGGTAATTATTTAAGCCATGAAGTGCCATATGCTCTGTTTATTTTAGTTTTTTATTTATAGTCAAATCTATGCCATCACCAAATTACCTGTGCACCTCAGATACATTGCTGCTATTCTATGCTCCTTACCTATTTCTTATATATGAATGTTTGGTGAAATTCAATGTTATGCAGGAATTGTTAGAAATGATATCATACCACAAAGATCGAGAGGCTCAAGGATAACTACAGCCAAGATAAAGATGGCCCTTATTTTTATTATTTATATGGACTCGAACCTTAGTTGTCTACGGTAATGTAATGACACTGTGAAGTTGGCAAGTCAGGTGCCAGCTCATGCCACGGTCCCCAGCCTCAACCAGACATTAACAGATACATAGCTGTAATCTATCTTGCTCATTTGTGGGTTAATATTGATAAAATAGGTATTGGAATGATAAAAAAGTGTTTAGATTCCATTGAAGGCTGGCAAGTTGCTGCATGCATTAATTTAACGTGTAGTATCTGTATTCCATGTTACATCATCATATTTGAGCAGTTGTACTGCGAGGCTCTGACTCTATGAGTCGTTACACAGGAGAGGGACATTAATTAGTGAGGAGAGTTGCTCTTCCACAGAAATTATGTCCCTTCCAAAGGAGGAGACCCATCAATATCAGACAGGCTATGAGTGGTTCTTACAGCTGGAAACTCCGAACATCTGGAGTGAGGAATTGTCAGCAAAAACTCTAAAGACTTAAATTATGGTTGTTCTGTTCTGCTCCCTGTGACGGTGAGTCATGCAAGTGGGTGCCTCCCATCAGCTGAGTATGTAGCTCAGATCACATAGCAGGATGGGGATAAAAACCCCAAACAAATGAAAGCTTAGACTCTGGTTTAGCAAGATGGTTCAAGGCATAAGTAAGAACTCCCTAGATGCTTAATCTGGGTTAACCTTCCAGGATAAATTGAGCTTGTTGATTATAGAAGTCTGTTTTACCTTTTGAAACCTAAGACTGTAACTCATTTATGTCTATGTTGCTTTAACCTTGTAAATAACTCCTTATTTTCCTTTCCCTACTTAATAAGTGTTTGTATAGTTTACCATGGGACTTGCTACATGCATTGTCTTTGGTGTGAGACCAAGCGATTGGCCCTTTGGGAATAGGGAATAACCTGAATATCTCTGTGATTCTTGGTGCAAGAAGCCCATCCATCAGAGATGAACTCTCTTGGGTGGCAAGACAGACGGAGTCCAAAATGGGACTGGTCTGAGACTCCCTATTAAGGCTGTTAAAGTGCCTGAGAAATCTGCACTTAGTCGGTGCACCAATTTGGTGTTTGTGCCCTGCTTTTTAACAGTCTGTCCTACAGTTGGCCCTGGGGCCCAGAATTTATTTTTATCACCACATACTGTATGAAAAGCTACTGTGGCAGATAACCTAGGAGTGAACTAGGAAACACACTTCCTTTGCATTTTATAGCCCTATTAATATTTTATCATGTTTTGTCTCATGTTTTTCTATTGCTTTAATTAAAAAACAAAACAGCATTCTCATAGCTATGAACCAAAAAGAGTCATAGCCTAAAGGAAAGAACATCTGCCCAACATTTCAAGGCACTACATTTAAATTCTGTTATGATTACACTTTTATTAAAATTGACTTGAATGGGAGCTCTGTCTGAGCGAAGACAAAGTAAAGATTTTGGAACTGGGCCAATGCAAAGGACACCTAGACAGATGTCCTATAGGTACAGATTGATAGGCTGAGTTGCAGAAATTAGATTTTTTTACATGGTCTATAGACGATGCTTCTTCATCTTCAATATATCAGTCTAGAACATCTCTCCCTGACATCACTGATTTTATTAAGAGTTCCTGGTATACACGGGATCACTATCATTACGTTTAATCTGGATCTGTTTCCCCACAGTTGGAAGTAGTAGCAATGATTAACTGAGGTCTTAGCTTTTCAACCCTCTCTTTTGACATTTCTGTTTCAGAATGCGATGGGAGCATTACTTGGGGAGCTTGACAGAGACAGGGTGGGACTCAGACTTTGGTGACAGTTTCATTATTTTTATGTACGTCATTTCAAATAAAACATATCTATAAGCAAGTTGTTGGCATGCTGAAAATTCATAAAACTCAAAATCCCCATAGGGATAACCATATAGCAACATGATAATAAATTCAAGTGATTTATAGCTAGTAAATCAGGCAGTACAATATACCCCTACCCACTTAACTCAAACCTCATCCGCTCCGCCGCCCAAAACTAAAGCCATATTAAATAAATTGGTTCTATGGATCACTCATGTGCTCACAAATAATCGTAACTTCCCCCAATCAAACATTATCAGCCATTAAAAAAATAGTTAGGTAAGATCATGCAGTACCTCACAGCATACCTTCCCTAAGCTCAGTAAAGATACAGCTATCCACTTTGTTCATTGGCTTTTAGCTAGTTTGCAATCTTCGTGACCGTGTGCCTGTCCAAAGCCAGTTGAATGAGTCATTCAGGTGTGATTTTGAGAGTAATGTTATCAGACGTCTTATTAAATCCTAAGACAACATCTATTATGTTCCCGTCATCCATTGATTTTGTTATGCTATTAATAAAGGACCACTCAGTTAAGTTTGCCTAACAACTTTTTTAGTTTTGTTTATTTAATTCATAAATTAAACTGTGCTACCTACTGCCTTCCTTTACCTTCTGTTCCATACTGAAGTGGTAAGTCCGCACTAGAATACTGTCTATAGGTCTGAAAAACTAGACACTGGAAAGATGTCAACTTATTGGAAGGAGTTCACAAGAAAATGATCATGGGATTTGATTTATGAGGAAAACACCTAAATATGTATAAGCTTGGCCAAATGACGACTAAGATAGAATATGTCTACAAGTATTTGAAGGGTGTAAACACCAAGGGATCAATCATCAGCTGGAGCAAACTGTCATCACTCTATTGACTTCAGTGGTTTTACAAGAATTTAAACAGTTGAGAACCTGATGGCAAGGAAGAAAACCAGTTTAGGGTGGTTTGGGCAATTATTCATTTTGATTTTAGCTCAAGTGCTAGGAATCAGGGAATTCATGACAAGTTCCCTAGAGGGAACAGACAATGTGATCTCACTTAGGTTTCATTCTTTTTAGTCATTAGGGATAACATAAAAAGATTTTCTTTGTCATTTTTGGCCTTTTTTTCTATTTCTGCCTCATGGGCTTCAAATACAAAATGGGGGTAAAAGATGATGGATTTCATCTAGCCTCATGCGAGACATTGCTCTTCTCTTCCTGAGATTTTTACATATAAAATTTCATTTATGAATACAATTTTCCATTTGTCAGAAGAACATTCTGTGGTATGTTATTATTACTGGAAAAACTTAACTGATTGTTTAAAATAAATAAAAGAAAATAAAATAGAAGAAGTTCCAGATCTAGCCAAAATATAGAATTTCTTTTACTGACTGAAACTTGGTAGGTATTCCCAGTGGCAGCCATACATTTGTATAAGAAGCTAAAGAACAAATGTCAACTTCATCTCTCAATGTACAAGGAGAGATTTTTCTGGAGGTTGCTGTAGAGTTGACAATGATTTTACCACTAACCTTCTAGTGTATGTGAATTCAAAATCTACTCCATAAAATAGATGTTTATGATATAGAGTATAAGAACCTAACTGAAGATTCCTGAAAAGACTGAAGATTCCTGAAAAGACATACGGTTACAGGTCGATCTGAAAGAAGAGATCAGGGTTCTGACCCTGCTTCCACTTAAATCAATGGCATAATTCCTGCTGAGTTCAGTGGGAGAAGAGTGGGCCCCAAATAGAGTGAAGAAGGCCACATTACCAGGCTTAATTTTGAATAGACCTATACTAAAAAGCTGGCTTTGGAACAATTCTTGAATTTTGTTTTCTGTTCTCCAATAAGTTTATTGCAACTATAACTGAATTAGAATTCAGCAACAATGTTTTTCAGTGGCAAGAAGTCTTCTGAATAGTACATGACACCTGAATAACTTCAGTCATAAGGCACCATTATCTGTTTTCTTCCGATTTCAGGATACTCTAGCAATGCAATAAATTCACGCAGTGGCAGAAGACGTCCTGTACACACCACAAAACCTTCATGGTAACCTTGCATGAGGTGCGATTAGAGATATAGGTGTAGCAGTCACATAAGGACACTTCTGCATCTCACTGAGACCTGGATTTTGCACTAACTATGAACTGACTATGAGGAGGAGAGCATTAGGAAGAGGCTGGTGGAAGGGCCAGCAGATCCATGCTTACATGGAGACCTCCTGTGCAATGAAGACATGGAGCGATAGCAATCATTGCTGGTTCTTCTTTCTACTGGAGTTGTGACTGTGGGTGACTGCAGTGATTCTCTGCTGCAGCACTGAGGCCTCCAGGTTAAGGGCAAGAGCATGTACATTGCAGAGGTTTTATGCAAGGTGCAAGAATTTCCCTCTGAACAACAAGTACACATTAACTATTCTCAGCCTACTTATTAAAGGTCTGAAAAGTGTTTTCAAAGTGAAATTCCTCATTATACTCTCACTATTTATTGTATATTATAATTATAGTAACAGTGAAGATTATGTGCAAATTTTAGTCCATTTAAAATCCTTTCAGTGCTGACCTTTATTCCTCCAGCTCCGTGTATGTCATTACAATATTTGTACTGTTTAGAACACTTTATTGCTTACTTATCTTCCTGTAAAATTTCTCCTCATAATGATACAGCATCAAATTGAACTAAGTCATGTTATGGCATCTAATACTGTCACTGTACCCAGTTCATTAAAGATTCATGCAGGTGTTGAATACGAAATGCTACAAACTTTGTTCTGCAGGATTAATAAAGACATAATTGTACTTGACACAGGAAACAATAGCTAGAAGAAAGTTATCCTTTAGTGTGCCCTTGAAATGTGCTCATTAATTTTTAATTCTGCTCAAAATATAAATCAGACTGCATGCATGCTGATTGCAGTGGCTCTCAAAACCTTTCTAGACTATAGTACCTCTTTCAGGAGTTAATGTTCCTTGTGTTCCTCAAGTTTTCTCTCTCTCAAAAACTATTTGCTTACAAAATCAGGCATAAAAATGCATAAGTGTCACAACACATCCTTATGGAAAAATTGCTTCTTTTCTCATTTTACCATATACTTATAAAATAAATCAATTGCAATATAAAGATTGAAGTTTCACTTCACAAAAAAGAGGTGCTGAGTACCATCACAAAGAAAGCCCTGGCTCTATATACTATACAGTGATGGTACTGAGTATCGGCACCTTTTTTTTTTTTTTAAAACAGTGATGCGACCCCGGCTCCTGCCACCACCACCAGTGGTCCCAGGTCCCTGGCCAAGTACTGGCACTCCCCCTCCCCCCCCCCAAAAGCATTGTGTACAGCAGTATAAAGTAGTAATTATCTACATACAATTTTAGTCTGTATGTCCATCACTAGTCTTTTTTACATAGCCTGAAGTAAAACTAGGCAAAAGTTGATGTACCCCCAGAAGATCTCTATCTAGTGTCTGGGGTATAAATACCTCTGATTGAGAGCTACTGACCTAATGGATAAAGAACTGAACAAAGAGTTAGGAGACTTGAGTTCTAAGCCTATCTCTGCCTTTAACCAGCCATCTGACCTTAAGCAAACCACTTCCATCTTTCCGTGTTTCTATTTCCCCTTCCATCTTTAGACTTCAGGGTCTCTTACTACAAGCTTATACTTGGATCTGAAACCCACTCTGCTAGGCTAAGTTGGGATCTCTATTATTTATATCCTAAAGACTAAAGCCTGGCCCACCGACAGCAATTCCAGGCCCCTGGTGTGATACATTGCACCCCCATGTACACTCTTATGGTGTGATTGTGAAACATTCATGTTCATTCTTATAGACTAATTGTATTGTTTAATACAAAGTATGTCATGTAAGGCGTTTTTGGATTGCTCATAACATATTGAACATTATTGTTATAGTAGTGTTTGTAACAATGTCATATGTATGGTTATGAAGTTCTGCTATGTAATATTCCCAAATGGTTCTCCTGGCTGGAGGCAGATCTAGGCAAATACTAAAAAGCAGGGAGGGTAGTTATGCCTCACTAAGGCATGAATAAAACAAACCAGCTCTTCTAGGAAAAATGGACTAGCCTAAGCAGTGATAACGGAATACTCATTGACTTAAGTGGATGAAGCTATGCTGGACATTGTCCATCAGCTGAACCCAGAGGGCGGGGGCCGCCCCCCATCCAGGGGGATGGGAGGGAGGTGAAGGGACACGTTGAAAGAAAGAAGAGATGTTTTGCAGTCTGGAGCTCTCCTACTTTCAACTACAAACAACATTAAGCAACTGAAGGACTGTCACCAGGGGAGGGCCTGGCTGAGGGAGATCAGTCAGCCTGTGGTGAGCATTATCTGACTGTGTAAGGTTGCTGAAAGTGTTAAGCTTGTTTAGAATGTGATTTGCCTTTACTTCATCTTGATCAAATCTGGTTTATATTCCTCTCTCTTATAATCACTTAAAATCTTTCTGTATTTCATAAATGTATGTTTGTTTTATATAAAGCAGTACATGTGGTATGTGTAAAGACTTAATTAGTTCATCAGTTTATCAGAGAACTTGATATGCACCAGCTGTCACTTTAAATGATGAGCTTGCTTTGTTCAGGGGGCATCACTGAACATTGCAAGACAGAAGGTCCTGGGGTTGCATCTGGGACTGTGGGTATTGCTGGGGTCATTCTATTGCATAATCCCATGAGTGGCTAGCCAGACGCACTCTCTCATTGAGTTGAGGGCCCCTTGCTTGTAGGAGACTGTGCATGGGCTGACCCAGTAGTGGAGGTTCACACAGTGAGATAGAGCAAGATGGGCTCCAGGAGTGAGGGATTGGGGTGAGATGGCTATACACCAGTCCAGACTGCAGTGGGAAATGTCACACCAGGGCAGAACAGCCCCATCCCTCTCTTCTGCAGGCAGTCCCGCCCACAGTCTGCCCCAGGCCCTATTTCCTCCCCCACTTGGCCCACTTGCTGCTGCATCTCTCCCCCGTCCCAGTGCTTGGTCCTCTTCCTTTCTTTCACACACACACTATTCCCCTAGGTGCTAAGTGACAGCTGGGAGGGGCAAACAGAACATGACAAGCTGCAGTGAGGGTGTGAGTGAGGAAGAAGAGGGTTGTAAGTGGTGAGTGATGGCGGAGAGCAGAGGAAGGAGCGACACAATGAGCAGTGAGAGGAGGTGGGGGCAGGGCTGCAAGTGGAAGAGGCTCGGGCTCTTTTTCATTGCTGGGCTCATGAACAATTGCTCCCTTTGCCCCTCCGTCCCAGTGGGTGGGCCTGACTAGAGCATCTGTCTTATATATGGTGCTTTGGAAATAAAGTTGTAGTAAACAGCCACATGACAATAGCTTGGCAAATGGCCTATTAAAGGTTAATTAACATCTTGTTCACTTAGATATTTAAGACAAGACAGACCTTAAATGCTTACAGAGTTATCCTGCAAATTGGACAGAGATAATTTATGGAATCTTCTGTTCTTTTGTTGTTACCCCTGATTTCCTTCCCCCATGCTGTGTTCCTCGCCCATCTTGTCCCTATTTAGGTCCCGATCTTACAATAAGATCCATCTGGGTGAACGCTTGCACTTGGAACTCACTGCAGGATCAGGCTTTCAGGACCATAAACTCTTTGATGTGAGGACTGTCTTGTTCTATAGTTCTGTGTTATTTCCAAAACAATGGTGGCCCAATCTCCAGGGAGTTGCAGCAATATACATAATCAATAACAGCAAGAATAAAACACTTACCTTTACAAACAAAGCACTTAATATGAAAATATTTGTTCTGAACTCTCAAAACTTCCCCTTTGCATGGGTTTCCACAGTTACTGCAGAGAATTGCTGTACCTGATGGCTTTTCCAGGTGGCTATGTACAGCCTGTGGTTGAGAAACTGCAAAAAACAAAACAAAACCAAGTTGTATAAGAGCATATAGTAGATTAAAAACTTCTGGTGGACAGTTAGCTAAAATGATGGTCTTACTAGAGCAGTGGTCCCCATCCAATGGATCGTGATCTACTTCTGAAGGGCAGTTGCCATTGAAACCTATGAGTGTTATGCTGTCTGCTGGTGAAAGGTTGGGAACCACTGTACTAGAGCAATATATAATGAAAATTGACATTTCAGTCAAAACATGGCAGGAACTTGACATTTGGGCCAAAATGGTGTCCCTTTCTGGTATTGGTCAGCCTCTGCTCTGGTCTTTTTAAACTTTATTTTAACTGTATTCACTTTATACAGTCATCTGTCAGTGAAAACAAACTGCTCACAAATTGAAGCCATATAGGGTACCACTGCAACAATGCAAAAGAATTGTACTTCGTTTATGCATTTCACAATCAACTTGAACAAAAACCTTTTGGATCAAAGGCTGTATAAACAGAGCTGTACAAAACTGGTAAAATAAGAATTGTGGAAATTTAGCTGCTTTTTCCCCAGTTTTCATCACACATTTTAATCATATTTTAATTAAATATGTTGTCAATTAAAAAAATATCAAACCAAATAAACCAGCTCTAGTTACAAAGCTAATGTCTCACAGGATCCCAAGCATCTGGTTTTACCCCTGATTGTTAGTAGTTTAATGACTTTCCTTTCGCTCATTTGGCAAATGCTTATGTTTCTGGAACATGAGGATCTGAGTTCCATTTCCACAGATTCCATGAAGTTCCAGATATCCATGCTGTACAATTAACATAACCATGACCTACTATGTGCCCACTTATTTGTTATAATATTATGTGATGAAAGATGCTGAAGAAAAATACTATAATGAAACTATAAAGTTTCCTTAACTTTTGAATTCTAAATCGCCTCCTCAGCAAATTAAAAAACACTGCACTTCCTCTTCAACTGCAGTCCCACTACATGTCCTTAAAAACCTACACAAAGTAACTGTACACCCTCCATGTGCCCTCTCATGGCTAGTCGATTGGGTGCCTCCCTCACCCTAAACCAGAGGTTCTCAACCACTGTGTCGCGACACAAAAGTGTGTTGCAGCACAGTGGTGGAGGGTGTTACGTGAAATCAGCCTGCTGTGGCGGCAGGCTGATTTCACACCGTTGGCCCTTTAAGGGCGGGAGCGGTGGTGGCTCTCTGCAAGAGCTGCTGCTGAATCAGTACAGCTTCGCTCTGTTTCTTGGCAGTGGGGGCTGCCGGTCAAGCCTCCCGCCACCAAAAATCCTTTCTGAGGGAGAATTTCTTTGGAGGCAAGGGCCACTGCAGCTTGACCCACCACCAAAAGCCCTGGTGCCAGGGAGCAACTTCATTGGTGGTGGGGAGTGGCGGTAGTGCATTGCGCAGAGCTGTGAGCCCTCCTGGCTGTGTCGCAAAGGGTGAAGGAGTTGAGAATCCCCGCCCTAAACACACATGCTTTGGAAAACATTACCACATAGATCTTCCTAGGATCCTTCCCTTTGTTACATGATTCGATGTGAACTGAAATAACTTAAAACGGTGACATATAAAGCACCAAAGCACCCACTGTAATGAATGAGCTCAGAGCTATTTTTGAGGTTTACTGCAAACTCAGTTTCTGTATCAGCTGGACTTGCTTTATGTTTGAAGGTTTCTTTACAGGGTTACCAAGCTTGCATTTTAGTCTTTTTTTAACAAAGCTGATTTTTTTTAAAAAAATTTATTTTACAGGAAGAGTAAGCTTTTTACTGACAGAACTAAAAGTAGCTTACTACCGGTGCCCAGGCTCCACCTACCATTAAGGTTCCACTGTCAGCTTTTTTGACAGTGGCTGAAATTATAGTGGACTCTGCTGATGCAAGAAAACTACCAGAGGCAAATTCAGCGGCAGGAGGCTTGAAAAATAGCAGAGCAGCCGCTCAGGACAGTTTCAAAGACTCTTAAAGGGGCAATGCCAGCTACATCTCTTCTAGTGGAAATAGCCTTCTGCAGCGACCCCCATTTTTTTTTTTTTAAAGAACATTTCTCTTTTACTTACGGTCAGCAGTAAATTTCCATTTTTAAAAAATGTATTTTATTTTATTTTTTTACTGACTGTCCATAAATTTACAGACGGTTGGCAACCTGCTTTGTAACTGTGACAGATTTTTTCAAATTAAGGCTGAGAACAACTAAGAGGCCTGTGTTGCCAGCTAGTCCTTCACCTGGGTTAATCCCAAAGTTTGGAAAATATCAGTGTACTGTATATGGCAAATTTCCAGCCAGGAGACAAAGTTTTGGGGATTTTCAAGAATGTTAAGCACTATGGCTATGTCTACACTTGTGAATTTAAGTCGACTTTAACTAAGTCGACTTAACTAAGTCAACAGTGTGTCCACACTTAATAAAGTCGACTTAAAGGGGAACTTAGAAAGTCAACCTAGAGCGTCCACACTGGATGCTCTAGGTCGACTTTGTGGGGTTAGGGGGACCTAGGGCAGGTCCACGGGGGCAGGAGGGGCACCCCTTGCCCAATGCCAGGGGGCTCAGCCTTTGCCCCCTTGTATCTAGGTACAAGGGGGCAAAGGGGGTCAGGGACCCTGGTAGGGCATAGGGGCAGGGTGGGAAGGGCTCTGCCCTGCCAGGTGGGGGGGCATGCCAGGCTACCCCTGTGCCTCCCCCAGCAGGGAGGACATTGGTGTAGCCCTGGGGTAGCCCTAAGTCGACTTAGGGAGTCGACTTAAGCCTTAGGTCTACTAGAAAGCAGGTTTTATAAAGTCAACTTAATTTTAATTAAGTCGACTTTATTTTGCTTAAGTCAACTTAAGAAAACTGTAGTGTAGACGCAGAGTAAATTAAGTCGACTTAAGCAGGCTTAAGTCGACTTAATTTACCAGTGTAGATGCAGCCTATGACATTACTACACAGAGTCCTGGTATGGCACACAATTGGTAACCTTAGTATTTGTTTAATTATGTTTAGTCAGCAGATACTTTCTTTTGTATGTGGCAGTAAAACACCAAAATAGTGATTCATTTATTATTACATTAGTACACATTTGTAGCCAGTGAAGGAATGACTATAAATATGACCTGGTGTGTGGAGATCAGCTCTCACTTATTGATGTCCAGAGCAAATGTTCTCAGCTAACAAGTTAAAATATGGATTATTTCTAACTAATATTTGCAAACTCAAATTGAAACAGCAGAGGAGAAATCAGTGCAATTTGCCCTTGCATCATCACTAGTGATAAAGAGAGCAGTAAGAACCTCATTGACAACTCTGGCAGAAAAGTGAAACAATTCCATAGTTACTTTGTTCATCATAGCCTCCTATAATAAATGTGGATCCTTCAATCACAGAATTTGCCAAAACAAAGATGAGGGTAAAATTTTCACAAGTACCTAAGTTTAGGCATTAAAATTTAATGGGACTTAGCTGGTTGAAACTATAGCAGAATTTATAAAATGTTATAGGAGAAGATATAATGACTGCTGTTGGAATTTATCCAGGAAATGGGTTAAAAGACTCTGATAGAGACTATCAAGCAGTTTTGCAAATCAGATTTTATGCTAAAGACCATACCCAGGCACTTTCTTCAGACTCCCAGGCATAATGATAGTGAAAAACAGAAGTAAGATGTTTTCTGCTTTCCCAAAGATATATTCCAAAATGTGGAGCTGGGCATTTATAATAAAACATGCAATTGAATAGTCATCGTTTAGACATTTGAACTGCAAATATTTAATACTGGAGGAAGAATCCTGCACTGGAAGATAAATGATCTAGCAGGTGCTTTCCATTTCTCCTCTCTAAAAACACAAGGCTGTAAACTTCCCCTCATTTAAGTATTCATGTAAGGAGTACTCACTTGAGTAAGGATTTGCATAATCAAGTTTTAAGTTTACATATAAAAGAAATCAGATGTAAATATGCTGGGGATGTATACAAAAACTTTGGTTGAAAGACAACCCAGAAAAATAAAGATTTCTCTATTACATTGAGTAAATAGCACATTGGACTTTCAAGATCATCAGCATGTAAGGTAAATGTAATTTTAAATCAACTTATCACGATAAAAACACACACCAAAAACGTCTCCCCACTCATCCTTTATTTTGTGTATATTGCAGGTGAAAACAGCTGATACGTTAGAATCTCTTTTCACAACTGGAAATAAAACTAAGGCTCTTTATCCTGTGCATCAACAAATAAAAGCTGTTCTGCAAGCAAATGCTTATTGGCTTCACAAGAGATGCAAGTATAC
Source organism: Pelusios castaneus (assembly GCA_007922175.1). Taxonomy (NCBI): domain Eukaryota; kingdom Metazoa; phylum Chordata; order Testudines; family Pelomedusidae; genus Pelusios; species Pelusios castaneus. The sequence goes on from ML685851.1 coordinate 8,227,238, forward strand.
AAACGGCTGAAGAACTAAAACCATTCAGGCTAACAAAATATTGAGTGAATTAAAAATTTGCTGCCATCTTGTGATTTAAAATAGAAATTGCACCTATTTAGTTGCTTATGCAAATTGGCATTCCAAAGCATATGAAATGTTGAACACAAATTTGCTAATCCTTGTAATTTTGCTACAGTACCTGTATTTTCACATTTTAATATGTTAAGTAATAGTATCTATAGACTGAAATATTAAATCATTTATTTGTAACAGACTTGTATCATGACTCTCTACATCCATATTAGTTTTTCCATCCAGAGACAGATTAATACAGGGGAACTAATATAGGGGGGAAAAGCTATTCATCTTGTACAGCAGAGATGGTTCTTTGAGTTGCGTGTCCCTAGGCTCTGTGGATTTCTCATATAGAATACTCTTCAGAAAAGCAACAGGTAAGAAGACTGACCTCACAGAATGTGTGCGTATTGAAGATGGGGCATTATGTTACACAATTGGTAACAAAGCATAATACAGCCTAAAACCTCTCTCTCTCTCTCTCTCTCTGAAACTGCTGTACCTTTTGACCTAGTTGCAATGGAAAGGAAGAGTCTTGTTGATTTTTTGAAGGCTCTCATCCTGCCCAGATGGAAGGCCAAGGCTCTTCTCACATCAATCATATGAAGGATGGCTTCCCTATCATCCTGATGAACTCTGGAATAAAAGGCTGGAAGCTGAACAAGCTGATTTATGTGAAATGAACAGTCACCTTAGGAATGAACTTTGGATGTGGCCTAAGCATGACTTTTTCAGAGAAAGACACTGTGAAAAAAGGATGTGCCAACACTGTTCTCCCAATCCTTCTTGCAGAGGGGATGGCCATGAGAAACGCCATCTTCATGGAAAAGTGAGTTAATGAACAGGTGGCTAAGGATTCAAGCGGTGGCCTAGTCAGACCTTTTAACACTAAGTTCAGGTCCCACTCGGCAATGAGAAGTCTGGTTGTGGGAAGAGGTTCACTATGCCTTTGAGAAACCTCTTCATAGTTGGATGTGAAAAGATTGAATATCCTTCTATCTGTACATGGAAGGTTGCAATTGCTGTAGGTGAACTTTCAGGAAACTGATAGAGTCCCGATTTCTTGAGAGTCAAAAGGTAGTCTAGGATCGATGGCAGGGCAGATGTATTAGGGATGACATCTTTAGGTTGGCACCAGATCTGAAATTGCTTCCATTTCTGTAGATAGGTACTGAGAGTAGCTCCTTTCCTACTGTGCAATAACTCTTCTTGCATCTCTTCAGAGCAAGATATCTCTACGCATTGAAACCAGGCATTGAGCCTTAGAATTGATTGGCTGAGATAGATCGTGCACCTCTTGTTCTACAATAGTAGATAAGGAGGATTGGAAGAGTCATCAGTGGACATAGTGTCACCTGTGACAAGTAAGGAAAGGTACCATGTCTGTTTGGGCCAGGCGGGAGCAACCACTACGACGTTTGCTCTTTCTTTTCTTCCATTTTCAGCATCAGAGGGAATGAGGGGAAAAGCATAAAGAAGACCCTTATCCCACGGATGGAGGAGTGTGTCTCCTGGAGTGTTTCTGATACTCTGACGCAGAACCATGGACATTTCTTGTTTTAGGTAAATAACAAATGGGTCTATTATTGGTGTCCCCCACTACTGGAATACATCGTGGAGTACCGCCGACAATCTCCCATTCGTGGTTGTGTGGAAATGTGCAACAGACAGTCTGCAATCATGTTGTGTACTCCTGGAAAGTAGGCTGCTGATATTAGGATATTGTGGGAGAGGCACCAGTTCCACAGCTTTAGTGCTTTTACACTCACGGAGTGAGACCTGGCCTTTCCCTGATGGTTTATGTAATACCTGAAGGCCATATTACCAGTGGAGTCACTCAGGGATCGGTCTTGGGACCAATCTTATTTAATCTTTTTGTTACTGACCTTGGCACAAAAAGTGGGAATGTGTTAATAAAGTTTGAGGATGACACCAAGTTGGGAGGTATTGCCAATACAGAGAAGGATCGGGATACCATAGAGAAAGATCTGGATGACCTTGTAAACTGGAGTATCAGGAATAGGATGAAGTTTAATAATGGGAAGTGCAAGGTCATGCATTTAGGGACAAATAAGCATTTTTCCTATAAGTTGGGGACACATCAGTTGGAACGGACTGAGGAGGAGAAGGATCTGGGAGCACTGGTTGATCATAGGATGGCTATGAGCCGACAATGTGATGTGGCCATGAAAAAAGCTAATACGGTTCTAGGATGTATCAGGAGAGGTCTTTCAAGTAGAGATGGAGGTGTTAGTGCCACTGTACAAGGCACTGGTGAGACCCCATCTGGAAGATTGCATGCAGTTCTGGTCCCATATGTTTAAAAAGGATGAATTCAAATTGGAACAGGTGCAGAGAAGGGCTACAAGGATGGTCTGTGGAGTGGAAAACCTGCCTTATGAGAGGAGACTCAAGAAGCTTGGCTTGTTTAGCCTAACCAAAAGAAGGTTGAGGGGGGATATGATTGCTCTCTATAAATACATCAGAGGGATTAATATCAGGGAGGGAGAGGAATTATTTGAGTACAGCCCCAATGTGGACACCAGAACAAATGGTTATAAACTGTCCATCAAGAAATTTAGGCTTGAAATTAGACGCAGGTTTCTAACCATTAGAGGAGTAAAGTTCTGGAATAGCCTTCCAAGGGGAGTTGTGGGGGTAAAAACCACAACTGCTTTCAAATCTGAGCTTGATAAATTTATGGAGGGGATGGTATGATTAGCCTATTTTGGAAATTAACTGATCTTTGGCTACGGGTGGTGGATATACAAGTGGCCTAAGAAGGGAGGGTACATGGGGTGGGTTCTGAGTTATTACAGGAGAATTGTTTCTTGGGTAACTGGCTGTTGAGACTTGCCCACATGCTCAGGATTTAACTGACCACCATATTTGGGGTTGGGAAGGAATTTTCCCCCAGGGCAGATTGGCCTGGGCTCTCAGGGTTTTTCACCTTCCTCTCTAGCACAGGGCATGGCTCCCCTACTGGTGAATTCTCTGTATCTTAAAGTCCTTAAATCATGATTTAAGGAGGTAAATAACTCAGTCATAGGTTAGTGGCCTATTGCTGGAGTGGGGGGGTGAGGTTTTGAGGCCTGCATTGTGTAGGTCAGACTAGATGATCGTACTGGTCCCTTCTGACCTTAGAGTCTATGAGTCATTGAGATGCCCACCCCCTCCTATGATGCATTAATGGTCAGCAGTAAATAGGGTTACTACTGGGGATGGGACCCTCAGTAGACAAGAACTGCTTAAATCCTGGTCTACACTACAGAATTACTTCAGTATAACTACATCATTCATGGGAGTGAAAAATGTACATCCCTGAGCAACAGAGTTATATTGACCTAAGCGCTGACTCCCATCAGCTGACAGCATCTTCATTAGAAGCGCTATAGCAGCAGAGCTGCTCCAATGTACACAAGTTTCTGGTGTAGACAAGCCCTGAGACTACAAGCCCAGCCACACTGAGAGAGTAAGACAATGCATAGGGACAGCGAATGCTGATTCAAGTATCACATGCACAAAGGCACCCATTTCTCAAGTTGTACATAGGTATTTATTGTGACTTAGGAAGTAAACTGTTTGTTTTTTAGTAACTCTTTCAAAGAGGAAACACACTTGTGAAATTTAAATCCTACACAGAACAGCATAATGTGTTCCAACAGCGTTCTTTAACCAGACGTTAGTCAAGGCAGTGGGCCTACTTGACAAAGCTCAAGCCAAGGAAGAGTATGTGCTTGCGCTCTCTCATGGGCACCTCTCTTGCAGAGCAAAAAGACATTGAAGCAATCAACTGTGAAGATCTTTCCTCTGCTTGAAACTTACAAACATCCCCTCTAGTAAATAATTAGATTTTTAGGAAACGGTGTGTTCATTTGGAATTGGCGGAGAGTAACTGCTGCTTGAACTCTGGATGCTTACATGGCAAATTCACATAGTATTTGCTAAAAAGAAACACTACAAGAAAGTTTTTGCCAGCTGCAGCCATGTGTACAGTCCCACCTTCTGTGGTGCAGCAAGACTGACTGCAGATTGCCAAGGCTGGACTAAGGGGCCTTGGGGCCCGGGACTGTACCATTACTGTGAGGCACTCTGGCTTGGGGCCCCAGCTCCCCACTACCGTGGGAACCCCTGCCTAGGGCCCTTCCCCCCCACCCCAACCATGGAAGCCTGCAGGCAGGAGGAGGGAGGGGCAGAGGCCATGGTTCCATCCTGACCCCAGTCCGGCTGGTCTGCCCCTGGCGCAGGGCTGGCTGACATGCAGTGCAGCTTCCGGTGTGGCCCTCTAGGACCATGGGCCTGGAAGAGCACACCAGAGGCTGCACCATTGGCCAGCTGGCCCCAGCCCCTGCCCTGGAGCGAACAGGCACCAGCCCACCCCGCCCTGAGGAGCAGATCATTCGGCACAGGGGCGGGGTGGGAGCGTGGAGCCTGGCCTAGGGCCCTACACCTCCCAGTGCACCCCCCAAGCCCTGCCAGCGATGTGTGGGCTCAGTGGGGTGTTTGATCTCATAGGGGCCTCAGGGGTTGAAGCCCAGGGCCCCTATAGCCCCTGCGTTAATCCTGCCCTGCAGATTGCTTTGTGTATTAGGGCCAAGTGCTCTGCATAGCTCTCTGTAATGCCTACCCTGCACTGGATTTAAGAAGCAACACAGTAGTCTCTTTTGTTACTGTAAGACTCACAAAAACAAACAAACCACCCCCCCCCATATGGCATGGTTTTACCATTTTTGTTTAACAACGGTTTCCAAGCCAGGAGTGGAAATGAAAAATAAAGAAGAATTATATTTAGACTATAGCATGGGTATGCAATATAGTTATTTTAGAGTTTAACATTTTTCCTGACATTCCATTTTTTAAAATCTTGCAAGGAGGCATTTGACATTTAAAAAGAGCCATGTTAAATAAGCATCGATAAACAAAAACTAACAGGGTGTTTTACTGTATTCTTGATTCAAAGGAATGAATTAATACATTAAAAGTGACCAAAATTCTCTGTGGATCCAGGTAGAAATATTATCTCTTTGGGGTCATTATAAAACTATGTTTCTTCACATAGTTAAACAACATCTCTTTCACCCAGAAGAACAAAATGATAGCATACAAGAACAAATCTTTCAAACTAGAGAAGTCTTCTTTTATTCAAGTTCTAATACATTTTTAACCTACATGCATTTTAATAAAGTTTTGAATCCAATCTCTTTATATAGTAATTCTTGTAAATTTATTTTTATATTTTCATGTGCCAAAGTTTAGCTTCAGAACAGATAAGGAAGACAAAGAGAAGCACCTGCAAATATTTGGAAGACGTAAATATGTAGGCTGGAGATGAATTATATAGTGATCAAAGTGGTTCTTACTATAAATGAATTGAAGAAAAGAGAAACTGAAGTTGAAGATCAGGAAAAAATCATGACAATGATAAAGACTGATAATAAACTGGGAATTGGAAATGTTTGGGAGCCCTGTTGTTTGGAAAACATAAAGCTAGGTTGATGAAAGCACTAGATAATTTGCTGTGGGGACTGTCCTGCAATGGGGGAAGGACGCACTAGGATATACGTGGATGTTTTACATTCTATGAAATTTGCCCTTCATAGGACAGTTTTTTAAAGGAAATATTAAAAAACCTTTGAACCACATCAAATTTCATGTAAGATATTACCTGAATTAACTGTTCTATCATCTCTAAAGAACAAGTTCCCATAAACCTAAAAATAAGATTAACAGTACTGGAAATATGCTACTTCTCACATCAAGGTAACTCTGCAGATGGTTACATGACTGATATAGAGCAGAGCCCCAGATTCCAATTGAGACATAGGACAAAGCTTTAGATTTTTTCCTTGTGTTCTTTTCTGTCTCTGAAGACAACCCTCTCCTTTCAGTCCCCAAGTCCACCCTAACATCCATTTGCCATGGACTCCAATTTCCCAGCAAGAAGAGGAGGACTCGATCCATTTCCCTTTGGAAACCCCTAATACTATTGGCTGCTTTAAAAATCAAGAAAAATAAACATCCCCCTCCCATCCATGACAATGTTTTCAGCCCATAAAATGAAAGCATTTTGTCTGGACCAAAATTAACAGGTGAATGCAGTAAAAAGGTTTAAAAGAATCCATGTCCATCCCCTAGCTCCTACGAGAATATAAACAACACCACCAAGACAGAGGCAGCAGTCGCAACATTGAACTCCAGCAAGCAGCTCTAGTGATGAATACTACTGCTGCATACGTCTGGATGCATAGAAAATGGCTCAACACTCTATACGTGAAACTGTTCCATCGTGTGCAAGATACACAATACACTACAAGGAGACTAGTGCAAGCAAGCCTGTTACCTTTATGATTAAATAAATATCTTTAAACAAACACAATTTCAATTAATATGAACCTCTGTTAGTTTCCCTGGCACTAATACTTCCCCAGCATAAACTGTGGATTTACACATATTAAGCACATTTACACTGCATCAGGATACAGAAGAGCACTCCCAGAATAGCTGCATAAAGCACAACACTTTTTCTCAACAGGATTTAATCTGAAATTTAAAAACAACTAATACATTAAATAAAACCATGGAGTTTTAAAATGTATCACCAATTCAACTGCCAGCACGGAACACAGCTTATAATTTGCAGTTCAGTATCTTTCCAATTAACAAGGCTACCTAGAACAATTTGAAATAAAGCAGTTAACATGTAACTATTCTTCTGTACTCCGCAATATCTACAAGCAAAATAATACAGTCTGATGACAGTAAATTCAGCAACAATTGCATCACAAAAAATTCCAAATGAGAGGCAGGTCATTTCTTATCTAAATTCCGCAAATGTGGAGTTGTCACACTGCACCTGTAGCCTCTAGCATTCCAGCATTAATTCAGTCGGTGACTCAAGGAATACTGCCCACCACTCTAGTAACCTATAATCTATAAGGAGCACAGCTAAAGAGCTTGTTGAACAAGTGAATTTGAAAAGTACTTCAGCAGACGTGCAGCCACTGGAGCAACCTCCTCACAGAAATGTGGCACAGGTCATATGACTCCTGCAGCTCCTACACAAACAGATTTATAGCCAAGAATTTAATGCGTAGTAAAAATAGAACTCTACAGAGGCCTCAAAATTCTTACATTCAGAGGCACATCCATCACTTGCGACCACATCCACTTATACAGTTGCATCGCTATTATTACCCTTTTTTTACCTAAGTAGCTAGTCAAAATTTCAGGGGCCAGTAGGCTGTTCTAGTTAGCAGAAGAAAGTGGTGAGAGTCAGGTATGTTTTGACACAGTTTTGGTTATTTACAAAGAAGGTGCAAAGTCCTGTGTCTCTGAACACAGAAGGAATCAAAAAGCAGGAAGCAGTTTCTTTTGATCGCAGCATATCCCTTGCACTTTTCAGCCTTCAATACCAATCATCATACTTCCAGCTGCTCCTTCAGGCTGTGCATGTCATTTCTTGGTCCCATGTATTCTCCCTTTTCTCCCTCCCCCCCCACTTCTATCTCCCCATCCCGACCCAAAACAGTACGCAGCAAAGCCCTTCCACCCACACAGTCCAAAACGCCTTCATGTATTCACATGACCTTTTTTTCTTAGGTGGGGGCCTGTGATTTAACTTAACCCTACAGTACAGTTACGTTACATGAAAAGTGCATACACACCCATCAAACTCAGGAAGGTTACACCCAACTCATAATTGTATTATGCAAACTATATCTCTGTGTATATTCACCAAGATCACCCACTATGAGAGATAACGAGCTCCTAGTAAAAAAGGAGGAGCGAAACACTCAGTCAATCTCTAATCAACTTGAGTTTGGGGTTGATTGTTTTTAGAACTTCATGGCCACTAAAATGAACATGCACTGAAGTTGCTGGCACCCATGGGAAGACTGCAAAATATCTCCTGCTGACCAGTATCTCTTCCTCTCCCAGACACATACATATCTACTTCCCAACATCCAGTAGGAACCACCCTAATGCATTCATAGGGCAGGATGCACAACTAGATCTTCAAGTGGAAATCCTTGCCATTCTCCTCCAGCAGGTTCCTTTGAGAGCTACCTGGCATAAAAGGCCTGGTATAGAAGGTGGTAGAACTCTTTTATCTCTACACACGCCACAAACACCCTTACTAAAGATGAGTGGTACTTTACTTCAAGAGGAGTCCCTTTGAAATCAGAGGGGCTACCGGCAGAGTAACTAACTACTTAATCTTAGCATGGTGGGAGCATCTTGCCATAAAGGTTGCTTTTTCTTCATAAACACCAGAGGGAGGTTGTGTTCAAAAATAATCCGGCCGCCAGAAATTTCCCTCCCCTTTGCTCATTCAGAGCTGGATTGTGTAACAGCAATATGTGTAATACAGAATTTAAAGTGACAATCATGATGTTTTTAATCATTTAAGTCAATGGAAATTTGTCTGAATAAAATCTGACGGCTAAATTCTATAACTGCTTGTCACCTAGACTGTAATGTACCAATGAGAGCTAAAGTAAGGGGCAGTTCATGGTTGAACTCCCCCAGGAGATGACCAGGGAACCAATTACAACTCAGCAAATGGCAATTACTCCCCTGCTTCAGTAGTTAGAGAACAAGGGAAGGAGTAAATTACTTCACCCATGTTCATGCTGGCCCTAAGTAAGAAGCTCAGATATGTTTCCTGTATATATTTAGCAAGTGATTCTTTTAGTTTAGGTAAAGAAGGTGGGATTTTAAAGAGCATCGAGTGACTTGGAAGCACATGCCCCAGAGTCTCCCAGGTAATTTAGATAACCCCATTCTATAACAATGAATCACTAGAATGTAGAGATGAAATAGCCAGGTTACTGAAGTTATTAAAAGTTTCAGACAGGAAACAGTCTGATTATGTGTAAAATAACCTGATCCAGGTTAGGAAAATCATACTCAGTACCTCTTCAAAGCTTGGCCTGGGGGTGCTGTTGCTTTTTCTTTCTAACAACCTAATCTTGCAATCAGATGTGTGTGGGTGGGCCTTAGCCCCACCACCACCTTACTGACTTAAGAGGGCTTGGCACAGGAGCAAACATTCCCTCATGTGGATCCAATTGCAGAATCATTGCCTAAAATTTATATAAAAAGAACACGCTCTGGGATATTAAAACTTGTATGAACTTAAAAAAAACCCAAAACCCGGTTACTAACTTTTCATAACTATTGTTCTTTGAAACGTGTTGCTCATCTCCATTCCATGTTAGGAGTGTGCAGGTCCTTATGCACTGCTGTCAGAGATTTTTTTGCCTTAGTGGCATCTGTGGGCTGGATCTGGCACCCCACACTCATGCGGAGGTATGTGAGGTGCCACCAGCCCTATGCCCCTTCACTTCCCTCTTGCCATCAACTCTGATGACAGGGACAGAGAACGGGTCATGGAATGGACGTGAGGCTGTGGTGGACCTGAAAGTGCAACTTGCCCTTGATAAGCTAGTCATTGAGGTAGGGGTAAATGTGCACCCCTCAATACCTCAGGTAGGTGGCTACTACCACTATATATGTTGTGAAAACCCTTGGGGCAGAAGAGAGGCCAAAGGACAGAGCTGTGAATTGTTAGCGTTGTTGGCTCATCACAAGCTGAAGGAATCTACTGTGGCTTTGGAAAATTGAAATATGGAAATATGTGTCCTTTAAATTAAGGACAGCATACCAGTGTCCTGGATCCAGAGAAGGATGATGGAAGCTAGGGACACTATATGGAACTTCAAAGTCTTGAGATCTCTATTGAGGTGACACAGGTCTAAAACGGGCCCGAGGCCTCTGTTGGCCTTTGGGATAAGAAAGTATTGGGAATAAAACCCTTTCCCTCTCAAGTCTCGAGGAATTTTCTACACAGCCCCTACTCATGAGGGTTTCTACCTTCTGAACAAGAAGTTGCTCATGACAAAGGTCCCTGAAGAGGCATGGGGAAAAAAGGTGGGAGGGAGGATGATGGGGCATACCAGCTCTGCTCTGGCCTAGAGAGGGTTAAAGATGCATTGTGAGCTAAGAAGGCCATAAGCCATCTTTGCTGGGCTTTTTCAACCTGCAAGACTGGTATAAAAGGAAGCAATCTAATTCAGTCTGGGCTGCCTGCTGAAGGGGAAGGACACTGATCACCCAGGGAGCTGCTGCAGACACTGGCCCCAGAGCTGAGCTCCAGGCAGATCCTAGGCTACCAGATGAACTCCAAGGAGGAACCGAGCTGCTAGGAGCTGCACCTGCTGAGGACCCCAGAAGCCCAGGAAATCATTGGTCTTTGCCACCAAAAACAGGGGACTTGAATAGTGTTGTAATGGGTACTACTCAGCATGTTTTGTGAGGATCCCTGATAATTTGTGACATGGAACCTCCCCACTGACAGAGCCTTGGGCTGGGGCTTGGAGGAATAGGGAGGGCCCAAGCCTCCCAACCCAGGCGTCGTGACCCCCTTAGGTGGTGTCCCATTACCAAAAAGGGCTATTAGGCCATGCTGTCCCAGTCAGAAGGCCGCGTTATTGACTTTGACCACTACGGTCTGATCAGGAGCACCACTTTGTTGGCCAAGACTCAAAGGATCTTCCCTGTCTTCATCAGTCAAGTGACACAAAGCCTGGGGATGGGGCATACCAACCAAAACACGGATACTGAAGAAAACTGCAAGGGTGTAACCTGCTAATATAGCTTTGAGTACCCAACGGTCCAACGTAATCTTGGCCCAAGCAGAAAGGAAGGGGAACAGTCAGTTCAAAAATAAATGGGAGGAAAGATTCTGAGGCCAGACTGCGACACCATTCTTGGGCACACCCTTAAAACTCACACTGTTGGCCACCCTAATGGCATGCAAGGTCCGATTGGTCAGCAGAGGAGGAGGAAGTGGGATGGCAGTTCTCAAATCCCTTATCTCTTTCCGTTCCCTTGTAGGTTCCTTGCCGTGGATGATCTGAACATTTAGGCGGTGGCTCTGGTGGCCGTCAGAACTGTCTCCTAGAGGCCTGTGATGTACACAAGCCAAGAATTCATAACGTGGCCCTGGAGATTTTTCAGGCCTGGTATCAGTCTGCTCCAAAAATAGGGCGCTCTCCTTGAATGCTGCACCTCCTGAGACAATCCGAAGACTGCAGCCAGGAACACTGCTGCACAGATACTGCCAAAGCCTTTGACCTGGCAACAGAAACAGTGCCCAATGCCATTCAGAAGGAGGCTCTAGTCACTGTCTTACCCTGGTCTAAGATGAACACCAATTCCTGCCTGGTGTCCTGTGGTAGAGAGCCCTTGAATTTGGTTGCTGTGCTCCAAATGTTATAATTTAATCTCCTCAGCTATGCTTATTGGTTGATGTTTCTGAGTTGAAGATTAACTATGGAATAAATCTTTCTTCCAAACAAATCCAGCTTCTTAGCATCCTCATTCTTAGTCAGCAAACTTTTCTGGCCCTGCCTAGCCCATGCATTCACTGCAGTCACTAACAGAGGATTTGGGGGGACAGGGAGGAAGACAGGTATTCATATCCCAAGTTGGCCAGAACAGATTATTGCTTCTTGGCCCTTTTGGATATCGGCAGTATGCAGGGACAGGGAGGGTGTGTGTGTGTGTGTGTGTGTGTGTGTGTGTGTGTGTGTGTGTGTGTGTGCGCGTGCGTGCGCGCGCGCACCATAGAGCTTTGACAATCTTCAACACCCCTTTGTGCACCAGAAATGCGACTTTAGCTGATGCGGCAGCCACAAGGGTATCAAAGAGACCCGCCATAGGCTCTGATCTCCTAAACCTCCAAGCCCAGGTTGGACATGATCCTTTTAAGTTCTTGATGGGCAGGAAAATCATCTGGTGGTATTGGGGAAGCTGAGCTAGCCACTGTGTCATCTGCGTATGAGGACAGTGGTAATTCCAGGGCAGAGAATGGTGCAGCCTCCTTTTCAAAGGGAGCTGGCTCTACCTCTGGATACCATGGTTCACTGCCAGTACTGAATTCTAAATCCAGGTCCTGCACCCGACCTGTGAGTGCCGCGTATCATTTTCCAGATGGGGCTGTGAAAGAGTGGAGTGAGTAGAGTCTTGGCTCCACTGGGATCCTTCAGGGGTTCTAGGATGGCCATGACAAATTACCGTCCTTGAGGCAAGGTACCCACTGTTTCCAGGCCAGTACCAAAAGGTGGTATGCCCACTCATCTGTGTTTCTGAGGCTGTGATTGGGCTCTCTATCCAACTCTGAGGAGGACAGTGCCTCCCTCGAGGACCAAGGTTGAGCCGACGGCTGCTCCTGTCCTGGGTAGTGGTGCTAAGGAGATGGTGACCAGTGACAAGATTCTCCTGAGTATTGCTGCATTGGAGAGGAGTGGTGCCAAGATTTTGTCATGCCTGGTGGTGCCAAGGATCAGTGCTGGGCATCTGCCATCTGCTGCCATGCTATCAATGACCCATGCTACAAGGGCGATGACTGGTGCTGGAGAGACTAAGGCCAGTGATATGTAGCTGATGAATCTCTCCTCTGGGTCGGGGATGAGGAGCACGGTGCCAGGGCGAGATAGCAGAGACCTTTGTCATGACACCAGAGATCTTGGCTGAGGTGTTGTGGACTGGTGCCAAGATGGGGAACACTGCCAGTCAACTGACCTCTGTGGTGGCCCAATGGCAGGTCTACCTGTGGAGTTGGGTGACCATCATCTCCAGCGTGGAGGGTAAGGGCAGTGGAATGGGAGGCACTGGTAGGGTCATCAAGTCCCTGGCTGCTTGAAAGGTCTCTGGCATCGAGGGCTCTGTTAGGTGGAGTGGCCCCCTTCTACTCCCAGGAGCCAGGGTGACTTCTTTAAAGTGCTTGCAGCCCTGGGAGTTGAGACTGGCTCTAGTTGCTCCAGAGCAGGCAATTGGCCTGACACAGGTCTTCTGCCAGACTTTGCTTTCTTATCCCTCTTTGCTGTGGAGGAACAGCCTCAATTGGTGCATTGCTTCTTTTTGAAGCTTCTTTGGCACTGGTGAAGTGAACATCATCAAGAAGTTCTCAGTGTTCGCTGGGCACTCCATACTGATGGTAAATTATTCAGTGCCGAGTCCGAGCAGTGGGTTCTGAGGCTGGTCTGAGTGCTGCCTCTGTTAACAGGGCTTTCATGTGAATGTTCCCATCTTTTTTACTCTTTGGTCTGAAGCTCTTGCAAATTCTGCACTTATCTCTCATGTGTGTCCCCTAAATGCTGTAAGTAACTGTTATGAGGGCCACTATGTGAGAAATACTTATGGCAAACAGAACACAGTTTGAAGCCCATGGACCAGGACATGCCTCATCCCTGGGTGAATGTATCTGACAGGACCACTATCTCTAACTTACTATTTGCAAGAACTATTAACAACTGTCAATGAAAAGAACCACTAGACACTTACGAATGCAAGATCGAAAGGCATTTCTGCAACTGTCATTAGCAGAAAGAAGGAAGTGAAGGGGTGCAAGACCAACAGCACCTTATATATTGCTGCATGAGTACAGGGCTCCAGAAGACGCCAGAGCCAGCACTACGGCCACCACTAAGGCAAAAACATCTCTGACAGTCCTACATGAGGACATGCACACACCTACCATGGAATCAATTCCAAAGGGGTAGCCGTGTCAGTCTATTGTAGAAAGACAACAGAGTCTGGTGGCACTTTTAAAGACTAACAGGGACTATGGATTTTTCTCGCATTACATCAAGTGAATTGACCTCCCCCTCCTCTGTGTGCTGTTCCCCAGTGTTTTGAATCCTAACACCTATTTTGATTTGCTGTTACAGCCTGACCTGATGCTATGTCATACACTCCCCTGCATTTAATTTCCTCCCACTCTGTAACTTTCCTATCTTCAAAGCGTCTGACGAAGTGGGATTTTCTCCCACGAAAGCTCATGCGATTAATAAATCTGTTAGTCTTTAAAAGTGCCACAAGACTCTGTTGTCTTTCATGGAATCAATGCAACTCAAAGAGGAACTGGAGAATCATACCCCATGCCTTCAATATTTTAAAATTATATCCTCTGGTTTATGTAAATGTGATTGTTATGTTAATATGTAAACGTTATTGGACAGATCCGCATACCCCATTTAAATTGAGCAATAACTTCTCCTGAACAAAGTACCACCAAAGCCAACTGTATTGGCCTGATTGAAGGCCCACTGGCGTTATGGAAGGCTTTCTGGTTACTTTGCTGAGCACTGTCTCATGCCCTTTATGAAGCAAAATCCCCTTTTCCCTTCGAAAAGCTAAAGATGAACTATTTTAAATATAGTTCTACAAAACTGATTTCTTCTTTGTGTTTGTAGAACTGGTTTAATTTGTACAGTCAAAAGTGAGAGTGTTAAGCAGATGCAGGTCTACATAAAAGGTATACTATTATTATTTAACTCAATCTGTCTTTGTCTATTTCTATACAATTTGATATCAATGAATGGTTATGCAACCCTAATTAAAACTGTAGTGAGAGGTCTTTAAAAAAAACAAACACACCATCCTTTATATGCACACAGAACCTACACAAGTATCATAATTTACCCAGGTCACATTGGATTCTCCATCACGTACTATTTTAAAATCAAGATTGGATATTTTTCTTAAAAACTTGCTCTAGTTCAAACAAAAATTATTTCAGGGAAGTCCTGTTATACAGGAGATAGACTAGATGAGCACAGTGATCCTTTCTGTTCTTTTAATCTCTGGATGTGTGATCAAGGTAGAGGATATTTTCTGAGGTCCTGGTAGGAACAACTGAGAGTTTTTAGATCCTGCGGAAATCCCCATGCACTAGATGGAAATGAATAATTCTAACAAAGGGAGAAGTCCCTGGAAAAGGTTTCTCTGATTTTTTTTCTTTTTTTTACAGGAAATATTTATGATTTCATCAATTATTAATGGAAACAGAGTATAGCATATTGTTTTGTTAGTCCAACCCTGACTCAGGGAATAGAACAAGTGTTATAATAATGATAAAGTCAGTCTTTTTGTAACAGTCTCTCAGCAGTGAGCACTTCAGTAAATTGAAACAAGACTGACCTGGCATCTGTAACCTGAGACAGCTCCTGACTAATAATTAGGCTTAAACCAAAACCACAGATGCAAAAATCCTACCTCCTACCCAATACTTTGGGTGTTCCAAATCCATTCAGGTTTAGATCAGAATGCTGTAGCTCCAGACCATTTCTGCTTCTGACCGACAGTGAGTAACAGAACTTCCTGCCAGAAAATCACAGCTGATTGAATGACTAATTTATAATTTACTTCATCTCTTTGGTTTTAGAATTATTCAATTTTTAAACTATAATTTATAGTTCTCTACACACTAGCATGTAGCAAATGCAAATGATGTTACTGACTTTAAAATCCTAAGGCAGTACAATTTCATTGTGTTAAATATTCATCTACCTGCTACACTGGGCCAAATCCTTCCTCCCATTTCTTATATGAGCAGTCTCTTTGAAATCGCTCATAGACACGGTGGCTGGACAATGCAGGTGGTTGCAGCATTTGGCCTGTCACGAGGCAGGCTCTTCCACTCCAGTTTCTTGGCTACCTCTGTTCCCCAGCCATCCCAAAGAGACTCACCACAGGCTTCTTCAGTGCAAACCACAGGCTCCTTTATTTACAAATCTGATCATCCCACTCCCAGTTTGTGCCCCAAATGCTCCAGGGGTTTGGAGGCTCAGGGTTCTACTCCAGCTAGCCTGCTACCAGAGACCTGTTCTGCATTGCTGGCCCCACCTCTCCCTGTTTCTTGTGCTGGCCTTGCTTATATCCTTGGGCCAGGTCCTCAGCTGCTCCTTGTCTCCTTGATTACGCCAAAGCTCTGCTGCTGCCTAATCAGCTCCCAACTACTGTCTGCCCCACCGTAGCTTCCTAAAACCCAAGCTATCAGGGCAGGTAAGTAATTTTGCTACTCCTGCCCTGTTATAGGCCCATTAAATTTTCCCTGAGATGCTTTCAGTTTGGCAGAAATTCAGAAAGCACTTTGCTAAATAGCCCAGAAAAAAAAAATTAATAGGCAGAAAATGTGCAGGAGCCAATCACAGCTCTTCTTAGGGCTGCCAGATTCATTCTCTATCAACAGTCTGAACTACAAGTAAATAACCTGCATTTTGAGATTAAACCCTTTATGGTGCAGTCAAATAATCTGCTAATTCGTTCTATTTATAACAGCATTTAATGTATATAATTTTGGAGTTTCCTTTGCAATCTCACAGTGTGGCTTACTACAAAGGCAAATCATAACTCAAGAGCTATAGAGCTGTTTCAGAAAAATGATGCTAGGGAATCTCCATGAACACAGATGTGGAGGGTGCCCTACTGACTCAGTTGAGCATGATAGGAAAGAATAGTGCCATCGCCACAAGCGAGAAAGTTCTTCTAGACACATTCCTGCAGCTGATGAACCATAAAGACAAGCAGTCAGGGCTATGGACTTAGACTCACTCATTCGAACCAACCAAGCCAGATAATTAATATCCTGACATTAAAAATGATAGCAATTTACAAGTATGATGAACACCTCCCATATACTGAACACTGCAGAAAAGGATGATCAACTTAGCTCATTTTCCAATTTGCAGGCAAGTCCTGGGCACTCCAGCAACCGCCTCACTGTATCCTTTTGTTGCAGGATTCACTTAATGAAGGTTATATTGCTCAGTTTTTTTGCTTTTATTTTCTTTTTTGCGAAGGCATCTGTAGATAATTTAGCAATGAATTTAGGACACTGAAATGCAACAGACGGGTGGGAATTCCTTCTCACGCCAGCAGTGGTTTTAATGTAGCTGTTTTTAAGGATGCCCTGAATTAAATTATATCTTTCGTACTCATCACATGCAATTCCCCGCCTCCTTCCCGAAATGGGTGATAATTAAGGTTTCAAACTATAACGTAACCTTGTTTTCACATGCTCAGAGCTTTCTGCAATACCCCTTTGTGAACTGAAGGTTTCCACGCTTGGCTCCTGTTTAATTTTTTAAACTAAAACCAAATTCCTTCACCACCCGAGTTCGGGGAAAGTGAAACAAGTAAGCTTGTTTTCCTTTCTGTGAAAGAAATAAAAGAAATTCTCTCAGGTATCTTTTAAAAGAACTATATAGTGTCTTTGCAATACATTGCCCCTCTCTCCTCTGATGCAAGAGCTTTGGGGCAGGTGAGTTAGTGTAGTTATGTCTTTCATAACCCTCCTTAGATGTCCAGCCTCATCAGAACTGGTGTGTATACGCCTTTCACAGATGTTGCGGAGTCTCTCCCACCAGATATAGCGGCTTCTTCTCTCACACTCTGACCACAGATCTTGATGGTGCCTTTCCCAGAGCTTTAGCAATAGGGTGAATTCCACCTTGAATCAGCTGGAGAACACACTGAATCTGTACTGGGTGTTTCTTTCTGTGCCCTTTAAGTCATTTCTCTCCGCAGTCACTGCACAGCTTCCAAATCACTATGAATTTTACTAGGCTTGTTCTTTTCTTGAATTCAAGATAATCTGACATATAGATTATTAACAAAAGTGTCATAGGCCTGTATGCATGTGCACATATGTGAACGTGCCCTATCACTGATAAAAAAAAATCTTTATTTCAGAATTGCCAATGATGGAAAATCCACCACAATCCAGGGTAATTTGTGTCATTGTTTAATTATCCTCATTAATCTGAATGAATTAATCAATCTTGTGGCAAGCAGGATGGAAAGCTTCAACTTCTAGCCACTGGATCTTGTTATATCTTTGTCAGCAAGTCTGATGAGCCCTGTATTATCAAAATGTTGCTCCCTGTGTAGGTATTTATAAATTGTGATCAAGTCACCACTTAACCTTGTCTTTGTTAAACTAAACAGATTGAGTTCCTGGAGTTTATTGCTATATGGCATGTTTTCTAAAAACTAGTCTTCACTGGTAGCAGCAAATTCGCCGGTCAGCTAGATCTTCCCAATCGACTGACCGGGTCTGTGAAGACCCAATCAGTCGATCAGGAAGTTGATCACTGAAGACCACCCTGGTAAGTGGAGAGGCGCTGAGTCGAAAGGAAGGCATTTCCCTTTGACTCAGTACACTGCAGACATCACAGTAAGTAGGCAGTTGAAGAGAGCTTTACAAGGAATTTTAAGTACTTTGCGTATCTCCCTTTGACTGCTGCCGAAACCCCCGCACAGTGTAGACCAGCCCTAATTCTTTAATCATTTTATGCTGGTTGTCGTTCCCTTTTTCAGTTTGTTTTACTGAAATGTATCAACTTTTCTCTTCACTTACTACCATAGCATCTAAAGGGCCCATTCAGGAACTGTGGCTCCATTAGGCTTGGCACTGTGTACGCACAGAAGACTGGATAAGATCACAGAATGAATAAATGGTCGGAAGGAAAGAACAGCTAGAGAGAGAGAGTGAGTGACTTACCTAAGGTCTCAGAGTAGGTAAGTGGCAGAACGAGGAATACAATAATTTCATCTGGAACTCAGACCCATTTGGCTGTTCTGCCATACTTGCAAGGTGTTGTTCATCCTTTCCGGTAAGCATAGTTCTCTGACAAATAGGTGAAAAGTCTACCTGTATGGACTGACCGTAAAAGCCCTGCAAGTCATATATTAGGTCCCACAACAGTAATAGTGTCTCTTTAAGACTAGGCCAAGAAAGTTTACACCTGAAAGTTTGTTTACTAGCCATTCTAGAGTAGATTGAAAGTATAAAAGAAAAGTTAGACCCTGCCAAAAGTCAGTCTGCATAGAAAATAGCACTCATGCTGAAGGGAAAAATGCACTTGTGATTGCCCCACAGGTGAGTTCTGTAAATTCATGTGCAGAGAAGCATTCTTTATCACATATATGGCAATGCAATGTATATAAGAACAGTGCTAATTATAATTTGGATGCCTGAGTCATCTGCAGAAAACTGACATCTCTGGTGGCTTTTGCAATATGGTAACCCAGTGTAAAAGACTGTATATCATAGTTTGCATCATGATTTTATGGTAGTGTTCCATACTTGACTGAAGAGAAGGAGTGAAGGACGCAGAACCTAAGGTCAAAAAGGACCATATGATCATCTAGTCTGCCCTCCTGCACAATGCAGACCACAGAACCTCACCCACCCACATACTCACTCCTGTAATAAACCTCTCACCTATGACCAAGTTATTAAAGTCCTCAAATCATGGCTTAAAGACTTTAGGGTAAAGAGAATCCGCTAGCAACTGAGCCATGCCCCATGCTACAGAGGAAGGTGAAAACCCCCCAGAACCTTTGATAATCTGGCTTGGGGGAAAATTCCTTCCCAACCCCAAAAATGGTGATCAATTAAACCCTGAGCATATGGGCAAGATTCAGCCAGACACCCAAGAAAGAATTCTCTGTAATAATTCAGAACCCACTCCATGTAACATCCCATTTCAGGTTATTGGCATATTGACCAACAGTAGTCAAAAAGTAGTCAAGGAGTGGAGTCTTCTGTCTTTTACTTCATTGAGTGGCTAAGGATAAGAGCACAACCTATCTTAACAATAGCAAGAAACGATAGTGTGAAACTACGGCCTGTTTAGTTTTCAGAGAGGTTTTTATTATACCACTGAAAAAATGATGCAGAAAGCAAGTAAGCAGGATGCTGCTGTAAAATTCTCAAGTGGCTAAAATAATATTGTCTCAGACTGAGATCATGGAGTAGTAGCACACACTGCTAGACAGTAGGTTGCTCAATGGCAGAGGTCAGAAAGTAAATGGTCACAGGTTGGTTAGGAGGAAAGTGCCAATTTGCAGCATAGAGATGTTAGAGCATATCAGCAACTCTTACAAATGCACATGCTACAAGGAGGAATTTGCTGAAGCTATGAAACTAAGAAGGCCAGTCAGTACAGAACAGGTGAGAGATTGGATCAAAGGAGACCTGATCAAATGGGGTTAAGGTCTGAACAAATACAATGTAGTGAAAAAAAACTGTCAAGTAATGAGGATAAAGAAAACAATTAATAAAAGATTACTTCTTAAAAGGTCAGGCATTACAAGACATTAACTGGAGAAAGGATTTGAGAGCAGTAGTGGGAGAGAAACCAAACCCATCAGCTTAATACCTGGTAGTAAATTAGCAGAGCAAACAGGATAATAGGATGCTGTAATGTATTAATGGAGGGCATAAGAGTGATTGTAATGGCACTGTTCAAAGAATTTGTTCAATATCTAGAGCTCTGAGCACAGTCCAGAATGCCATGTTATAAGAAAGATAGTAAAGAACATGAATGAGCACATCATGAGCAGTCAACTAGGATGCTCAAAGCTCTACATGGTAAGCAAAAAAGTTAAGAAAGTTAGTCTGCATCCATTAAAAACCAGTATGATTGTAGTATGTATGTGATTATGAAGGATGTAGAAAAGATGGTAGGCTCTGCAAAGACAGTAAGGCTATTTTCAGAATTATTATGTTTTGTTTTGTTTTTTTTTTTAAACACGGAAGGAAAATTATGTGGAGAATAGACTGCTAAAGGGTATGACTGAAAAGGCAAATGTGATTATATATAAAGAACTAGATGGTAGCCCTTCACTGGTCCACACACCTTAAAGTCAACTGGAGTTATGCCTTGAGAAATGTCAATAGCAAGGCCCTTATGGCTCTTCAATCGGAACAAGATGTTAGCTAGCTAATCAGATGGACATAAGGTTCACAGCCTCCTTCTGTCCTAGAATGTTACATAGATATTCCCGAAATTCTGCTCTTTTGAACTACCCATGACCCAAGGATATTAGAAGCCAGTATGTGTGAGATGCTACCGACAAAAATCATCTAATTGCTTTTTTCCCCTGAAGTGTTTTACCTAGAAACTAATTTAAGAGAGCAGACAAATCAATCAAATCAGGAAATTGAGGATTAAGAGACCTGGTGATAAATGAAAAGTCAGGACAAGCAGATTGCTTATTTTGCAAAACTACTTTCTCTATAAAGGGAAACAGTTGAAAAACAGCAGGCCAGATACTCAGTTTGTGAAAATGGATCTATAGTGATCTACATTAGTTTAGGAAATGGCCAAACATATATGTGGTTTTTCTTTAAACAACTCTTAATATGTACAAGCTCAAATCTACTCCCATTGAACAACGGCAAAACTCTCATTGATCCAATGGAAGCTGCTTTGGGTCCTAATGACTTTTAACGTATAAACCATTTCTGATCCCAACAGTTGTGTTTTCATACTACTTTCCTACAAAGTTTAAACTGTTCCCTATGTTGCTGGGGCAGTAGCAACTATCTCACCTCAGCTCCAGCAGAAGTAAAATTAATGACTATGGGTGCACTGCAGTACCAAGACACACAGTGTAGAAATATTTGTCCTCACAGCTATTTAAATAAAGCTGAATTCCAGCATATAACTATGAGTTCCAAACAAACTAATTTATGGAATCATTTACTGTCCCTTCTTAGGAACCAATTAGAAATAGAGGTAAAATAGCATGATCTCTGTAAATTAATAATTTGTGTCTCCACAGCGGTCCAGGTGAACCTGACTAGAACTACAGAATGATGCTAGTACCATCCAGTGACTTGTCTGTAAAAACCTAGAGAGAAGCCATACAAAGCCTTGAGCTAAAGACTAACATTTGCAATGTGTCCTAATCATAGCAATGCTAACACATTAAAAATAAGGAGTCAAATAACTCCTTTCCATGGCAACAGTAGAAAAGTTTGTAACAGGAGTTCCAAGATAAAGGTGTGGAACCAGTGACTCACTCTCCCCTCAATAGAGAGGTTAGTAGTCTTGCGGGAGGAGG
This sequence comes from Pelusios castaneus, assembly GCA_007922175.1. Classification (NCBI taxonomy): domain Eukaryota; kingdom Metazoa; phylum Chordata; order Testudines; family Pelomedusidae; genus Pelusios; species Pelusios castaneus. The sequence continues at coordinate 8,249,000 of ML685851.1, forward strand.
TGGGTCATGGCTTGGAACTGTATGGACCTTGAGGGACCTGGAAATTGTGACCCAACTGTGTAGATCACTGGACATCTGTGTATCTGTCCTAAGACCTCTGCCCTAGCAGCACAGCTGACTTTGAGGGTACACTCTTGCTGTTTTTTTTTCCCCTCAGGTGCATGGCAAGCACACTGATCTACAAAAAGGAAGAGCAGTAGAGGCCATGGAGAAGAAATTAATGCCGCCTTAAACTGTTTTGGGAATACGGTACCTAGCTGGTTTGCACCTCACATCAGTCTCTCCATTAAAATGTTTGCTCACGTGGAGGACTGACACCAGCTTGAGGAAAAAGGGCTATGTGCCTCATCTCTCTTTCCTCTCATCTTCAATCCTGGCCCTGTTTTCATGCTCATTATGTGTATTTGCTCTCATCTGTGTTGCTTAAGCGAGGTCAAAGAACAGAGGGAAAAAAAACACATTCCCTGGCTAGGAAATGAACAAACATTTAGAGCTAGGGGGAAAATGGTTTAAAGGGAATTTCCATGGCTCAGATCTTCAACTACTCCCCTGCTGCAAACAAAACAATTAGAATGCCCATCGAGTTATTGTAACTCCAAAAGGAAAAAAAGGGACATAAAATCAAGCAGAAAGAATGTTCTTATATTGCTAGCTAAGTCATGATGAATTGTGACCGACTGCTATTTAAACAATGATTTGCAAATCTTCCACTAAACCTGTATAAAATGTAAGATCTATGCTGAACCAGAAACATTGATCTCCTCTTCCAAGAAGCCCTTACTCTTTTGTACAGTTTGCAATGAAAAGGTTTGGGAAAGAAAATCAAGACTATGGGTCCGATCTTTTTCTAGGTTTTATTTCTGTGTGTAATTCTGATATGAATGAAGGGATTGATCATACTTTCATTGCAATCACCTGATCACTTCAGTTGCTTGTTTGTCTTGGACTTGCAAACATGTTGGAGCTAAATTGAGCCCTGCTATAAGTGGGTACAAAATAATTGATTTCAGTGAAATTGTGATGGCATACACCAGGGTAGAATACACTCTTAAAACGGTATTGTATACATATAAATGAAGCTATTGTCTATCCCTATAGAATGCATCAGCACATAGCTCTTGTTTCCAGATACAGGCTATACAATTCTGCAATCAAGTGTGTAATATTCACATAAACATTAGCCCTGAACCTAGAACTCCTGTGTTACTTTTTGCATGTATCTGTAACCAAAACCTCCATTTATCTACGGAGGATAAATTTTCAAACTGCTCAAAGAGAAAATTCTTTAAACAGATGGGAAAGAATTTTGCTCTGTTCACTTTGCAACCTGACATCCTCTTCAGAAGTTGAATCAATTTCAAGTCAGACCAGAATAACTCAGAACAGAAAGAAACTTCATACCATCCCTTAGCAAAAAGAACAGGAATAGGCAGATTTAGCCCAATAGTAATTTGGATGATTTATAAAGATGATGCACACTTGTTTTCATATCTAGGAGTGACATTTTAATATGTGCTTCATTTCTGTCTCTTGCAGGACTAGATCAAAATCATAGGCCAAATTCCATATTACTGAAACTCTAATGATTTCAATGCATTTATACCAGAAATGAATTTAGCCTACTTTAACTGATTCACTGAAAAAAACTGTTTATATTTCAAGATGAGAATTGATAATATATTTTGCATTTTGTTCACTAGAAGAGATCACGGTAACATACAGTTGGTGGAGAAAGGAGTTGTGATTTGAGACAGTTTTCTAAGACCAAATAAGTATTAAAAGAAAATAAAGGCAAAACAAAAGGAAGGATGTTCTTTTAGGGGGCCTTCTTAACAAATCTAAATGACATTTAGTTTCACCGAGACTGAATTCAATTAGCTCTATCTATATCATCACAGGCAAAAAATACAACAAACATAATCAGTGACCAGAGCCCAAGTGCTAGCCACTTCAGTGATCTGTCTTTGAGAGCAAAGTTTTTTCCCACCCACCACAGAACCACCTTTTCTTTTTATTTATATTACTGTGGCACCCACCCGGTGTCAGCTACCCAGAATTACTTACACTGGGGAGTGTTTCTATCCTCTATACATTTTTTGATAGTCTGATACACAGAGATCACACAGAGAGAGGTAGCTCATCACCAGTTTGTGAAAGGACAAGGAAGTCCCAGAATTTTTCAATCTGTGCTGGTTGCCAGTAAGCCTACAGATCCAATTCACTTTTTTGGTAGCAGCATATTAAGCTCAAAATAACTTCCAGCTGGGAAATGTGAATGACTATTCCTTGACTTATGTCCTACCAATACAGCTGGAATCAGTCAGGCTGTTCTTTCTCCATCCTAAGATCCTATCTTGCCTGGGCCTTCTTAGTTCAAAGAGCCAATGTACGGGATTTCCTGCCTCAGCTCATCTCAATGAGTCCATTTACTGATGGATTTGCAGCTGACAGCAAGACTTTCCAATTCAGGTCTGTCCTTCCTCATCTATTTCAACCTCTCTTTGTTATCTTTTCACCATTGGCATGAATGGCTGAGAAGTAAATACCAATCTGAGAGTCAGGAGTTATCCGTTTTCTATACAAAAAAATAAAAAATAAAAATCAACCTTATGATACAGGCTTCATAAATTTCAAAAATAAAAGATGGCAAAATGCTTTCTCTGTGTGTTGTGGTTCAACCTGGCCACTAGGTACACAACTGCCCCAAATGTGGGATTGTGTACCAGAATCCGAGAGTTAGCTCTCCCAGTGCTATACTCCTTTCCACAGATGGAGTTATGCCCTCTGATGCTCTGCCTTCTCCCTGCCCACGTTGGGGTGTCACATGCCACAGGAGAAAGCAACTGTGCCCTGCTGCTTTGTAGAAGTGCTTGAGAGGAACTTCTTATATTCTTCCCTGTCCAGACCATGAACCCACGGAACAGTAAGACAAAACCTGGCCACTAGACATTTCAAAGGTATCTTGTTCCTAAAATAACTCAAAGGCGTTGGTTTTCTTAAGAATTAGTCATAATTTTTGATAGACAAAATAAATAAAAATAAATCGATCTACACCACAGCTGCATGTTTCCAGTATTTATTTCTAAAACAGAAAGTAATCCAAGACGTTTCTTCTCCCCCTCCAAACATTGATAAAATACAGGGTGACTCAGACACTAAAATTCCATGCTCTGGCATCCTGTTTCTCTCCATTATTTAGAATGACACAGTTGCTCTCACTGATTGAAAAGTGTTGCAATGGTTATGTTTGCAGCTCACAAAATCAAGATTCATTCTAGCCCAGGAAATTTTTCTGCACTACTAAGCACTATCGATGCTGCTATCTTGAATTTTTTTTATTAATCTAATTGTAGGACGAGATCTGAACTTCCAAATGGCCATTTGGCTTTTCAAAAACTTGGACACGGATCTAATCATAAAAAAGCTCTTTAAGAAAAGCACGTTGTCTAACATTCAGTTAATAGTCTCTTCTTACAGCAAGTTAGAGCTATTCAACTTCCTATTCAAAACACAACATCCTGCTTCATAAAAAGAATTTTGAGGTCCATGTGGGAAATGATGGAATGTAACTGACTAATCAGCCACACTCCTAGGAAAACAGTTACTTATATAAGAGGAGAAGCCACACAAAACTCCTTTTTTTGGATCACTGCTTGGGTCTGCTTCCATTAGTTTAAATAGGTTGGCAGGCCCTAATTCAGATTTCAAAGCTGAGTACACTAAGCAATATACCAAGGCAGCTGGCTTTGTAAAAAGCACCTTGTCACTGTTACACTGGGGTGGAAAAACACTGCTGGTTTGAAGACAGACAAGTTTTGACTTTATGCACCTAAGGGCTGAGTTCACTTGATAATAACTCAGTGCTTCTCTTCACAGATGGCGGCGAATTTGCCACCATTAGATCGATCTTCCTGATCAGGTCTGTGAATAGCCGCTCAGCTGATCAGGAAGCCCACGCTTGAAGACCACCACTGCAGAAGGAGTAGCAGTGAGTGGGAGGGAAGGGGATTCCCTCTGGCTTAGGCTATTGAAGACAGCATGGTAAGTAGAAGGTAGGCAATCAGAGGAAGATACTCAAGGAATTTTAAGTATCTTGTGTACCTCTCTTCAATTGCCATCAAAATCACAAGGCAACATAGACTGATTCTCAAGAGAGCTTTACAGTTTCAAAATACTGTACAAAAGTTAACTAATTACCATGGCATCATCAGTGCTGCAGCTGAATTACCTATGTGTCAATAAAAATGGATTTTCATTCTTTATCATAGGAGAACATGGTTTCATACAAGTAACACCACAGATTGGGCAAAGATATCAAATAATTTAGTCCATTTGACAGCCAGTGTGCAATTGTTCTTATTATTTTCTACGCTTGTTTCAAAGGTCACCTGGGTTGAGGGTTTCATTTTTTCCCGTGTTAGGTCATTCCACAATGTTATAGATCTGAGCATCATGCTACTATCAACTCTTGTGATTTTGCATGAGTTTCATGATAATTGATGTTTTGCTTCAAGCCCCAGCTGCAGGAATAATGAAAATTTGTGAAAATCTCAGGCTTTGTTAAAAATAAAGTGCCTAACCCCTGCGGTTAGGAAAAAAACTTGAACATATTATATAGTGTAAGGAGTTTGGGCACTCACCCCCTTGTTGCTCTGGTCCTCTGTGCCCACAAACCATGCCCAGACATCAGCTTAGTGCTCCAAGCCCTGCTCTTTATTTACAGGTGGTCCCTCCACCAACTATAAACATCCACAGTTCAGGCTCAGGGGCCATACAGCTCCAGCACTTGCTCAGGACAGCTCACCTCCCCAGGAGCATCTCCATCCTATGCTGGCCACTCACCACTTTCCTTGCAGTTTTAGCTACCACTTGCTGGTCAGCTTCTTTGCTCAGGCTTCTTGAGTTTCTGACTGGAGCCTTTATAGGGCATGGCTGCATGAGCTTCTCAGCTGCTCCTCGTTAGCCCCCTTTCCTGCAGGCTCTCCCAGGTGGCTCCATTCCCTTTGCAATTAGGGCTCAAGTGGCAGAACAGGCTAAGCCTGGACCATGATACATGTAGCATTATCTTTAAGCCAATATTTTGATATCTTAGGGTATGTCTACACTAGCAATTTAAGTTGACTAAAGGATCCTTAAACCAACCTAAATTACTCCATGTCCACACTGGCCTTTCATTAAGTCGACTTAAGAAATCCCTTAAGTTGACTTAATGAAAGCTTAAGTCGACTTAATAATTACCCCTCTTTAGACTCATAGACTGTAAGGTCAGAAGGGACCAGTACGATTATCTAGTCTGACCTCCTGCAAAATGCAGGCCTCAAGACCTCACCCACCCACTCCTGCAATAGGCCACCAACCTATGACTGAGTTATTTACCTCCTTAAATCATGATTTAAGGACTTAAGATACAGAGAATTCACCGGTAGGTGAACCATGCCCTGTGCTACAGAGGAAGGCGAAAAACCCCCAGAGCCCAGGCCAATCAGCCCTGGGGGAAAATTCCTTCCCGACCCCAAATATGGTGATCAGTTAAACCCTGAGCACGTGGGCAAGTCTCAACAGCCAGTTATCCAAGAAACAATTCTCTGTAATAACTCAGAACCCACCCCACGTACTCTACCCTCTTAGGCCACTTGTCTATCCATCACACATAGCCAAATATCAGTCAATTTCCAAAATAGGCTAATCATACCACCCCCTCCATAAATTTATCAAGCTCAGATTTGAAAGCAGTTATGGTTTTTGCCCCCACAACTCCCCTTGGAAGGTTATTCCAGAACTTTACACCTCTAATGGTTAGAAACCTGCGTCTAATTTCAAGCCTAAATTTCTCGATGGACAGTTTATAACCATTTGTTCTGGTGTCCACATTGGTGCTGTACTCAAATAATTCCTCTCCCTCCCTGATGTTAATCCCTCTGATGTATTTATAGGTCAACTTAAGGACGGTGTGGATGGGGAGTAACCCTTAAGTCGACTTTATTAAGTCGACTTAATGCTAGTATGGACGCCTATGTCAAATGTTAAGTCGATTTAATAAAGTCAACTTAAAAGGAGCCACTTTGTTAAGTCGACTTAATGAGGTCGACTTTAAGTCGACTTAAAGTTGACCTTAGTAAGTCTACTTCACAAAGTCGACTTAACTTTTTCTAGCATAGACATACCCTTAGAGCCTGATTTTGGAATGCTTGAGTTGGCAACACTCTGAAAAGATTTTCCCTGAACTTTAATGTATATTTTCCTTTACTAACTTGAACCCATTACTTCAAGATTTACCACCTTGTACCAACTGAAATAATTTCCTCTCTCCATGCTACATCTCAAATATATGTAAATAGTTATCATGTCCCTCCCTTCTTCTCAATGGAATTGCCATAGGCAAACTGGTTCAATTAAGGACCTGGGTATAAAAGTTCAATGACCCATTAACAAAACAGGGAAGATAAATTTAGATCCTGTACTCTCTTGAATAATTAGCGATGCATTCACTCTCCCTGAGTCTGTGGGGAAAGGTTATTATAATAAAATTGAATATTCTGCCTAAGCCCCTCTAAATTCTAAGTGTCCGCCATCTTGAAAATTTCTGTGGGCCTCTCGTCAATGTCCATGACTTAAAAATCTCAACAACCTACAACCCAGACCTACCAAATGACTATTCCATTTTTTTCAGCTCAGAGGTATCAAACTGGTTCCAGTATGCTAACACTTTTATATCCACTTGGGGGGAAAATTTATGAGTATTAATACATCCAATTTCTGCCAGGGGTCTCCTTGGTTCTTCATTTTATCTGATGGAGAAAAATAAGATGTGTACAGTGGTGACAGTGTGAAGGTTCTGGGCAATCTTAGCTAGCGGATACCAATTTCTTCTTTACAATCATGCAAAAGTACCTAACTGGGGTAATACAGACTTGAAAATTGTAAAAAGCCACCCTGGAGATGGGGCATCATGGAGGGTTTTGTCTCTTTTCTAACTCTAAAACAATGATATCACTCACCGCCCTCAGCAGAGCAACAGTTCTTACAGCTAAAACACTTGCAAACATATCAGTTTGGTCTAGGTGCCCTAAGAGTGCCGGAGGCCCTTGAACTACCAGGAAACTTGGAAATGCTTCATAAATTCCGCAGGCCCATGTCCTCTATGAATGCTTTACCAATGACGACAAACTCCATTGGTCTGGAGTTGTTCATGAAAGCATAGGAAAGGAAGTTATCACAGCCCTTAAAAGAACCACAGTGGCAGAACATGTTACAGAATGTTAAATTATGGATTTCAGGCTACACTTCACAGTGCAAAGGATCACATACAAAGTGTACAGGATGCCACAGAGGTTATGCAAGATGGAGGCCTTGTCCTCTGATGTTTGTTGGTACTATAATAAAGCAAAAGAAACCCTCATGCATCTGCTGTAGGACTGTTGAACAGTCAGACAGCTGTGGAAACAGGGGGACACAGGAGTGAAACTAGCCCTTGACCTCAGCAGCTGAAAATTTTACCTCATTTATGTACCTAGTATGCTGAGTTTAACTCCACCATGAAGACTTGGATTTTTAAGGTCTGCAAAGATTACCAAGCAGGCGATGATATAAAAACTTATGCTTGTCTGAGCTAAGTTAGGTACAAATGAAAGAATAGTAGAGAAAAACTATGAATTCAAAGAAACCTGGACCCCATTTCCTGACACATTTGGATAAGGAATGCTGAAATAATGCCAGACTTCCATTCCAACTCATCTCTCTGATTTTTCCCTTCCCTTTCCCACTTCCACCCAGCCCCCTCCTTCCCTTTTTTGCTTATTTACGTATCTTTTTTTTATTGTTACCCTCAACCCAAACACATTATGCCTGTATAATATTGTCTGATTTTTGTATTGTTTGGTCTAGTAATTTTGACAGGCTGTAAAATTGCCTAGTTGCATAATTTTATTGGATAACCTGTGAAAGTATTTGGTGACGTATAAAAACTGTAAGATCTTTGCCTCTTTAATTTTCAGAAAGGTAGAAACAATACAAATATATTCACAAAAAAAGAAATAAGCAACGGTTGGAGAACTATGTCTACCAATACTGTTCTGAAACAAAGTTACAATTTTTTTGATTACCCAGAATTTCAGCTATATCAAAATTTTAAATATATATGCAAATTGTAGGTCTTTAAGAGAGACTAAAAATTACATCTGCAAACCCAAAACAGCCCTCTTTTATCCTAATTCTAATTTGTTATTTAAAATGCAGCTAAACTTTAATTATTTCATTTAAACTAGTATTAAAATGAATGTGTGAACACATCCTAAATATTAGATATTAGTCTTCTTGTCATTTCACATATTCTTTTTTGTCAATTTCATCTTTCCCTTTTCAATGTGCCTATCTTTTTTCCCCGTTTCCCTCCTCTACCAATAACAGAGTATGCACTACATGCACCCCTGCACTAATCCAGTTTTATGCTAGTGTAACTCCATTGCTTTGGAGAACTGGTCATCCTATTAGTTAATTCTTCCACAAAATCATTGAAGCCACTAATGTCAACAAAAGTACACCACCATAAAACTGGAATAATGCATTAATAAATCAAGCCCTGTCTTAAGTTTTATAAAAGACAGATGGTCCAGTCATTATGGTACTAGCCTCAGACATGGAGAGAGCCTGGTTCAGTTCCCTATGTCAACTAAGAGTTGGAAAGTCCTTTAGGGAAGGATTCATAGGGGGACTCTGGGACCTAAGTCAAACTTTTAGATGTCACTAGCATTCATAAAACCCCTGCTCAATTAGTGCCTAAATTCTTCAGGCACCTACATTTCCACTCTTTAAAGTCACCACGGTGATTAAATTTTGGTAGTTGGGTATGCACACAGCTGCCTAAATCATGGATGGGTCTCTCTCAATCTTGCCCTTTGATGCTGTTTTACTTTATACATAAAAAAATATCAATCATTAGATCAGAGAGAGTAAGATTGATGCTACAGTCCAGTGGTTAGGGCTTTCACCTGAAAGGTGGGAGATCCAAAAGCTAATCTTCTTGTTCTGTTGACTAATTATTTGACAACTTCAACAGAAGAGATATAGAGGGAGCCCTGCCCCAGGATATCCTATAACCCAGTGATTATGGAACTCCTGGGAGATGGGAAATGCAAAGTCAAATCTCTGCTCCACATCAGGTAAAAGTGAGAACTGAAGCCAGGTTCCCCTCACCCTAAATGAGTGCTCTACCTGTTAGTGTATTGGTAATAAATGGGGGGCGGAGGGTGGGCAATGATGCTGTGACAAGGAATGCTTCTCTTGAAAAAGGACTGGCCTGACTTAGATGCCTAAATCCAGAAGCAAGTTTATAGCTGTTGAATCCCAAGGAAAGACAGATACCTCTGTTGAAACCTGGTCAACACAAGGAAGCTTATATTGAGACTAGCCGTGGATGTATCTTCACTTAATTTGGCTCCTGCTGATCTAAGTGCCCCACTACGCCAACTTCCCTCAGGGCTGTGAATTCCATGAGGTGGCAGAGTGCCTAAAAGTTATGGCATTACTGCCCCTAAATCCTCCTTGTGACTCTTACCTTTAGTCTCTCTGTGCCTCAGTTCCCCAGCTGTAAAATGGGGATAGTAACTGTCCTACCTCAAAGGAGTGTTGTAAGGATAAATACATTAAAGATTGTGAGGTGCTCAGATACTGTGGTGAGGCGGGTCATGTAAGTACCTAAGATAGATTGATATAACAGTGTTCAACATTTACTATATACAGCATTTAGGGTCTTGTGATATCGAGGGAAAACAGGTGAGCCTACACTCTGATCACCCAGAGGTTTATGAATTCCCTGGAGAAGGCTGATGGGGAAATTAGACAAGCAAACTGGTAAGCTGCATGGGGTAAGGAGCCAGTTCTCTCATCAGCCCATGGTGGATAAAGAGGAGGGAAAACGTGCCAAGGGGAGTGAGAGGGGAGCAGGGCCAGTTGAGCCAAGTTAGACAGAGGACTTACAGAAGAGAGACCTCTGTTCCCCTCAGGTCCTGGGCAGAGGGCTCTAAAAAGACTGCTGCATGGGGATTGTTGGGGAAATGGTGGAGGGAACTTAAAAGGTTTTGGTGAAGACGCAACCACTGGGGAAGTTTCTGTTGAGGAGAAAGCAGGAAAGAAGCCACATCCTGCAACAGGCCTGCCAATGAATCTAAAATCAGATGACTGATTCATTCATTTTTTATGAACGCAAGAGATGTACTTTTATCATGAGAATAAGATTACAGATGAGATTTATGAAAAAGTTGAAACCATTTACATTTCAAATACTTTCTTTTGTTATTAAAATGAATAATGAAGCAAAGCAAAGTGTGTTTGATCTGAACAAATGGAAAGCTCTACCTTTGTTTAGCAATAGTCAGGGGCATGCTACAGCAAATTACTTCATAAATGGCATATTAGACTGAATCTCCAAAGCACTTCAGTTACCTGAATATCTGAATAAACAAAGCATAGATTAGTCCACCATAATGTTTTTGTATTGTTATGCTAGAGGATGACGGTGGCTGTGCTGGCAAGCATGCCTTGATCTATGGGCAATCTCTGACTCAATCTCATGCTGTCAACCCATCCTTCTGGCTAAACACGAGAAACAATTCAAGTCCTTTATGAAGATAGGTGGAACAGAAGCCTCTGCCCAAAGCACTGGCCTCCTGGAAAGCCTGTGAAAAAACTAACTCAGGAAGAACAAGAGGGATTTCATTAGGGGACTGATTACAAATGGTGAGGCTGTAGCACTGATTGGATTTCAGCTGTGTGTGGGACAAGCTGAAAGCGAGGAGAAAGCAGATAGAAAAATCAGAGAAGCCCTGGTAGTAAGCCAAGCCCTGAGAGAAAGCTTCATTTGGGTCAAATGACGGCTGAGAACAGACTTGGATTTCTGAACAAGGAAACAGCTTCTTCTTGTTTGTTCTTCCCGTGGTAAAGGAAAGAGGACTTCATATACTTTATTTGTAAATAAACATGTTGCAACAAAGAAATTCCTGACTATCTTCACCTAATGGAAAGAACTCACAAGTCTTCAAATATTGGATAATCACTTGGGCCAAAAGGGACGACGTTTTATACTGTAAAACACATTTTGTATTGTCATCCATCTTTTCCTTATACCTAGAGTATTTGTGATAGTAGACAGTGTCACAGCAGCGGTCTATAAATGAGAGTTGTCTACATATGCATATACTTAGTCAGCAGGTTATATAGAAGTAGACGGTGCTCAAGAATATGTAGCCTAGCGCCTGGGTTTCTAGGGCCAATATAACTTTTTATGAACTACACATGGCTTCTTCTGTGCCACTCCTACCATGGAGCTCTTACCAGATGGAGGGCCAAATCCTGCTCACCTCACTCACACCATCAGTTTGACTTCTCATGGAAAGCTAGCAGGCTTAGGCCTGCAGTGGTGTTAGCAACAAAGTTTTACAAAGTTATTGGCTATTTCCATCAGTCCAGTTGAGCTCTGCGTTCTGGAGGTTTCTGATGATGGAGAAAGGAAGTGGCTACAATCTTCTTTCTGCTCTCCCCAAAAAAGATATTCCAGCTGCTCTAAGTGGTTGCGGATAAAACAGTCTTCTAGGAACTTCTCTGTCAGATGGGGATCACCAGAGTGCTATATAATTTGGCTCCACCGCCCTCTCACTGCCTCTCCAAGAACGCATGTGCAGCCTGAAGTGGGAGAACTGAGTGTGGCATACATCCAACTGTGACATCTCTGCACTACCTGAAAACTTGAAATTAGATGCAGGTTTCTAACCATTAGAGGAGTAAAGTTCTGGAATAGCCTTCCAAGGGGAGTTGTGGGAGCAAAAACCACAACTTCTTGCAAAACTGAGCTTGATAAATTTATGGAGGGGATGGTATGATTACCCTGTTTTGGAAATTGGCTGATATTTGGCTACATGTGGTGGGTTTACAAGTGGCCTAAGAGGGGAGAGTACATGGGGTGGGTTCTGAGTTATTACAGAGAATTGTTTCTTGGGTAACTGGCTGTTGAGACTTGCCCATGTGCTCAGGGTTTAACTGATCGCCATATTTGGGGTCAGGAAGGAATTTTCCTCTAGGGCCAATTGGCCTGGGCCTTCCTCTGTATCACAGGGCATGGCTCACCTATCAGTGAATTCTCTGTATCTTAAGTCCTTAAATCATGATTTAAGGAGGTAAATAACTCAGTCAGAGGTTGATGGCCTATTGCTGTAGCGGGTGGGTGAGGTCTTGTGGCCTGCATTTTGCAGGAGGTCAGACTAGATGATCGTACTGGTCCCTTCTGACCTTAAAGTCTATGGCTATGTCTACACTTGTAATTTTAAGTCAACTTAGTGAGTCTACACTTAAAATTAAAGTCAACTCTGGGGGGAACTTACAAAGTTGACCTAGAGCGTCCACAATGGATGCCTAGGTCGACTTCAAGGGGCTGGGGGACCTAGGGTAGGTCCACGGGGGCAGAGGGGGCACCCCTTGCCCACTGCCAGGGGGCTCAGGTTTTGCCCCATTGTACCTAGGTACAATGGGGCAAAGGGGGTCAGGGACCCTGGCAGGGCATAGAGGCAGGGTGGGCAAGGCTCTGCCCTGCTCTGTGGGGGGGCATGCCAGGCTCCCCCTGTTCCCCCCTCGGCAGGGAGGGCATTGGTGTAGTCCTGGGGTAGCCCTAAGTCGACTTGGGGCTACCCCAGGTCTACACTGGCTTAAGTCGACTTTAGGGAGTCGACTTAAGCATTAAGTCGAATTAAAATGAGGTGTTATAAAGTCGACTTAAGGAACATAAAGTCGACTTAATAAAAATTAAGTTGACTTAAGCAAGCTGCTTAAGTCGACTTAAGGAAACTGTAGTGTAGACGCAGGGTAAATTAAGTCGACTTAAGCAAGCTTAAGTCGACTTAATTTACAAGTGTAGATGCAGCCTATGAGTCTATGTCCTCTATATCAACTGAATCCCCAGCTGCCCTCCTAAGGTGCCTCTCCATCCCTTTTGCACAGCTAGGGCAATAGAGAAGGAACAGAACCAGAAGCCTATTATTTTAAAGGGACAGAAAGGTTTTGGGAAAGAAAACAGAGGGGGAAAAACTGGCAATGAAATATGTTTAGTATTTATTAGAAACAGACAAAAATATGTCAAAAGAAATTGTTACTTGATATTAGATCCATTGAGCCAAGGTCTTCTTCCATTTCTACAGAGGAAATCCAACTTAAATCATTGAGGTTATATTTGTAGAGTAAAATAAGAACCATTACTTTAAAAATAATACACTCCTGTAAATATCATAATTTATTATTTTATTTTTAAAGGTGACTCTACACCAAAAACACTTCTAGGCACTATCATGTTTGTTTTAAAATTCTTACTATAGTATATTTATCCTATTCCCTGCTATTTGGAAGATTACCCTGACTTTGAATTATATCTCCATTAAAAAAATAGCTTTCAAAAGATAGACCTGTTGATCAGAAACTGCAAGAAATTAGTGGATCTTAAGGAACAATAAATTAGTTCCTTTCCTACATTATCTTTTACATACAATTATTTTCCTATAGGTCATATTAATGAGATTGTATCTGAATTGTTACATACAGACACCCTTTAGGTCACTAAGTAACATTTTATCCCTAATTCATAAGAGTTTCACATTTAAACTTTAAATAAAGGAGCTTTCTCAAAACTAGCTTAGTTGCAATTATGATATATTAAACAAGAATTAAGCAGCTCTGTACTCCTGGTTTACAAACAACAAAGAATCCTGGAAGTACACTGGCTTTATTTTCAGTCCAGGTGTACAAGAAATTAGATCTTTTTTTAATTATTTGTTTTAAAATGGCACGTAAAAGTCCTGAATCTGCTTGATGAGTTCATGACACATAGAATTAAGTGTGACCACTGCCAAAGAGCACTTCTGCTTCCCAAACCGAGCGACGTAGATGTGACTTTAACTGCCATCATGTGGCTATACCCTTAGAAATCTTTATACCACAGGGTATGTCTACACTTGGAGCTTGGGGTGAGATTCCCAGCTGGAGGAGACATAACTGTGTTAGCTCTGATCATGCTAATTCACTAAAAATATAAGGTTGCCTCAACAACTTAGCTGGGAGTTTGCGCCTAGGGTGAGGATACTGACATGATTGAAACTGAAAAGCTAAGCTGAAGTGATGGAGTCTTCACTTGGCAAGCTTGATCATTAGAATTGCTGAAGATAAAGATTCTTACTTTAGACTCCCACATTCCCCATGGAGGCACCTAATTTTAGGAATCCATATTTGAAAACATTGGCCAGAGTGAAGAACACTGCATTTTTGTTTCTTTTCTGCATATATACCTCTTTCCACTTAAACATTTTTCCCTTGAATTTTTAATCTCTCTGCTGCAGAGTCAGTCTCAGGAGAACAGAAGTACAGTGCAGTTTTACTATTACTAATATGTCATAGAGATTCCACAAATAAAGTACCAGGAGTAAAATGACATGAACTTGATATTCTGTAAAAACTCCCAGAAAGGAGCAAGGGCTCCTATATAAATACACATTCATATCCTGCATACAGAGATGCTTTCTTTCTTTACAAAGAAATTTTCCAATACAACAAAGAAATTTGGCAATACAACATATTGCGCCTGATCTTAGTAAAGTTTCATGCTGATTCTCTGTCATGAGAATAAATGCCAGTCCTATTCAATCACATCCTATGAGTCAGATTCTCAGGCATGTACATTACTGCATAGGTATCCAGTTTCCAGCCTTGACAAACTGCATAGATGCCATTCAATTTAAACAACAAGGAATCTGACTAACACTGTTACTCTAAGTGAATTTTGAAACTTCTCTGACTTTTCCCACATACAGGAGTTTGGGGCTCTTTGATTAAATACAGCAGTGTCATCTACTCACAATTATATGGTGAGTCTTGCAATATTTGGTGTTTTATTTAATGTTCCCATGTCTCTCAGTAGCAGAATAATAGGAGAATCACAGTTCTTTAAATGAAAGTTATATTTCTAGCTCTCTAGCTGTGATTGCACTGCAAAATTTGAAAGGTGCACTACACCTTAAAAGCTCAAAAACAAAACAAAACAAAAAAAACACCCACCCAAAAAACCCAGAGGGCAAATAAAACCACCCAAACCTATTAAAATCTCATGATTTTGCAGGGTGCTCCAAGAGATGATTTTTGGACATTTGAAATTGGTAATTTTGATATAGTCATTTTATTAGTGTGGCATCACAGGGCACCTCTTCAGCTACCTGGTTGGATGCACTGCCTTGTCCGTTTCTCTCACCTCACGGTCATAAACACACCCGGGCGGTTTCCCTATCGCCACATGTACTCATATTCCTCATCTTTCCTGCGAACGGACCATTGACACAAGTATAAAACAGGAGGGCTATGTCTACACTTGCAAGTTAGTTCTAATTAAGGAAGCTTAATTCCAACTAACTTAAGCCTTGGCCACACCTAGGCTTTCATTAGTTCAAATTATGGGCTTCCTTAATTTGAACTAATAAATTCGACTACTTAGTTTGAACTAACCCTTAATTCGAAATAGTGAGTTCGAATTAAATCAATGTCGCCATATTAGTTTGAACTAACTGCTTAGTTGGAACTAATTGGCAGATTGACCTTCATGCAACTGACTAATTCGAACTAAGCAAGTGCCCTGCATGGCCAGGACTAGTTTGAACTAGCATTCTAGTGAGGCCATGCTAGTTCGAATTAAGTTAATTCGAATTAACTAAAATTAGTTTGAATTAGTTAGTTCAAATTAATTAATTTGAACTAGCTTTTGTAAGTGTAGACATAGCTGAGGAGACTTCTTTCCAGCTCATCTCTGAACTCTCCCCGTCTGCTTTCTGTTCCTCCCCATTATACACTCTCAATCACTGCTAATGTACCATTTAGTCCAGAAATTACCACCCAGGTGTTCATAAGGCCCCAAGAGAAAGTGTTTGATTGTGCCCAGCCAAGCTTGTAGCCTTTTCTATGGGGCAATACCACAGTGACCAGAGGGCTGCAGCTAGCTGTCTGTCACATATGGATACTGTAAAAGAACAGTTTAAGTCTGCTGTAACCCCATTGGTTTCAAAGGGCTGATTTACACCAGTTGAGGATCTAGCCTTGTTTATTTTACACTGTAATCACAAATGAAAAAATAATTTAGGAGAGTTATATAAGAAGTTTAAGAAAAATGTGTAAATTTGTAAAAATATAGTACCAACAATAGAGTGAATGAATGACTGAACTATTTTAACTTTGCTGATATAAAATATGCTACTAATGTTGTGCCCTAATCAGTGATTCACCTACATCTATGCATTGAGTGTTGGAGAACTCTATAATACACTGTATGTACCTATGTACTGTATTCCATCTGCTGTCTTCCTAGACCCCGCTTAGTCTTATCAGCGTAGACCTGGTGCTTCTCCATTACAATATTTAAAATTCAGTCCCTTCGCCTCCCATGAAAGTAGACTGGGAAACACAGGCAAATGTGCTACTATTTTCGCTACTATCATAGAGGCAAATTCATTATTAGCATACGCAGGTGCAACTCATTTGGTTTAAACTGAGTGGTGCCTTTGTAAACTAGTGGTGATTTGGCCCCTTGAATCTAATTTATGTGTTACATAATTTGGAATATTTCTAAATTTTAGTACGTCATAAATATTGATGAAAAACATCCAGCATCACCCCATCATGACCAAATGATGGGCTGAGCATTGTTTGCAGCTCACTGAGCCAAAACAATCTGTCTTGTGTAGCTTTTAAAATATTTCATCTGGTTTTAAACAGTTTTGATGCTTTTCTCCAGCTACTAAATAAGTCATGTTGTCCTACTATGTTTTACACAGTGTACTGCTAGAATGATGATGTCCTGGGCAATGTAACCAGCATCAAAGGTCGAATGGTAATGTTTACTGCATTTTCATATGATCAAATCATAATTTTAAAGAAAGAGGTTTACCCCAATATATTTAAAGTGAAGTCCTGAGTACCTTTAAAATCAATGATAAAACTCCTATTGACTTCACCAGAGGCATGGTTTTACTTCTGGTATTCAGCGTTTTGGCTGTGTACCAGTCAGATCTCTCTTATTTTGTGTATTGTCCTTAGAGTGTTTAGCTAAAGATAGCATACAAGCGTCTCCCTAAATACCTTAGGGAGATTTTTAAGTGATTGCTTGTTACTGGAGCTGTCTCCTGGAATTAGTTCTGCTGCTTTCCTAGGTGTTTTCTACTTTAAATAAAAGGGGGAAAGTGCTGACAGTTGTAACACAACGTGCCTCTAACATTCACCTCTGATCTCTCTCTCCTAATTGTTCACCTTGCTCCACTGCTCCTCCTGCAGCATAGACCTAACTTACAATGTTAGCTTTCTCCCACTCTTTTGCTCCAGATCATTTTCCATGTGTACTCCTATACACGGATGACTAAGGAATGGGATTTCTGTTCATTTTGATTGCATGATTATGCACAGAGGAACTCTTAATTTAGTAAAGGTTACTAATATGTCTTTATTGTACTGTACTTATGCACAAAATGTTGGATAGATGGAGGAAGATTCATAAAAAAATCAAATAAAACTATCAAATGCACTAGACCAGGAGTTCTCAAACAGGGAACCATGAGACAACTCTAAGGGATAAACAGAAGCAATTGTTTAATGGTGGATTTTGTGTATTACATTTTCAAAATAGGCTACTCAGACAAAGCTTTAAATCTCTGTGGGAATTCGTTATATAAAATACAGCAGTTAATTTACTTCAAGATGTACCAATGAGAATACAGATACACAGAGATGCTGACATACAGAACCCTCACCTTCCATCACCACATGGCATGGGTTCAGTTGCCCAGCAACCAACCAATCTAACTGAGCTCAGAACTTAGGTTTTTTTCAGTTGTATATGTCACACTACAACTATATATGAATGTAACAGTGAAATATGGAGAGCTGGCTAAAGACAGATAATGTTAAAAACACACGAAGTATCAGTGAGGAGAGAAGGGTAAGAGTACGCGGGCAGCTGGTAGACCTGGATGGGGGTACACAATAAGGAAAATTTGAGAATCTCTGTACTAGACAACTTAAAACTTACTTCTGTAGTCCGACATGTGCAACTACCAAGACCTGCTATACTTTACCCATTCACTGATACTGTTTCCCACTCCCCTTCTTCAACTGTGCATTGTCTATCCTGACACTTAGTTCTCTGGGGCAGGGTGTATGCCTTCATACCTGGCTCCATGCAAATAGAACCCTGATGATATTGCACAAATAAAAAATAAATCATAAAGATTTTTAAAATTCTTGTCAATTACCTAGAGATACCATTAAAGCATGTTGTGCCCATGCTGCAAATGACAGACACACACATTTTGTTTTGTGCAAGCAATGGCCCTTTTTGAAAAATCTAGATGGGGAGCTACAATATTAACTTAATCTTTTACATAGTACCAGTCACTGTACTAAACTAGACACTGAAGAAAAGACATGTAAAGAGTAATCTTTGCACTTTGGGTCACCTGTTCCTTGTGTTTAGCCTCTAATAACTTAGAACCTGGGATGTTCAACCCCTTATTTAGCCATGAGTTCTCTCACCTAGTGATAGAATGTATTATTATGGTGTTTAGTTACATTAAACTGATTTTTGTTTTATTTTGATGTGAAAATGTGGTATATTCAAAACAGTTTATTACTCTACTACTGGAGAACAATAACGCAGGACTTTTAATTATAGTCTAATTTAATTTAGTTTATAGAAATATTCTAGATGGGAGTTGAAGCCTTCGCTTCCCTGCTTTTCATCCAAAGCCCCCTTTAAAAAAAACCAAATCAAAACCATCTTTATCTTCAATCTCCTGTTGTGAAGTACATACAACCACTATCTCAAATGAATACTTAAAATTCTTAATTTTCCAGCATATTATATCTTAGTTTACATTTAATGTCACAAATAGATGCAAATATTCCAAATAGACTCTATATTTAATAATGTGCTGCATAACAGTTTCTGGGAGCAATGAGTTATTTTCAGTGAAATTTACAAAAATAATATTATATTATTTGCTCGTCTCTGTAAGACTATGCTGTCCAAAGCAACATCGGAAAAAGGTTTGTGGATAACATTAAAATTAGAACAACTTTGAAATCTGAGCTATTCATGTTTGCCTCAGCCAAAATGGTCAAATTTTATGAAAAACTTCAACAATTTTCAGTTTTAAAAACTGACAACTTGATCTTGTGTATGATGATGGGATCATTTCATTTTTAAAAGATCCTATGTTCAATTTTTTAAAAACAAAATATAACTTTTTGAAGTTTTAGCCAACACTCAATTTTTGCACTGAAACACCTGCATTTCTGCATGTTTTAATGCAAAAAGACTATTAGGAAGTTACCATATTGTGAAAAATTCACAAAAAAATTGAAACATATAGCCTGAAAAAATGACTTGGAATGAAATTGCAAATTTTTTTTCCATTAAGTTTCACCAAAAAAATTGGCTATTTTTAGTTTTATATATTTATATTTTACACTTTTATATTTTAAACAAACAATCTCCCACAATGCAATTAGATGCTTGAAATCTCATTTCTTTGTTGGGGATAAAATTGTTCAGGTCATGATCCAGCAAATAGATGCTATCAAGCCAGGTCTCAGTTCTTCAAGGAACTCTGTGTGTGTGGTCCTTTGCCTCCATCCTGAACCTCAAAGATTTTAATTTAGTTCTGCCCATGCAGAGCCTGTATCTGAAACTTCATGCTTATTGTGAGTGAGTAGTCCCATGAACATCAGCAGGATTATTCATGATGGAAAGCATTACCTCAAGTATTAAACATTTAAAGAATTGGTTCCTTAGAGTTGACGCTGTTTTAGAATCACACTTGTAATATTAGGCAGACTTCTCTGAAGTAGGCAGGGTCAATGGCAAACATGATTCAATGTCATTCAGCAGGACATGTTTATTTCAACAGTTAACATTTATCATTATAGCTATTAAATCAAATTCAGCTGTCTTTCTGCATCAAATTTGAGGTGCTTCATTAGGTTAAAGGACTATATGTAAGTATTAGTCAAATTAATCTTCTTGTGGGTAGCCGTATTTCTTTGATAAGTCGGCCTCCATATGATTAGCACTAAGGTTTCCCCAAGGTTCTCTGGACATGCGCAAGATAAATTTAGCTTGTCAAAGCCTAATTCTGAAACTCTGCCAAAGTGCATTATAACAGGCATTCCCTATGGGGATTATAGGTTTTAAATCGAGCTGCTAAGTGCTCCATCAATGAGTTCATTACTACTGTTCTGAAAATAGCATTCAAGACCTCCTTAAAATAAAGTAAGTGTGAACTGCGGTTTTGAGGCACGAAATGCTATAAAACCTCTAGTCTGAAAATTACACTTAGGTTCTCACTGAAACTCAACTGTCATTCAGTGTGAAGGGTATTCAATAGCTACAGAATTACAAACAGAAACACTGGCACTGACTTTCGCTGATGTCAGATTCCATTGTCCGTCACACTAATTTTGCACCAGCACAATTTACTAATTCAGCTGGGTTACACCTGCCTGACACCAGTGTAAGTAAGATCAGAATCAAGCCCTCTGTGTTTAAATAGTTCAATACTAGCTACCTAGATTAAAATAAATTAACTGTGTAAATAATTATGGACACATCCAGACAGCATTTTTTGCCAACCTAGCAAAATATTTTGTCATGAGTAGGGTGGAAACATTCTACTGCCTGTCTCCACAAAAATCAACCTACTTGCCCACACCCTACTCCTCATCAATATGAATCTCACAATAGTAAATGAACAGTTACTGTATTTCCCTGAAAGCTGTTTTCAGGGACTGTCCCTATTTTCCTTTCTCGCTGTCTTTTTAAAAAAACAAAAAACAAAAAAGAGTGTCTTGTCTGGGTTTTGCACACCCCAATAGACTGGCAGCTGAAGGAGCTGTCAAGCATCACAGTTGATGAAACTGACAGCAGGCTGGATGAGCTCATGTGCAAATCAAGGACTCCTCCCAGGCCTGTTTTATAATATGGTTGCTCCGCTTCCTGCCCAGGAAGCATCCCAGAGAGCACTCATCTCAGCCCAGCCCATTCCAGTGCATAGAATCAAGGCCAGTTCAGCTGTAGCTGCATGCAGTTAGCTACTGACCCAGATTGGAGGCTGATATCCAGGTTTCTGCGCCCCTTCCCTGCACCCACAGGTATTGTGACTAGGTATTGGAGCTGAGAGGGAACCAAAGGTAAGCTACTTGGGAGAAAAAGGACAGAGTGGATGTAACACGTACTGATTCCCAAACCACAGACTATCTGAGGGCACTGCAAATTCTTCCTTGTTTTCAGTTGCAACTGAAAGAAATTATATGTACATTAAATACTTACTAATATTATTCTTCTGTGTCAGCAACTGCTGTAGTTGCCAGAGGAATGCTGTTTGATCACCAATGGGAAAGGAAATCGTTCCCACCAACACAAACAGGTGGAGATGTGATGTGAGCCACACTGTGAAAAGCTTAACCCCAGTGAAAGGGAAAATAAACATGGGAAAGCAACAAATGAGAACTAGGGAAGGAAAGGGACTTCTGGGCTCTCCCATGGACAAGAATACCCAAATATCCAGAAAGACAACAGAGTCCTGTGGCACTTTTAAAGACTAACAGATTTATTTATCGCATGAGCTTTCATGGGAGAAAATCCCACGAAAGCTCATGCGATAAATAAATCTGTTAGTCTTTAAAAGTGCCACAGGACTCTGTTGTCTTTCTACAATAGACTAACACGGCTACCCCTTTCAAATATCCAGAGTTATAAAAAAACATCCACTTCATTTATGAATGGTAACATGACTGCACCCATTTGCATCAGACACAATAATCCACACATCTGTGACTCCCCTCCCAGGCCTGATTGTTGCATCTCCTATCTGGGAGCAAAACTTCATAACCAGAAAAATCTTCAGCTGATACACAATACAGAAGATTGTCTGCTCAGCAACAAAACTTTCCGAGTACGCTACCTTTACAAATCTGACATTTCATGCCTTTCATTCGACTCACTACCTGAGAGATTACTTCTCCCTCCACAACAAGAACCTCCATCCAGAGCAGTGTTCCTCTGGAATCATTAAACTGTCAGCATTAGAACCAGACCTTCTACAGCAGCTTTCGAGTGTGGTGGAATAATGATGTGTGGAAATGGCGGGAACAAAACTCAAGTGAGGTACTCTGGCAAGCTCCTTGTTTAATTATGAGGACATGGTGCTCCCAGAACCAAGTTCTTAAATATGACATTCACTTCTACCATTGCTGAATCAGCGGTGACCTTCATATCACACTGTAAGGCTCTCGTGATTATTCAAGAGAGAAATGGCAGCAGGGGACCAAAAATGGAGAATTTTATCTTTCAGAGATTGTTTCTACGTATTTGTGACAAAAATGATGAGTGTGCCTTGAACATTGAAATGGGCACAACGTAGCAAGTCAAAATATCAGAACACCAGGGTGGGGATGGCAGGAGCAGCAGGAGGGAACCCCTGAGCCACAACGGGAGCTCGGAGCTGCTGGGCCATCCTCAGCAGGTGGGAGCTCTGGATTCCCCCACAAGGCTAGGTGCTGAATTTTTACCTGCATCTTGACTAGCAAGACAAATGGTGTCTTGAGTGTATATCAATCGGGATGCAGGACAAAGGATTAAATATTGGGATAATCCCAGTTTTATCAGACCATCTAGCCACCCTACACTGAATCTTCCCGCAGGCCCCCAGAACTGGGATGATTTTCACACCCATGAAGTATTGGCATGATTTCACATTGCAGAAGCCACTGAAGGCTGCAGAAGTGGGAACATTATTTAGGCAGGCCTGGGATCTAGCATAGATATTGCAGATGTCAGAGTTGCAGAAGATACAGCAACTGGCTCCATACCTGACCATTGACTTTGGCCACACCAATAACGCCTTTAACATATGCAGTACCACGCAGCAGAGCTCTGGCTTCACCTCCCTTTTATTGCTAATCCTTGGTCAGCACGATACTGGGAATTAGGAATGGTCCTGTGGCTACCCAAACACTTTATTGGACTTGCACCCGACTTTCCCAAATAGCCATGAATGGGGGTGCATGTTCAGGGAGTGGGGTAATGACACCTCCGTCTAATACTAAAAAGCCTTCTCTACATATTTTAAACATTGCCTTTTTTTGAATTAGGAGAACACGCCTGTCCCAATCCATGCTTCTATAGTGATTGAGTCCCTTGTATCTTTTTGTACTATTAGGTCACATATCACTTTAAACAACTCCCCAACTGACAGTAACAGCTGCCGGCTGAGATCTGGTGGGAGAGCTATAATATATGTTCAACAGAGATTCCTTGGCAGTGTTGCATTGTACAGTTAGCGTGCTGATACATGTAACTATATAAGCACTTTCCTGGAACTTCTGTTTATACTTTAAATCTGTAACCTTCTTTATCTGATTAGTGATATTAGATACAGTCTTGACTTCTATTTGGGATGAAACAGCATCACGGACAGGATCCAAAAAAAAAAAAACCAACAAAAAAAAACCCCACCCTAAACACAACCCACTAAATCCATGGGTGGCATATCTATATTTGCCAGGATTCCTCCATTGATTTTACAGCAAGAAATACTTGCATCTACTGAAACTGGTTTGTGTGCCCCATGATTTTTTGGCCATATTATGGGCCAGATTTTACTTTTTAGACCTGTACTAGGAAAAGAGTAGCAAATTGTACTTATCTCTCTTTTGTGCTTACCTCTGCATGCACAAATGTATCTCAACAATTTAGAAAAATGTATGATGCATCAAAGTGATGGGAAATTCCATCATAAGGAAACAATTACTTACACAAGAGTGGAGCATACCACCAAAAAAGGAGAAGGCCTTTTCAAAATATAGTAGGGATTTCTAAAAAGAAAGTTCCATCTTAATTAAGTTTTTTTTTTTTTGGAAATAAACATAGCAATATTGTTGTTTATAGCATCCACTTACTCAAAGCATATGTAGAGATTCATAGACAAAGATGAAGACAATGGCCACGTCCCCAAAAGTTTATAAACCAAATGGACCACAGACAGGTGATGTAAAAACAGCCATCTTATTAGCTGCACCATTTTTTGTTTACAGGGGTGTTGTCTGTATTTATCATGTATTTTATTAATAGATCTTTTATTAAGAATGAGTGTGTGTTCTGGACAATTTTGAAGGTGGGAGTATGGAGTTAAGACAACAAAATAAGAGGCTGATTCCAAATATGGTTTAACAGAGGAGGAGCCCTAGAAACAATACCATCCGAAGGGGGTGTATAGATGGCATGAAAGAATTATTTTGTGGCTTATCGTGATACCTCTTTTCCATAACTCTTACATTTCACAAAAAGCCATGAGACTTGGACATTATTAAAATATGCAGGATTAACAGTAGCAGATTTGGTTTATGAAGCAAGCAATTTGGAATTTCAATCTGACAGCTGCGTATAACATTTCACAAATCAATGCTGTCACGTTACTAGAAAATATTGAGATATTATTCTAAAAAAAGCCAGATGATTTAGTGAACAAATGCTATATCTTAACCCTACAATAAATGCTGACTAACAGGGTCATCATCTATCTTCAATGCCAAGGAACACAACTGGTCAGATTAAGACTGCAATGACCACTTTGTTAATGTCTATTAACATTTTTAGTACTTTAGAGCTTACGTTTGTAGCTACCGTGGTTGCATAACTCTCAAATTCAATGCAGTATTGGGCTCACACTATCACAATAAGGGGTAAACAAATTTTTACTTATATTTGCTCATCTAGTGATATTTCTGGGAAGAAAAAGAAAATGTTTTAGCAAAAGGGAAGCAGTACATTCTATTGTTATAGATTGGATTAAACCTCATTGAAATGATGTGGATGTAATCACTGCCTTTCATTTAAGACACAATTAAGAAATACTTAAAGATCCTTTGTGAAATAACAGCCTCCATCCCGAATAGTGGTACATGTAATGACTCAACAAGAAGGCACATATGAGGCTGCCCAGCAGTTTGAATGGGGCGGAAGAGGGACTTGGCTGGGTATAACCTTTAGCAGAGGTGTACATGTTTGTGAGAGTGAGAGAGAAGCAAGAGAAATACACACAGAGACAGAGAAGGAGTAGAAAGCCAGACAGCCTGAACAAGCAATGTGAGAAATACCTAGAGAGGGAGATTTTGACATAAAAGGGGCTTGGCCTCTGAGCAGGAAGGTCCTGCAGCTTAATTGCTCCAGTGTTCAGGAAACCAAGACTTTGTACTTTCCTTATAAAGAAACAAGGCTACATCAAAGATCACAAAACCATAGAAGATTAGTGTTGGAAGGGACCTCAGGAGGTCATCTGGCCGAGTCCCCTGCTCAAAGCAGGACCAACCCAAATGAAATCATCCTAGCCAGGGCTTTGTCAAGCTGGGCCTTAAAAACCTCTAAGGTTACAGATTCCATCACCTCCCTAGGTACCCCAATTTTAGAGCTTCACCGCGCTCCAAGTGAAAAAGTTTTTCCTAATATCCAACGTAGGCCTTCCCCACTGCAACTTGAAACCATTGTTCCTTGTTCTGTCAGCAACTTGAGACCACTGGCTCCTTGTTTCATCAAGATGCCTGACTCCATCATCACCATCTCCTCACAACCTGCAGGGTCCCCAACTTTGGCAAACCGCTTGGGTTAAAAGAGAACATTATTAATCAAGTGGCTAGAACTGTTTTCCCACAGAGATGGGGCTGAGTCTCAGAACTGAAAATTGTGAAAGGTTTGACATACACATCCAAAAATGGACTATAAATATGGAATCAAAAGCATGAAACTGCTTAGCTTTGTGAGTTACTTAAATTTACCTTGCACACTTCAATGGGTTATTAAGAAACTGCATATTTTAATGAAAAAATAAACATTGGAAACATTTTTTAGAATGCCTAAGTTGCCCTTAATTCTGTTATGATTTTTTATTTCAATCTGCACTAAAGATGTATAAAAAATAGACCAAAATTACTGGCACTGAAACCCTAACATTTGAAAGAAAGGTTACTTAATGTAACTGATGATCTTCAAAAAGTGCGATTCCTACATGGATTCAATACATGGGTGTGCATGCAAGCCATGAGTTGCAGCCCTAACTGTTTGTCTCCATCAACACGTGTACATCATGCATCAACCATGTGGTATGTCAGTGGTCTTAAGGGACTGCACAGGTTGACACCCCATCAGTTCCCTCTTACCAATAGGCATCGATCCTGTGGCAGAAGGAATCGATGGTGGGACTGGAATCCACAAAAGGACCACAAACGTCAAAGAACTATCAGTTACAGTAAGTAACCTTTCTTTCTTCTTTGAGTGCTGGTCTCGATGTAGATTCTACACGAGTAGCCTAGTGTGCAGTAGTCAGTTTGGAGGTGGGCACGAGTGCTCAGTAGAAGTAAGAGTTTGTAGGACTGTGTGGCTGACTGCCATATCTGCTGCTGCTGAGTGGGCTATGCTGTAATGAGTGGTGAATGTGTGACTGATTGTGGCTTTACAAATGTCTTGCCATGGGACGTCTGTGAGGAGGATAGACATGGTGGCTTACACTTTTGTGGAGTGGGCATTGACGGCACGTTGTGGAGTGACTTGGAAAGGGCATTATGCTCCATGATGCAGTAGAAGCGCCATTTAGAGAAGTGCTAAGAAGAGAGGATGTGGCCTCAGCAGTGTTCTGCTATTGCAAGAAAGAGGCTGGGTGAGACTTGGAAAGGGAGAGTGTATAGAAATAAAAGGAATGTAGTATATACTCCCTGTTGGAGGTGTGTGGTTTAGGGTAAAATTTTTGGAGATGGATGACTTGGTTGATGTGGACTAGCGAGGCCACCTTGGGGGGGTGGGGAGGGGTTGGAATCTTGGAATCATAGGGAGACTTTGTCCCAGCAGAACACAGTAGAGGTTGGGTCCATCATCATAGCTGCCAGTTCGCTGACTCGTCAGGCATAGGTGACAGAGGCACAAAACATAGTCTAGTAAGGGCGGAAAGGACAAGGTGAAGGTCCCAAGGAGGAGTAGGTTTTCTGACTGAAGGAAAGGTGTTAAGAAGGTCACAGAGGAATCAAACAATGGTTGGGTGGCTGAAGGCAGAGAAGCTTTCTACAATTAGAAGGAAAGTGCTAAGCACTGCCAGGTGAACTCGAACGGAGGATTGGGCAAGGCCTGAAAGATAAAAGGTAAGTAGATAGTTGAGGGTGGTCAATATCAACATGGTGTCTATGAAGCGATGGTTGTTGGATGCCCACCACATAAAGCATTTCCATTTGGCTTGAAAGCATGCCCTGATAGCGGGTGTCAGCTATGTGTGGGTACATCCACAGGAGTGTGTAGCACACATTATCTAGCTACAAACCCCATCCAAAGACCAGGCTGGGAGGTCAAGAGGGTCTAGGTTGGGTTGGTGGATTCAGCCCTGTTGTTGTTTAAGGAGATTCTGGAAAGGGGGAGATGGATTGGAAGTTGAAAGATGAAGATCACTGAATCATATTGGTGCAGCCAGAAGGAACTATGAGGACAATGACTGCTCAGTTGTGTCTCACTTTGCAGAATACTTGTGGAAAAAGCAGTATGCGAGGGAAGACATATTGTAGTTTGGGTGTCCAGAGGAGGAGAAGAGCATCCCTTGGAGAGCATCTCTGGAGCAGAAGAGGGGAAGCTTGTGATTGGTGGCTGTTGCAAACAAGTCTCATTGTGGTGTACCACATTGATGGAAGTTGGTGTGGTTGTGACGCTCCCATTCATGGTTGCAATGGAAGGAGTGGCTAAGAGTGTTTACCAGATTATTGTAAATGAGTTGCATGAAGTGTGACATTGTGCCATGGGCACCAGTTCCACAGACAGATAGCCACTAAACAAAAGTTTGGAGACCTGGGTCTACCTTGTATGTTTATGTATACAACTCCTGTCACGTTGTCCGAGAGAAATTGCAGGTGTCCGTTGCAGATGGGAGGAAGAAGTGATTGACAGGCATGCTGGACTGTTTGCGATTAATGTGCATCCTTACTTCTCTAGGGGACCAGAGGCCTTGGACCCTGTGGCCCTGTATGTGGGCACTCTAGCCCATGAGTGAACTGTCTGTGGTGAGGGTGATGTGGGGCATAGAGGTACTGAAGGGGGTGTCCACCATTACCATAGATAGGTTGCACCACCACTGAATGCCACATTTGTTGAGGTGGTCCTTCTTCGAGTCATACACTGAGCGAAGTCACAATTGAAGGCATCTCATATTATGGGAGGTGTGTAGGTGACGGAAGTGCACACAGCCATATATCTCAGAAGTAAAAGGTAGTGACAGAGGTGTGCATGGGAACAATGTTGTAGCCTTGTAATGAAGGAGGTGAGAGTGGAAAAGTGGTTCCTTGGAAGGAAGGCCCATCCCATAAGGGAGTCCAAGCATACTCCTGTAAAGATGAGTTCTCTGGTAGGTAAGAGGATAGACTTTTCCTCATTGATACAGATGCCCAGATCGGTGAAAAGGTCTCAGTATCTGGAGAATAATGAGGAGACATTTGTGAGAGGACACCACTCTGACCTAGTTGTTCAGGTAAGGAAATAAAGAGTGGCCCAGGCATTGCCTATAGTCCACAACTACTGTGAAGAGCTTTTTAAAATGTAGGGAGTGGTGGCAATTCTGAAAGGGAGAACACAGAATTGATCATGGAGCATACCACCATAAAGTGAAGGAATTTACAGTGGGTGGGATGGAAGCCAACATGGAATTACACATCTTTCATATCATGAGCTGCGAACCATGCCCCAAGGGGAAGAGAGGGAATGATTTGGGGAAGAGTGGACATTTAGAAACGGAATTAGTGGATACAATGGTTCAATGCTAGTAGATTCAGAATGGAGCAAAGGCCCCTTTCTTTTTTTCAGTATGAGGAAATAGGGGGAATAGAAGCCATGGCCCTGATAGTGGTGTGGGATCTGTTCCATAACACCTCTTTGGAAGAAGGTGTGTGCCTCCTTCTGAAGGTCTTGTTGTGATTCTTCTGCATGACTGCCCTGAGGAGTGTGATAAGGGGAGAAGGTGAGGAATTCTCTAAGGTATTCCCAGTGTATGATTTCTAATATCCACCAATCAGTGGTAATCTTGCTCCAATTGTGTGCAAAGAGATTAAGATGGCCCCCAAAGACAATTGGGGAAACCAGAGGAAGGGTGGGGAGGGATTTATGGTTCTTAAGAGAAGTATCAAAAGGGTTGAAGGAAAATGGAGGATGTAGACGTGGAGAATCTGGGTCATTGAGAACATTAATGGTGAGGGGACTTGCTGGCATGGAGGGTAGGATTGGTAGATGGGCCAGTTGGGGTATCAAGGTTGGAAAGAAGTCTGGTTTGGGTGGCAGACAGAAGCTGAATGGCAAAAGCTCAAGGACTGGAGTGTGGAATGAGTGTCTTTGAGTGAGTATATTCTCTCATTGGTCTTATCGCTAAAAAGTTTTTGATTGTCAAAAAGGAGATCCTACAGAGCGGCATTAGGGACGATAGTTAGCCAGGTGTATATGGTACCAGGACCACACACGATACCAGGTGTGAATAACCAGACAGACCTGTCAGAGTGGATAGAACTGAGAGTTCTGATGCTTCTCTGGCGGTCAAGGCAGCAGATGACTCTGGTTGGTCATGATGACATTCCGTCTTCTGCTCCGCTTTATGTTTCTTTGGAGGTGGGGCGGCTGGATCAACATAAGATTGCTTGACAGGCTTGCTATAGCTCCTAACACTGCACTTGGACATGATCCTTCTCGGGGATCCACCCTTGTGCACATGGCTGTGCTTCGTATTAGCACAATGGGTTTTTGCCATCACCATCGGTGCTGCCAATGCCACGCTAGTGGGTGAGGCACTCACCATTGGTGAGGCTGGATAAAGGATGGATGCTCTGAGTCTGGCAATGCAATGGTAAGAGGGAACTGAAGGAGCATTGACCTGCATGGTCTCATAAAACCTCGGACACACAATGCATGCATGGGTCAATAGAAACTACCTCAAAGAGTTCCACCTCTTACGTGTGCACCCATATTTGGAATACACAGAGGGACCAGCACTTGAAGAAGAACACTATGCTTCCAAAATTAACATTTGTGTAATCCTCAGGCCTCATCTATGTCCAAACCTGGGCAGACATGAGTCTATAACAGTCTCTGCTAGGGATGCATCTAGGGAACAGGAAAGGGATACAACTCCGAGCCTGTCACATAGGAGACGGGGAGTCTCTGTAACTGGGTCTATAACAACTGCATATCCTGTGGACTGTAACAGATGGGGGCTGTAGCACACATTTACCAGCAGGTGACACCTACCCTGATCTACAGAGCAGTGAGAAATTGATTTTTCACTTTAAAATAGGTCAGATAAATCTGGGATCAAGCAAAAAAGTTTGTGTAATTGAAATTACCTTTGGATTAGTAGTATGAACTTGTTCCTGCACCCATTCAATTAAATTTACAGCTAATTTACATGAAATGAGAACAAATCACTTCCCCTATTTTTTTTTCCTTCAGGAAGCACATAACTAGCCAATTATTTCATTTTAAAAAGGAGTTACAGTTTGATCCCACTGCCTTTGAAGTCAGTGGGAATTGGGGAGAGCTCAGCACTTCCCAGGGACGTCTTAAGTCATTTAACTTGAAGACCATCAATAAGAAAATAAAATGAACAGTAATATAATTGCTTTTCAGAGAAGTTATGTAGACATAATTTTCATTCACACTGGGAAGCACACAAAACTATGTTGATTTTTACTGGTGGGTCGATTGCTAACTTGAGGCATGGTACTTGTATATTTCCCCATGAATATACATGGAACTCTGACTCACTAGAACAGAAACAAAATATTTAGCAGAGAGTGAAAATAAGTGTGACAAACAGCAAGTAAAATACTAATGCCTGTTATTAAATGTCTCATGTTTGGTATGGAATGCTGTCTATTCTAATTCTGTTTATGGAACGAATCTCACATGGAAATCATTCTACTTCAAAAGGAAACCCCAGCTGTCTTAAGTAAAACTATTCAACATATAACTTCTGCCAAGAGAACGAGGGCCCAATTCGGCTCCTGTGGAAGTCAGTGGTAAAACTTCTACTGTCAAAAACAAGCAGGACCAGGCCCCAAGGTACTGACAGTTTATCTCAAAGATGTATTCACTTGAATAGACATACTGGGAAATTTGCTCCACTCGTCACAATACTTCTTTTCTTATGGGCACACTTCAGGAAAGATCATGTGGCATATATTGAATACCACCTACAGACAAAAACAGAACCAAAGGCCTTGGAAGAGTGGTAATGCTTGTTACAGTGTGATGCATTAGCAAAGATCCCGGGGTCTCTGAGATTCATTTTACTGCGGCTAGTATTGCAGGGCCAATAGAATCATGGTGGTGTGAACAGTCTAGAACCCAACATCAGTCACCCACTAAGCTCCGATGCAAGAAACTACATTAATCATGATGTAAGGCACAGAAAAAAACCCTCAGTTTGATTTTCAGATCCAAGGCTGAGTTTGCAGTGCTGGGAACCATAGTAGGAGGGGGAAAAAATATCCACTCAATCTGTAAACCGAGCAAAATTAATAGAGTAAAATAAATAAATAAATAAAACTCATTTTTGTGACTTCCAGCCCATTTTAGCAGAAGTGCAATATTTGTAAGAGTTTAGACATCACTAATCTCTCAAACCTTTCCAACCAGGGCCAAAGTAAACACCCAAACCCTCTGTGTCCATATGTGAATTGATCAGTCATTACAAATAATATTCATTGCTAATTAAGCTCCTTGGGCATAAGCTAATAGTTTGTATAAAAAAAAAAAGAATCCTGATCTCTGCAAATTGATTTCATTATTCAAAAATATGCACCAAATAATTAGCAGTCTGTGTGTTTTCTGAACTGTTCACATTATAGATCATAGAATCATAGAATAATAGGGATGGAAGGGACCTCACGAGATCATCTAGTCCAACCCCCTGCTAAAAAGCAGGACCACTCCCACTAAATCCTCCCAGCCAGGGTTTTGTCTAACCGGGCCTTAAAAATCTCCAAAGATGGAGATTCTACCACCTCCCTAGGTAGCCCATTCCAATGCTTCACCACCCTCCTACTGAGAAAGCTTTTCCTAGTATCCAACCTTGACCTCCCCAACTGTAATTTGAAACCATTGCTCCCTGTTCTGTCCTCTGTTACCATCGAGAACAGCCTAGCTCCCTCTTCTTTGGAGCGCCCCTTCAAGTAGTTGAAGGTTGCTATCAAATCTCCCCTCAGTCTTCTCTTCTGCAGACTAAATAAGCCTAGTTCCTTCAGTCTCTCCTCATAAGTCATGTGCCTCAGCCCCCTAATCATTTTTGTTGCCCTCCACTGGACTCTTTCTAATTTGTCCACATCCTTTCTGTAGTGGGGAGCCCAAAACTGGACACAGTATTCCAGATGCGGCCTGACCAGTGTCAAATAGAGGGGAATTATCACATCCCTCGATCTGCTGATACTCCTACTGATACATTACCTGCTTGCTACCTATTATCTGTGTTGTCATCAACAACACATGATATTTCTCCTTTTAAATTGGATAGCAAAAACTTTTAAAAACAAAAACAAGAAAATTCCAGTATGAATTTATAGACAAAATAATTCATGTTAACATTTGTTACAATTTTGGAATTCTTGACTACAGCCATGAATATCCAAATTCATGCAAATAGGATAAAATTCCCCAGTGCAATGCACCACTACTTGGTGCATGAACTACTAACGCTCCTCCTATTCTGAAGAATTAAATGATGCTCAGAATCACAGGACTGGAACAGATCTCAAAAAGTGTTCTAGTCCAGCCCTTGCACTCAAGGCAGGACCAAGCTTTATCTAAATCATCCCTGGCAGGTGTCTATACAACCTACTCTTAAAAATTTCCTGTGATGGAGATTCCAAAACCTCTTTAGGCAATTTATTCCAATATTTAACTACCCTCACAATTAGGAAGATATTTCTAATGTCCCGAACCACCTTTCCTGCAATTTAAGCCCACTGCCCCTTGTCCTATCCTTAGAGGCTAATGAAAACAATTTTTCTCCCTCCTCCTTGAAAACTGTTATCATGTCCCCCTCAGTTTTCTCTTCTCCAGACTAAATAAACCTGTTTTTTCCAACCTTTCCTCTTACGTCTTGTTTGCTAGCCTTTTAATATTTTTTCTTGCTCTTCTCTGAATTTTCTCCAATTTATTCGTATCTTTCCTGAAATATGGTGCCCAGACTGGATAATACTCTAGGAGTAGAGCAGAAGAATTACTTCTTGTATCTTGCTTACAACACACCTGCAGAATGGTGTTTGCTTTTTTTGAAACAATGTTATACTGTTAACTCATATTTAGCTTGTGATCCACGATGACCCCAGATCCCTTTCCGTAGTAGTCCTGCCGAGGCAATCATTTCCCATTTTGTATGTGTGTAACTGATTGTTCTTTCCTAAGTGGAGGAGTACTTTGCATTTGTCCTTATTGAATTTATTGACTGGTCTTTACTTAAATAATTTACTTTACTTAAATAATTTCTCCAGTTTGTCCAAGCCATTTTGAAGTTTAATCCTATCCTCCTAAACACTTGCAATCCCTCCCAGCTTGGTATCATCTGTAAACTTTATAAATGTATTCTTTATATGCCATTATCTAAATCATTGATGAAGGTATTGAACAGAACTGGACCCAAAACTGATCCCTGTGGGACCCCACTCAATATGCCCTCAGCTTGACTGTGAACCACTGATAACTGTTCTTCAATCACTTATTCACCCATCTTAGAGTTGCTCCATCTAGCTTCCATTTCCTTAGTTTGTTCATGAGAAAGTCATGTGAGATAGTATCAAAAGCCTTACTTAAGTCAAGATGTACCTACCACATCTTACCACTTCCTCACATCCACAAGGCTTGTTAACCTGTCAAATAAAGCTATTAGGTTGGTTTGATATGATTTGTTCTTGATAAACCAATGCTGATTGTCACTTATTACCTTCTTATCTACTAGGTGTTTTCAAACTGGTTGCTTAATTATTTGCTCCATTGTCTTTCTTGGTACTGAAGTTACACTAACTGGTCTGTAACTCCCCAGATTGTTCTTATATACCTTTATTATACCCCTGTTTATAGATGGGCACTATTTTCCCTTTCCCAATCCTCTGGAATCTCTCCCATCTCCCAAGACTTTTTGAAGATAATTGCTTATGTATCAAATATCTCCTCAGTCAGTTCCTTGAGTATTCTAGAATGCTTTTCATCAGGCCCTGATGACTTGAAGACATGTAACTTGCTCAGAAATGTTTAACCTGTTCTTTCCCTATTTTAGCCTCTGATCCTACCTGATTTTCTCTAGTATTCCTTAAGGTAGATTTCACAACAATTTTGTTGGCTAACTGAAACAAAAAAATCATTTAACACTTTTGTCATTTCCACATTTTTTGTTATTGTGCCTTCCCCCCCCCCCCACGCCCACTGCCATTGAGTAAAGGGCCTACCCTGCTGTTGGTCTTCCTCTTGCTTCTAATGTGTTTGTAGAAAATGTTTTCTTGTTACCCTTTATGTCTCTAGCTACTTTAATCTCATTTTATGGTTTGGCCATTCTTGAGTCTCTACATTCTTGTGTTTATAATCATTCTTTGTAATTTGACCTAGTTTCTACTTTTTGTGGGACTCTTTTTTGAATTTCAGATCATTGAAGATTTCTTGGGTAAGCCAGGATAGTAACTTGCCATACTTCCTATCTTTACTAAACAGTGGGATAGTTTTCTCTTGTGCCCTTAGTAATGTCTCTTTGAAACGTTGCCAACTCTCTTGAAGTGCTTTTCCTCCTTACACTTAATTCCCAGGGGATCTTACCTGCCAACACCGACATCTGCCTTCTTCAAGTCCACTACCTTTATTGTGTTCTTTTCCCTCCTACCATGCCTTACAATAATGAACTCTATCATGTCATGACCACTTCCATCCAAACCCCCAACCAGTTCCTCCTCATTTGTCAAATGAGGCATTGAGCTGGTGCTCTGGAGAAGGGCAAATTGCTCTTTTGGTGTACAATGAGACTCTGTGAAACTCTAAATTCTCAAACTGAAATCATAAATCAGGATTTTCATTACATGACCAACTCTAGTTCATTTACTGAAAATATGTAGAGATCGACCACATCTTCATCTTAACAACAAAAAGTAACTAGGAATGGAGGAGGAGGTTTCACCACTGAAATCTCAGCAATTGTCAACAGGTACTACACAGTGGGATCTCAGATACCACACTTTCACTTATATATCTCATGAGATGTATGTTACCAAATACTGACTATTTAATGGCAATCATTGTACTTCAGAGTAAAATTAAGATCTTCCAAATAGTGAAAAAATCCATACTTTAAAAAATCATAAATTATTAAAATTACCCTTTTTATTGCATATCAGGATTCATATCCTCTCATTTAATTCAGCAGTTTTCATATTTCCTTGAACTTGCTTGTATTTTGGATTTATATTCCTTTTCTACAAATAAAGGGACTGGAAATATGAAATTATGACAGTCTCCAGACTGGCTGCACCAATGTGGTTTCTAATACCAGTGGAAAAAACATTTGCTCTCTGGAAGATGGACAGGATGTTAAAAACCATTGATAAAAATCTTCATTTGTTCAATAGAAAATTTCACATAATGTCTTTTTTAGAAACATGTAACAAATAAATTTGTTTTATGCAAAACAAATGTTCTGTCTAAATTTCAGAGCAACTGATAGGCCATGACAAAACAGTTCCAGCATTTCAAAGTCTTGACAGAATGCTAATGTATCTTGACACAAAGAACAATGAAAATTCACTTAATATCCACCCAAAAGAATGTATTTAGAGATACATCCAGTGAGCAAGCCAAATTGTCCAACAACATAAAGGCATACAAGCTTTAATCCTGTAGACATGAGTTAGGGGAGCAAATGTGGGAGCAACTTCCACCACTGTTCCCTTTGTGAAGCAAGGTAGTGGGTAGAGGGCAGATGCTTTAAGCATCATTTTCTCCTTCTATAAACATTTATTAGGATTCTTATTAATACCTGTGTAAAAAATCCAGCAGCACAAATACATCCTCCATGCCTGGTGTCTCCTGTCACAGAACACAACTGTGGGCCCAGAGTCAATAGCAGAAGAACAGACAAGCCTGTTGTACTTCCACCTCTCAAAACTCGCCCAAGAATTGAGTGTCACCACAAACCTCATCACCTTCCACTCCAAGTGAAAGGTGCGTTTCTTTGACTTTGCCTTCACTAACATAAATACAGTGTAACTTGTATTGCTTAAAAACAAACAAAAAAAACCAAACCCTAGAAAGCTACCAAAAGAAGATGATATTCCATGGCATTTTTCTTCCACAGGAGAGAGGATGAGAGACAACATGAGACAGATGTTAGTCAAGTTGCTTTATGCATTACTCTATGGCGCTCAGACTGAGTTTAGTACAAGTAGCTATATAAAACAGAGGCTAGATTTGGAGGTCTGAGTAATGGGCAAGTAAATCCCTTTCTGCCAAACTAGCCAAGGATTCATAAAATTGGAGCCAGGATCTCCCAGATATTCCTGGCTTTCATATTTTTCCCACTTCTGCATCTCATCAAGTCCATTGTATATGATGGGGTGGGGAGAGGTGTGAAAGGGAAAGGAGTCTAGCAGTTCCACTTTCATAGGCTTTATAATACATTTTTAGTCCATTTGTCAGCAAGAGAACATATGGCACAAAGAGCCTAAGTGGCTTGAGAAGTAAGAGCAAAGATCAAATATAATCCTAAATTTCAATGACAGCATGATATGTGCTGACTGCCAAATACGTTGCATGTTCATCAGTACACAAATGCTGGGTCACCAAGACATGATTTGGAAAAAAGAAACATTACACAAATACATAACAAAAAAGGAGTCTTTTTAAAATCAAGACTGGATTTCTTTCCAAAAGATATTTTATAGTTATTGGGCTCAGCAGAGGGATGGTTTGCTGAATTTTAGGGCTTTTGGTATACAGATGTTCAGACTAGATTATGGCCCTTTCTAGCCTTAAACTCTGACTACCTCAAATAGAAGTTATGGGCTTGAGGAAGAAATTATCAAGTGAGGTTCTATTGATTGGGTTAAAAATCTATGGTTATGTCTGCAGTTGGAGCTGGGGATGTGATTCCCGATTCAAGTGTACGTACCCATCCTCTCTCTCTTTGAGCTAGTATACTAAAAATAGTAGCGTAGCTACAGAAGTACAGGCAACAGTGAGCAACGGCTTAGACTAGCCACCCCAAGTACAAACCTGTTCAGACTGCCTGGGGAACATACTCAGAGCAGCTAGCTGCACTGCTGATGCTTCCCACTGCCCGTGCTACTGTGTGTATGTCTACTCCAGTTCAGAATCCCATTCCCAACTCCAAGGCTGCGTCTACACTGGTAAATTAAGTCGACAACCTTGCTTAAGTTGATTTAATTTACCCTGCATCTACACTACACTTTGCTTAAGTCGACTTAATGAAAATTAAGTCAACTTTATTAAACCTCCTTTCTATTAGACCTAAGGCTTAAGTCGACTCCCTAGAGTCGACTTAAGCCAGTATAGTCATGGGGTAGCCCTAAGTCGACTTAGGGCTACCAGGGTTGCACCAATTCCCTCCCTGCCGGGGGGGGCACAGGGGGAGCCTGGCATGCCCCCCCACAGGGCAGGGCAGAGCCCTGTCCCCCTGCCCCTATGCCCTGCCAGGGTCCCTGTCCCCCTTTGCCCCATTGTACCTAGGTACAATGGGGCAAAGGCTGAGCCCCCTGGCATTGGGCAAGGGGTGCCCCCTGCCCCCATGGACCTGCCCTAGGTCCCCCTAGCCCCACAAAGTCGACCTAGAGCATCCAGTGTGGACGCTCTAGGTCGACTTTGTAAGTTCCCCCCTAAGTTGTCTTTAATTTTCAGTGTAGACACACTAAGTTGACTTAACTAAAGTCGACTTAGTTAAAGTCAACTTAAATTAACAAGTGTAGACATAGCCCAAGTGTTGTAGCCTAAGAATCGAAGAGTACATCTACACTCCAGTTGGGTTGAGTGACTGGCACACACATAGATGTACCTGAGTAACAAGAGCAATGAAGCCAAAGTAGCATGGGATAGCTCCGTGATTCTAGGTATGTAGATCAAAGTTAGCTTGCGCAGTTCAGTGAGCTCCCAACTGCAGTGCAGGCATTCCCTGGTCTACGCTAGAGAATTTTGTTAGCAGATGTAGCTTTTGTCATCTAAATGGTGCTGGTGTACATACTGTGATCACCTCCGCCCTGACAAAACTGCCCTGGTTTTTTTTTTTTTTGGACAAAATAAAAGCCACCTTGAGAAGAAGCGTGGGGCTTTTCTCATCCTGGCTAGAGTGGGACTGTGTCAGTGTAGACACTGCACCCCCTTACAGCAGTGGAGGAGCTCTCATTCTTGTCACTACTGGTGAAATTAACAAGAAAGCCAGGACGATATTTCCCACTCCTGGCTGGCAGCAGGGCGAGAAGCCCTGACTGCTGCAAGCCTGGAGTGCCTGGAGCCTGGTTCCTGACTGTAAGCCAACACTGGGCGGAACATGAGTGGATATAGCCTAGCTGCTGGCTGCAAGCTAGGATGCAGGTGGCTGGTGCCTGCTCCCAGCTGCGAGCCAGGACATGGGTGACTGGAGCTTGGGCCAGGGAAGGAGAAGTCACTGTGCAGCTGCCCTTGGCTCCCAGTTGGGACCAGGAAGTAAGGGTGGGGAGGGCAACCCACAAGGGGCGCCAGGAGTCTGTGGGCTCCTGGCAGGGAGTTGAGAGGTGGGTCTTCAGCTTCCCACACTACCCGTGAGGTCAATGAAAGTTCTCTTGGTGACCCAAGGAGAGCAGTGCAGACATCTGCCACTGCTGTAATTTAAGTCGACATACCTTATATTGACTTCTTTTTTTAAGTAACGACAAAACCGCACTGCCACTGAACAGCTGTCCCACCATGAACTAAACTCCTGTTCTACTGAGTTGGTAAGAAAGAATCCCTAACTTAAAACCAAGGAATACAGAATATGGCTTGATACTTTGAACAGCAACACCAAAAAAATAAATAAATAAAAATTTCATCTTATTCAACTTGAAAGCAATAATTATCATCAGGTAAAATGTGCCACTGCTTCATTTCTCAGAAAAGCTGTAACATGGTTATATATACAGCCAAATGAAGTGATTTTTAATTTTCTGTTTCATTACAAAACTTGTTGAGGATTGCACATTTTAATCTTCATGCTCATTCATATTTAATTAGTCTAAGGAGACTTCCAAGCCTAGATGACCTCTTTCTGGATCTAGCAAGCAATTAAATATTCTCTTTTACATGGACCCAAAAACGAGGAAGATTGAAAAGAAAAATAATTTGATATAGTGATACTGATATGTAAAACAATACTTTTATATAGAAAGTATAATAGTCCACACTTTTTTCACAGAGCGCTCCCATTGACATTCTTTTCAAATAGGCCCAAATCTACAAAGTGTTTTATGTATTTTGTGACCTTGATCAGTTATCCTCCTGTTAGAGTGCCAAGGGTCATCAATATCTCATTTAAGGATACGATTTTGCCACAGAGGTGACAGAATGCATGGATGAGGGATATTTCTCCCATGAAAGCTCATGTGATAAATAAATTTGTTTATCTTTCAAAGTGCCACTAGACTCCTTGTTTATTTTATCTTTAATGGACCTCCATGAATTCTTTGGCTTCAACCCAAATAGCCCTTAACCTATCTGTGACTTTGATGAAAAATTCTATAGTACAATCTTAACCTTACTCATATTTCATCATCAGCTGACAACATGCAGCATCTCATAGGAAACACTCAGCACCTTGCAGGTTCCAGGCCCTGTAATTATACTGTAGTCTTTGTTTAACCAACTTTGTCCCATATTCTTCCATGGAAACTATTTCAGAATTCATGTTCACAATGACATTAGATATCTCATTAGCTTTCTGTTCTGTGCAACAAAATGTATTTCATTCTCCTCTTTAATGCAAGAGTTTCAAGCCAAAACATCCATATAGATTTGTGATATGCCATGTAAATTCAATGCATTTTAAGAGATTATGAAATACAAGGTAACTAACATGGTAATTCACTTTTTGGGCTTCAATTAAATTAACATATTATGGCCCTCTACACATGTGAATTTGAAAGTAGCTAATATTTTTCTTCCTCTCTTGGTTTGTTACCAGCTTTGTGCTTCTTGCTAGAATTCTAAAAGAAAAAAATGATACATATTAGACTCAGAAAAGTTTTAAGACTGAGATTTGTATTCACAACCATATCAAACACCTGAAAAGTGAAATTTCTTAAAGAATCTTCTTTTCTTTTTTTTTTTTGTTTATACAAGTATAATCAAATTACTGTAACCGATACAAATGGTGGCTGTCCAACAGGTGCAGGTGTCTACCCATAGATACGGTGGAATGAGACCTTTCTTAAAAAATGGAAGACCTAATAATGCCTTTTTTTGTGTGACCATTACCAGTCATCTACACAGTCTTCAGGGCCACATCCTGACAGTTTTCTGGGCATGGAACACCTATTTCAGTCAATGGAAGCTGTGTACAAAAAACGAATTGTGATATAAAATGCCATGTCTTGCTAGATCTGAAATTATGTGATCAGACTGTATTGTGCCTCCCTGGTCCATCTATGTATTTGTATCAGCACAAAACAATAATCTCAAAGTAGCTACAGTAGCATTTCTGGATGATAAAATTTAAAAAGTATTTAAAGCCCCAACTTGGCCTGGCTAGAATGGTGGTGCAGGAACACAAGGCACCCCCTTACATTCCACTGTCAACTACTTTTATCACACATAGCAGCATAGGAGAGGAAGTAGGTTCCACACTGTAATTATGTGGCAAACTGGATATAGATCCAGTGCATTTATTCCATCTCCAAAATAGCTGGAAATCAAGAAGCAGATTATGATCTTCCTCCTGGACTGCTCTAGGTACACTGTAATAAGATGCTGCCCCTAACACTGGGGGAAATGGACTGTCACAATCTAGCCTTTAATCTATTCATATTATCACCACTGCCATTAGGTTACGGTACTGATAATAAGGGAAACATTTCTATTTTCTTTTTCAATGATTCCAGTGAAAATGTTTTATAAGCAATTGTGCCTCTGCAGTATTTCCCCTCAAACACCTTACAGCAGTGTTTCTCAACCAGTGTCCCGTGGAACGCAGGTGCTCCTCACACATAGTGCAGGTGTTCTGTGGCCCACCCGACCCCTCCCCATCGGTGGTGGGGAGGGCCTCAGTGGGAAGGAAGAAAGAGCAATTTAATTCTCCAGCTGCAGTGAAGCTTCCAGGCGTGTGGCAGTGGGTACTGATGCACAGCTGGAAGCTTTGCTATGTCGGGGCACGGGGGTATTTTAAATCTCCCACCATTGTTCCCAACTTTTTCAAGAATGTTTTCATCAGGTGATTCAGGTGAAGTACTCTACACTTTTAGGTGTTCCCCAGTCCGCTAAAGTTTGAGAAACACTATTTTATAGCACTGTGATAAAGCATGAAACTACGCTGCTCAGCCCTTCTCCCACTGAAGTAAATAGAAAACTCCAATTGACTTCAGTGGGTATAAATTTTGACTTGAAGCATATTTATTACTAGACACTGAGTCTACGCGTGTTTGTTTTCCTGTCCAGACAGAGAAATGCAATACAAAGAGAGAAACTTCATAAACAAGAAGAAACAAAATTCCCTCACTTTAGGGAGAATTGGTTTTGGTTTTGGTTTGGGGATTTTTTAAATAAACAAGTTTCCTTAGTTGTGTTTCAGCATAGGTTATTTTTATTCTAGCACTGTGTCGTCTGGTGTTTCATTTTCAACATTTTTAGTGCAACGGCTAGGCTACAAATTTTTGAATTTTTTTCTGCACCAGGCTCCTGCCCACTGACATTCTGTAGTGTTATATATTTGTTATATATATACATACAGACAAACACACAGGTATATATATATATGTGAAATGTAAGTTTATCATTATATTCCATTTGTATTAAAATTATAAAGATGAAGGTGTGCCCTTGAGCCAAAACCAACTAATGTAACTGGAAAGACATCCCTTGAGTTCAATGGTATAGTCAATGAATCCTAGGTATGTACCTGACCCTATCCCTAAGGCTCCTGAGTGCCTCAACATCTTTAATGTATTTTTCTTCATAATACCCCTGAGTTGGGAAAGGATCATCCCCAATTTACATATGGGAAACTGAGGTATAGAGTGGCTAAGTAATTTGCCATCAGGGGTATGGACTCTGGTCAGCCAACTGCTTGTGTTCTAACCACTGGACCATCCTTCTTTTTTAGAGTCATATGTTGACATACAGAGCCACCATCTAACTGCAGCTATTTAACCTATAATTATTGCTGGGGGGTGGGGAGATGTATATTTAACAGCCATTGGTCCTCGGTTGTGAAACACAAACGTACAATCAACTCTTTAAGGCTTTTCCCTGCTGCAAAGTGATATGTTCTGACAAAACTGTAAAATTTTG
This sequence comes from Pelusios castaneus, assembly GCA_007922175.1. Classification (NCBI taxonomy): domain Eukaryota; kingdom Metazoa; phylum Chordata; order Testudines; family Pelomedusidae; genus Pelusios; species Pelusios castaneus. The sequence goes on from ML685851.1 coordinate 8,291,625, forward strand.
CAAACCAACTCTACTCCAAATTAACCAGTACTTCAGTACCATGCAAAATTGATGAATGCTGAATCTTATAAAAATGAAATTTCAAGTGGGCTCCCAAATTAAATTCTTCCACACAAACATCTGACTATATCTGAAGCTGCATATGTTATTTTAAAGAGAAGCCATGTCTGAGGATGATTTATTTTTTCACTGCTCAGAATGAGAGAGAACACTGCCCTGACTTCTATATAATTCTGTGGATCAAAAGCAGACATTCCCATTTTCATCTTGTGCACCACCACATAGTCTGGGCCAGACACAAAAGCTCAGAATTTAAATCCCTACATTTCCCTTTGCAGATATGTGTTTACTTGCAGGGTGGGGGGCGAGTTAGCAGCAACAGATCTGACCCACATTTCTGCGGCAGGAAGCAGCTGTTCCTAGCAGCAGGAAAGCTCTTTTGTTACGGATTATTTCTTTTTCACAACCAGACGACTTAGACACCTCTTTCTTATTACTAGTCTCTGCCAAGGGGAGAGGAGGGGCTGTTTCTACTGCGCACTGCCTACCTATCCTGGGAAATGTGCTGCTTTCCTCGGCTTGCAACACTGCGGTATCTGAGGGCCGAAAGTTGACAGCCTCTTCTTTTGACCCAGATCACAAAAAGGCAAAAGCACGGCAAAAAGTTCGATACACGTCTAGATCGGGAGGGTTCATTCCCTCCATCCTCACGAGCCACCTGCCCCCATCCAAGTGCTGGCTGCGGGCGGGGCGGGCGGCATTATCAATACCAAGGCTAGGAAAAGCAGCGCTGGCTCGCTCTGCAACCCGCGCATGCAGGGCTTGAAGCAGCAGCTCCCAGTCTCACCCGGCCCTCCCCAGGCTGCTAGCAAGAAGATCCCTGCCCCCTTTCTTTGGGGTGTGCAGCATTTCCCCCCCAGAGCAGCTGCATTGTAACGTGACTGAGCCGCCCGGGGATCCTGCCAAAAGGGAGGGAAAAGAGCCACTTTCAAAGGAAAATCACGCCGCCACTTTCTGAGCAGCCGAATTATAACGCCCCGCAATTCGCACCCTGCCTCCCCCCCCTGCAAGCCGCCAGGCTGGGGCGGGAACACGACAGACCGCCTGCAGCAACGGGGCACCTACCTGTGCCCGTGCTCATGGTCCGGCCGGGGAGCGGCTCTCAGCCGCAGGCAGGGGCGCAGCAGCGGCGGGTGCGCAGAGCGCCGAGCCACCTGCCCCGGCTGCACACCCAGCGCAGCCTGGCTCAGCGCCTCGCGCACGGCACAGCCCCAGCCCGCATGCAAAGGCGCCGGCGAGGCAGGGCGCGCGGGGCCAGGTGCCAGCCCTGGCAGGTGACAGCCGCCGCGGCTCGCTGACAGCTCTAGCGCAGAAGGAGCTGGGCGGGCGGAGGGAGGGAGGAGCTGGGAAGTGTAGGCGGCTCGGGGACTACATCCCCCGCCAGGCTTTGCGCCAGCCAGAGCCAGCCCGGCGGTGGGTAGCTGGAGGTTCTGGGCGGGTGGGGAGAGAAGCAGCCAACTTCTGGCAGCCGCTCAGGAGCCTGCAATGCTTTGCTCCAGCAGCGTGCTTAGCAGGTGCAAACACCTGCCTTATAAGCGCCAGGGAGAGGAAGTGGACGGGGATTTCCCCCTCTCTCTGACCCCACCAGCCGGGCTCCTCTACTTATGCTCAGTGGCTATGTCTATAGTGGCAAGCTAGTTTGAATTAAGGGGGCTTAATTCGAACTAACTAAAGCCATGGCTACGCTAGGTGTTAGTTTCAATTAAGAGCTTCCTTAATTCGAACTAATAAGTTCAACTAGGGTATTGGAACTAAAGGGTTAATTTGAACTAACTAGTTTGAATTAACCAATGTGGCCATGTTAATTTGAACTAACCAGCCATTGAAATGAATGGGGATCGCTAATTCAAACTAAGTTTTCCTAGTTTGAATTAAGCTAATTCGAACTAAGTAAAATTAGTTTGAATTAGTTAGTTTGAACTAATTAATTCGAACTAATTTTAGCAAGTGTAGACATAGCCAATGTGTCTGAGGGCATGTCTCCACTACAAGATTAAGTCCACTTATGTTAGCATACAGCGCTACCATTGTTAGGTTGCTGGTGAGTGCACGTACATGTGGCTCCTTGTGTCCTCCATGTGCATCCTCATGCTTATAGAAATGGTATTGCTGGTGTGAAACTGCTCCTGAAAGCCAGTACAGTCAATGTAAGTAATGTAGTGTGGACAGGACACTGACAGTACATGGACCTAATTACATCAGCCATGACATCACACTCTGCTCAGGGAAGTGGTGTTTTTAAATCGACATAGAGAGGCACCTACATCAGGGAGAGCCAAATTTAAGTGAAGACATTTCCACAGCTAGATCAAGGCAAGGCAGTTTATGCCACTCTAACTGTTGCCTAGATTAGGGTAGCCTCTTGCAACAGGGCTGGTGTGAAAGATGTGATACACTATTAAGTTGTGATTCATTTATAATAGTCACTAATGAAAAAATGTTATTGTCACATGGGGAAAAAAAACAGGAAAGCAAAAAGCAGGTCTATGCTCTGGGCTAAATTTTGCTCTGTTTTACCTGTACCAGTGCAGAATGACTCGCTTCATCTACCTCGACCGTTACCGCTTGCTGTAACGGAGCAGAATTTAGCTCCTGTCTTTTGGATAACTCATACAATCCAGCTATTGATCCTGATTTGTGGGCAACTGTGGCCTCACATACTGTGATGTGGTAAGGGCTCTTGCCTCTCCCTGAAGTTAAAGGTGCTCACTCAGCCTCCTCAAAGATCCCTGGCACGTTTTGTAAGAATGGTAGTGTTAACTCACCAGTAGGTTCCACCTACCTGAGTGTTTGATTTTGCAGAGTGCTAATTATCCATAACTCCACCTGGATTCAGTGTAGCTGTGTTGGTCCCAGGATATTGGGGGGATAAGGTGAGTAAGATATCATTTTTTAATTAGACCAACATATGTTGGTGAGAGAGAGAGCAGCTTTGGAGCCATACAGCTCTTCTTCAGGCAGTTAAGGGCACTCACTCCATTATAGAACTGGGCTCCAAATCCCCCTCTTATTTTAGGTGGACATGGTTTCGTCTTCATTTTTCTCTCCTCTAATGTTATGTAGATTTTAAACAGCTGCTGCATCCAGCAATGAGTAATGTGGTCTCTCTCTATACCCATTTCTTAGTAGGCTCTGTTAATGTGTAAAGCAGCTAAGAAAACGCAATGTACTTGCAGTTTTAATATAATTAGCAATTTTGGTTTATGTATTACTTTTACATATCTATAAATAAAAAGGAAAAGGAAATGACCAAATTTACAGAGTTTACTAACTCAGATATATAAGTGTGACTTCTTTAACTCAAAGAAGGTGCTGAGTTTCCCAATGTCTCAGGCAGTGAATTCCCACGTTAGGTAGACAAGGGCAGTCCCTCTCCCAAGTGGATGATCCTTACTGACTAAGCCTTTCATATTTGTGACGGCAAGAAATGTCAGTATCTCACTGCAACTAATTGTACTGAATATATTAAAGCCACATCAATTTGAAGTAATAATTTTGATTTAGATTTTGTAACAAAAAATAGAAGTGGCCAGCTTCAGCCCTGCTCCAGTGATGCAAAGCAGTACTAAATTTGGTTTTGGCTGGTTCCACATATCTGGAGAGATACAACGAAGCTTGAGCATGCAGAAAAAACTCTATCTCTATTAGTTAGAACAATAATCCAGCTAAGAGCAGTAGGTAACTCACCATAACCCCCCCACTAAACTCTCTCCCCAACAAAATCTAAACATCAATCTTCTCATTCCTAAACAACGGGTAATGCAGAAAGAGGAACCTTGTGGCATAGCTTGAAAGTCAACAGACTGAAAAGCTATTTTGAGCTAACGGGGTAGTAGCTTCCCAAGCAGAGAGCCCCTCAAAAGAGAATGCTGCACCATTTGGTTTAAAGTGAGGGGACTCCAGAGAATCTCTGTTGATTGCAACTGTGGCAGTATCATACAAGGGGAAAAAGTTCATCTCTGAAGTACGGCTGGACAAAAAAAGTATCAGATAAATAGTTTATTTGCCTAAAAAATGCCATTTTGGTCAATCCAAAACTATTTCAAATTTGACACAAATTCAACAACTTGTTTTGGTCCCAGTGTTTCCCTCCAGACTCAGCTATTCATAAAATGACAGAAGAAGGTGGTAGGTCATCCCTTAAAACAGCTCAAAAGAAGAGATGAATAAAACCTTGCCCCAGAATAGCTCATAGCCCAGTGGTTCGGACCCTTCCTTAGGGCAGCGGTTCTCAACCTTCTCCTGTTGCGACATGGTTGGCAGCATGGCTAACTGTGCCCTACACTGGTACCCACTACTGCTGAGAAAAAACACTGCACCAGGGCTTTTAGTAGTGACACAACCCCCCTCCCCGCCACCAAAGAAAGTTACGTGAAGTTTCAACACGAAGAAGCCCCTGCTGCTGAAAAAAAAGCTGTTGCTGTTGGGAATTTCACCAGTGGCACAAAACCTCTCCTGCTCCCACAAGCAACCACATGCTGTTGCAACTCACTCTGCAGCCAGAAGAAAACCTCACAAGAGGGACTGGGTTTGTTTCTTGGCTGGGGGAGTTGTGTCGGCACACTCAGCCATGTGCTGCGACACACTCCTGTTTCACGACAGTGGTTGATAACCACTGCTCTAGCATTCAAGAGGTGGCAAGTTCAAATTCCTCTTCTCCATCAGAGGGGAGAATTGGGTGGGGAGGTAGGTCTAATACATTCTGCCTACGTAACATAACCATTAGGCTAAAGGTTAAAATGGGCCCTTCACCACCTCTTCCTCCTGTTTGTGAATCTTAACTTTTTCCTTTGCTTTAATTTTGAAAAGTGAACAAAACCAAAATGGTTTTTTGGTTTTTGTTCTACCCAAAAAGAAATACTTTTTTGATTCACCAAAATTTCTCATTATTTTCCATTTCTGTTTGCACCAAACCAGTTTTTTTTTAAAAATCAATTTTTCAGAACTGCCAGCAAACTGAAAAATCAGTTACTTATTCTGCTCTACTTGCCAATAGGTTGGCACCAAGCATTGGTAACTAGTCATTCTCACACCATGAGAGAGACAGGTGCATTTAATCAAGGACCCCCCATACTCTGGGGCCAGCTCAATGTAAATTTGGTGGCACTCTGGAAATTGTGTATGGCTTAGTTTATATTTAAAAATTGAACATTTAATTAATTAAATATAAAACTACAAAAAAGTAGCAGTTGCACTTGATATTAGAATTCAATTTATTTGATACTGTCCACGTATTTAGACACACATCCCCTCCCCCTGAGGTTGTAGATTTCTGTATTGACCAAACATAACCACCTCAAAGAAACAAGCAGAACACTGTGGGTTAGGCTGCTGGAAAGATTTTTTTGTCCCATGAACTGAATAAAAGTTAATCAAAGTATCTTGAAGTTTGGTTTCCCCTTTGTTTGTTGTAATGAACTTTTCCATCATCAAAACTTCTAGATTATAGTAAACTAGAAAGATATTGGAGGGCTGCTTTTCCCTCCAAAAATTTGCTATAGAAAAACGAGCGGCCACTAAAAAAGTGTTTGTTTGGTTTTTTAAATATTTCAAATAAATATTGTTGATTTTTGTTTGTCACAAACCCAATAGGATGACCAATATAGCCATTGCTAAATTAAAACCGATACTGTCCTTCACTTGTTTGCATGTTTGTTTCCATAATGTGTTTCCATTTTTGGGTCATTGCCAAAGATGTGTCAAAGGCCAAATTTTCAAAAGCACCTAAATGATTTATAAGCATAGATCCCATTTGCAAGTCACTTTTGAAAACGGGACTGAGGTGCTTTTGAAAATTTTACCTGAAATCCCTACCTCACATTCTTTCTACTAGTTTCCCTTTTTCAGCTATTACATCTTTCATCTTTTATAATGATACTGTTGATACAATAGTTTGTGATCATTTCCTTTTGTGACAGAAGGTAATTTAGATAAGATCTATTCTCCATCTCTGTCTCCATTCCTTTACTGCATTTTTTCTTTCTACATCATCACTTTCTCATTTCTTCATGAAAGGCAATTATTCTTTTGTATCACAAGTATTCAGAGCTTAAAATGAGTTACTGTTCCATTTAAGTTCATATCAGCAACAATATAATTATTTTTCTGAAAGATCTCTGTTTAAAGCTTCTTTATTTTCAGCTTATCTGACACATTCTTGGAATTGTAAATATTATGAGACAAAATATTTTACTTGTTTTAAATCTAATAAAGTTCCATGTTTTTATATTTGTCATTGAATTCTATCCACCTTATTCAAGTTGAGTGACAGGCTTATTTGTAGAGTAAGATATTTAAATCAGTGATATTACTTCCAGTTAAGCATGCTTAGAGTTAAGCATGTGCTTAAGTGCTTTATGCTCTAGTCCAGCAAAGTATTTATTCAGCGTAATAAGAGGGATGGTGAACAGGTTAGAATTGGGCCTTGAATGTATCTACCTGCCTTTTCCCTAATACTTAAATGTTTTTATGGATCTTAGAATTTCATTTCCATAAAACCGTGGGTAGAGAAGTTGGGGATGGACTTAACATAAGAAGCCCAGTTCAGAATTCAGATCCAAGTAACTTTTTTGACTCAAGAAACAAACAAGAGGCCTTTGGAGATGGAATGAAAGGTGTGCTTACAGCAGTGTGAACTCAAGAGATATTTAAAAATGTATATATGGTAGAACAAAGTACTGCAGTGCCTTTTATGTAAAAGACTCGTGGGGCTTTCTGGAATGAGAGTTTTACTTGTATAAAGACCCTATGATTGGGTCTGAAAATCAGGACTCATCAGGCCCAACTCTTCCTTCCCATTAGTGATTGGACACTCACTTGTCTGAGCCTTCCACAAATATCTGTGCCTTCAGCATCTCTCCATTTGCACTAAGAATCCTCCCTGAAAAGAAACATAAGTTGAATGTGCTGGTTTTCCCCTCTCCTACTACTTATGTGTTGTTCCTCTGCTTAGGCCTTGACTACATTCTGTTTCCAGTAATAGTCAGCAACTAACGTCACTGCACCATTGCAAACCCCAAGGAGTTACACTGACGAGTGACTCAGTTGCTGGAATCAGGGCAAATTAGTAACAGACAATGTGTCTTAATTTGTAACTTTTTGGAGGAGGCGGCAGTATCGACCCTTATGTCTAGCATCTTCCACTTTGGAGCTCTGATCTTTCTTGAAGCCTCTGGAAATTAATAAATAAAATTATAAGACTAAAGTGAAGTTTGCTCTCAAAAGAGTAATATGCTCAGAGATCTTAGTATCTGTATGCATCTGGATATGGTAAAAAATTGTCCACAGTTTATCAAGGCAAAGGTACACGTCTATAAATAATGAATTAGTGTAATGCAACCATAATGAAATAAGTACACGCTGTAATATTAAGGAAACTGCCTCCATGTGACAGCTTTTATATTAAGCACTTCTCTTTCTGTGGGTAGTATATAAATATTACAGCAGCAGTTCCAATGTTAAGACATTGTCAGTCTGTCTCTCCTTTTAAGCATGGAAATATATTATAAACTGTAGGTCAAACATAACACGAAGGCAGACTTTGGAAACAGAAAGCATGAAACTTACATTAAAGGAACAACTAAGGAGGATAAAAGACATCTTTGTTAGATGGGGAAACACCAGAAATATTGAATCTTGTCAGCAGCCGGCTTTAAGAAAGTTGGTCAAAGCAAACAAACTTGAATATCTCAAAAGCAATTGCCTGATGTGACCTGAAGTATAACAGATAGCAACCAATAGCTATGTATGAATCATAACGAGTAAGAATTGAGAGCACATGATGAGCAAGAAATACTAATAAAAATGCAAAGAAAAATAAAAGTGTTGAGTCACCTGTGGGGAACACCAATAAGAACACAAGCAACGTCAGTAATGACTGGCCCACAAAACACAACCAAACATCATATAGTGAGGAAAATGAGATATGAACAACAGAATGATAGACAGGGCAATGAGAAGGTAGTGCAAAACTTCAGCAAATATTTAATACAGTCAATAAATGTTTGTAACTGTAATACTCATTATGGTATTACAATTTTGTGCATTCTTTAGTAAATACCACATTCTAATTGTGCTACTGTCCCTTGTGTGCATATATTATGTAAATATATTGCAATCTCTCCCCTAGAAAACTCATTAGAAAGCTTTATTTGAAGAGCAGTTATAATTTCCCTCAGTAGAGCATATTGCTCTCAATTGGACATTCATTGTGACAGGTTTAACTCTATATTTCCCTGCGCAGGTGTCCTAATTTCCCATTGTTTGGCTACACTGTGTATCTGCATCACTCTGATGAAATTAGTGTTGCTTCTATGTTTAGCAGATTCTAAGTTACCCACCAGGATCCCTTCCTCTTACTGTTCATGTATATGTAACATTATTAAGGCTGATGTATAAACAAATGACTTACTCTGCAATTAACACGTTAAGTGAGGTGGATACTGCACAGTCAGTTGTGTTAATTTCTGCCTGTTCAGTGCTGTACCTCAAACTAAAATAAAAGTCAATACTTCCATCCCCAGCATAATTCTTGCCCTTTGTATAGGGCTAAAGGAAATAACAGCTATGCAGCCCCAGTTTTACAATAGCAAGCTACATACTAGAATAAACCAGCTTCCACAATAGCAAAAAACTTCATATAAATCAAGTGATAAAGTGCTCCAGAACTGGAGTTCACGTCTTTGTCCAAAAGTTTTGATGATTCTCTGAACTATCTGTATCACCCAGACTTTGCAGCCTTCCACCCACCTCAGAACCCTTCTGCTTAAGACACCTGAGATAGAGCCTGCATCAGACCTATTACATGAAGTAGCATTGTCTATACAAGAGGAGAGGGAATGGATATCTAGTGGCCTATTAGTCTTTTCTGATTTTTTTTTTTGGCAAATGGTAGGTTTACTCATTCAACTGATGTCTTTGAAGGGTCTAACGGACCAGGCACCACCATTGCTCTATTTCATACAAATTTTAGACTGTATCATCATATTTTTAGGTTTTCTCCCTAGAATATTGTTTGAGACTGTTGTGTATTGAATTGACCCAACATAACAGAGACCTTCCAGGAAGACCCAGGGGAGCATACTGAAGCCGAAGACCCACTACATTCATTACAATACTTTTATTTCCTTACAGTTTCAACTAGTGGGCAGCAACAGGCTGGAATTATTCTCATTCAATGCAGATGCATGGATTTAAAATTTGCAGATAAACGTTTAAAGGACTCAGTTTGTCTGCTGTGTTTGGCGAAGTGAAAGTTATCAAGGAAAATAGTGTCTATGCTATTGGAAGTGCAGTTGACCACAGAAATGTTAAACCAGAATTACAGTAAGAGCACAGTATTCTGAGTCACCATGAAAAATTACATGACACCGCCACCAAACTTCATAGTGAATTTTTATTAAAATGTAGGAAAGGTACATTTAGGATAGTGCATTAAATATTACAGTATCTACTGAATGAGTCTGGCATTTTAGTGAGTCAACAAAAGTAATAGCATAATAATAGGAAGGCAGAGTTCTGGGACCTTTCATTCCCATTCATTGACAAGTTATATATCTTATGAAACTTTTCTAGAATTCATCATTTGAACATATAGGTCAAATTCAATATTGGTCTGAACAAGTGCAACTCCACTAAAGTTAATGCAGTTACACTAGCGTTAAATCTGCCCAGCTATTTATAAACTCTACATAGTAAGAGACAAAATCTCTTCCTGGGAGAACTTGCAATCGAAATATGGAAGATATACAAGGGGTGGAGAAAAAGGCTATTATTTCCATTTTATAGAATTGATGCACAGAGACATTGAGAAGCTTGCTTAGAATTATATTGGAAGTCTACAGCAGAGCAAGAAATTCAACCTGGATCTCCTCTAACCTAGGCCAGTGCTTTAAATAAAAGCCCACCCTTCCCTTATCTGGAAGTAAGTCAAGAGTGGAAGGAACATATTGGGATTTTTCTCATAAGATTGACAAACAGAGAAACATGACTAAGAAAATCTCACTCTATATAAATATCTTGTAGCGATAACCCCATTTCATCTGTTGCCTCATCTCTGTGACCTTGAGGACTGATGTCCAATCAGCAATGCATTCAACAATTTACTTTTCCTGGGAGGTGACTCATCTATGAAAAGTCTAGATCCAACAGATAACCCTTGAGCTATTGCCAGCTCATTCACATCCCCAGGAAAGTGAACAACAAAGAAGCACATTTGGACAAGCTTCTCACCTGCTGTCGATTTTACCCTTTCCATCCAGCATCCCACAGTCATATCCTTTAGGCTCTCAAGTAGCGTTATAAAATCAGTGTCAGCACAGAAGTGGATCTTGTTCTAATAAGTCAAAATGCCTGCACGCTACAAAGAACTTTCACACTTATTATATGATCAAAATGGACTCCGGAGACTGTAATGATCTTGAGGGTTCATTAAAGGCCACGCTATTGAATGAGTAAGGAATAGAACTTTAAACAACACAGACAGGAGTGTGTAGGTGTGCAACTGGGAGAAGCCATGTTAGATCATCTGTAGGGCACATCTCCCAATTCAGGCAACACTGTCCCAGGTTGGAGAGTGTCTCTAAAATCACAACCTTTACAAGCATCTCTCTACAATGACCTTGTCATTAATGGCCAGATCAAGATAAATCTGCAGATTCAGTGAGACAGACTGATATATTCTCATTCAAAGTGTAGGGTTTATATGCCTAAATCCCTATATATCAGATGACAGCAGCTCAGAGGCACCAAAGAAATAATACCAAATGATATTCACTCCTTATTTACCAGGGAAGTCAAAAACAAGTTAAGTGATAAACGCAAGGAAAAACATTGAGAAGGGCTATGACAAGTCTCAGGGAAGGGCAGGAGCAAATGCCAGCAAAACTCTGTGAAATATGACAGAGCAGTGATCCCCTTTGTGGCAATCATCAAGGATGGAACAAATGAAGAACCCATGTGATAATGCCAGTCTCCTTGGAGTGTGAAGAGTCTATGGCCTTTTTCTCATTCTCAATAAGTGTTAGTTACAGTCAGTAATATTTATCTGCACAAACTCATGAATGTAATTATAAAGATGATGGAAGAACAGCTGCATTTTTTTTGACAAAGAGAAAGAGATATGGTTGCAACAAGGCAGTCAGTTACCATCTAGTGCAACAAAAATGAATCAGCAGCAAAAGGAAACTTGCAGAAACAGCTAAACAAGAGCAAAAACCGAAGTCCATGTGATGATCTCATAATCTGATTCAACAACTTTGGGGCAGAGATTGTCATTTACTATATGTTTGTAATGAGGCCTCTAAGCAATACCCAGTACAATTGTCAAACAAATAAAAATAATTAATGAAAGTATTTTTTTCCAAATTATAGTGATATTCATGGAATAGGCTTATGTCACATGCTCATTAATATTTATTTGTATTGTGTTAGTGCCTAGAAGCCCAGTTGTGGAGCATAACCCTGTTGTGCCAGGTGCTGTACAAATGTAAAACAAAAAGTTGGCTCCTGTCCCAAAGAGCATACAATCCAAGTATAAGACAGACAACAAATGGGTGGATATCGACAGTTCAAGGGGAGAGGACAAATTGACAATGAAGCAATATCAGACTAGGAACTTTGTTTAAGCAAAGTTTCAAAATTTGCAATTTTTTGCAGGCACTTAGGAAGCATGGAAAATTTCAGCCCAAAAGGTGAATGTTAGAGGAAGTTATGTGTTCATGTGGACAGGGGATTATAATATAAACTATTTTTTAATCTTAGCTATGATATGGGTAACTCTTCCCAGGGATACCTAGGGCTGTGAGGCTCCTTGTCTGTGCCTGCAGTGGATCAGCTCCCCAACTTCATCAGCCTGGTCTACACAAGCACCATCTGCTAGCCCTTGCAGGAACTGAGGTCACCCTACAGATTAGTGATAGGCACACTCCCAACCCTCAGCATTTCCCTGGAGTGCCCAGCCTCTGGTCCACTGAACAAAAACAGCATTCACAGATCTGCTGCTTCCAAAGAAACCATACATACCAGCATACCAATTTCATCTCAGATGATTGCTCCACTTAACACAACTCTTAGGTATGTTTATAGTGAAAGCAAGCATACATTTATTAAACAAAGCACAAACAAAAAAGCACAAAAGTTACATACAAAATAAAATAACATGCATTCTAGAGTTAAGATTTAATTAACAAGATACTTACAGGTCTTGTAGAGTATTGCTCTTCCCAAATCCAAGCTGGCTGTGACCTTGCTTTCATGAGCCAAACGTATGTATTCTCTATTTGCCTCCTTGGTGAAGGAATCAGTGGGTTGCCTGGCTCTCCAAGATATATCAGAACAATCCTTTGTCATTATTTACAAACAAGACACCCTCACCAGTTGTTTGTTTGTTCCTTTAGATTTCCTTTTTTGGTAGATTTTTCAATCTCTCTGTTTGCACCTGGCTCAGCATGCAAGTAACCATACATTGTGAGACATAGAAGGCACAGTACAGAAATGGCCAGAAAGGAAGATAGGTGTCTGCTACCAGTTGCCTGATTTGAGGACTTTAATAACTCAGTCATAGGTTAGAGGTTTATTACTGGTGTGGGTGGGTGAGGTTTTGTGGCCTGCATTGTGCAGAAGGTCAGACTAGATGATCATATTGGTTCCTTTTGACCTTAGAGTCTATAGCTATGTCTACACTACAAAAAGTTAGGTCGACTTTGTTAAGTTGACCTAATTAGGTCAATTTAACAAAGTGGTTTCTCTGAACGGGGACTTAGTAAGTCGACCTAACTGCCCTTAGGTCGACCTAATAAAGTGGACTTAAGCGTCCACACTGTGCTTAGCAGTTGAATTAAGGGTTAGGTTGACCTAACCAGCGGTTCTTATTAAGTTGACCTAAGCTTTCATTAAGTCAACTTAAGGAATTTCTTAAGTCGACTTAATGAAAGCCTGGGGTGGACCGGGACTAAGTTAGGTCGACTTAAGCCTCCTTAAGTCGACCTAACTTGCAAGTGTAGACATAATCTATGGCTATGTCTACACTTATTAAAGTTAGTTTGAATTAGTTAATTTGAACTAATTCATTCAAACTAATTTTAGTTAGTTCGAATTAGCGAATTTCATTGAGTTCAATGGGCCGGTTAGTTCGAACTAAGCAATTAGTTCAAACTAACATGGCCAAATTGGTTAATTCGAACTAACTAGTTCGAATGAACCCTTAGTTCGAATAGCCTATTCGAATTTATTAGTTCGAATTAAGGAAGCCCTTAATTCGAACTAATGAAAGCCTAGTGCAGCCATGGCTTAAGTTAGTTCGAATTAAGCTTCCTTAATTCGAACTAACTTGCCAGTGTAGATATAGCCTATGAGTTTAAGTATGTCACCTGCTGACAGTCTTCTTTAATTCCAAGACTTTAAGAACATAATTTTAATATAGATACTTAACTTCAAATCTGACCTGTACATACACTTCATAATGATTATGTTGAGTAGTGGATACTGGATTTTCATAGAAAACTCACATGACATCCTCCGGGGACTACTGAGTAGTAGGACTTGGACTTAAGGAATCCCTCCCTAGGTCCTCTGCCATTTGGACTCATGGGGTCCCTGGGTTCTGAAGCAAATGGTATGCTCTATAAAAATCGTGGGCTGGGTTTGAGCTGCTTTGATTTATTTATGGGCTGGCAGGGTGTGCCCAGCTCCCCAACCCAGTCCACATGAGTCTTTGTCTGGTGACCCTTCCAGAACACACAGCATAGCACACTTTAAAAAAGGCATCCGGAGATGGCAGAGTGAAGGGTGGGTCTTTTGGGGAGGGAGTGAGGGAGGGCAGAAGGATGGGGACTTTTGTTCTATTTTCTGTGGAAGGTTTTGGTGGACTCTGTAACTGTATCTTTGTTGTTTTAAGATTGTATTTGCACTTTTTGTAAGCAGTAGTGTTGTAGCCATCTTGGTCCCAGGATATTAACAAGAGAACATGGGTGGGGTAATCTCTCAGGCCAGGTCTACATTAGCACTTACATAGGCACACCTTTTGTTGCTCAGGAGGTGTGGGGAATACAAAACAAAATCAAAACCACATCCCTAAGTGATGTAAATTTTGTCGGCATAAGAACTCCTGCACAGTGCTATGTTGGTGGAAGACTTTCTCTGACACAAAACCAGCTCAATGAGCAGTGGTAGCTATTATGTCAATCGGAAAGGTCTCTTCTGTTGGTATAATATGGCCACACGAGCGCTTTTAGAGCAGCACGGCTGTAACAGCGCTACGGCTGTGCCGCTGTAAGCTTGTAAGTGTAGACATAGCTTCAGAGTGCCACAGCTAAATACAAGTTTGAACAGATAGTTTAGAATAAGTAGTCAGCACATAGTCTTAGGGAACATTCAAGGTGAAATGCCCAGCTAACACCACTGCACTCAAAGGACAAAAAGGGGGGGTGAGCGTAGCCAACTATGTCTACAGCTCTCACACTCTGAGGACCTGTCCCAGATCTGAAGAATAGCTCTGTGTAGCCTCACAGATTGTCTCTCCCTTATCAGAATCTCGTTCAATAAAAAGATATTACCTCACCCACCTTGTCTCTCTGTATAGTTCTGCCAAGTGCCCAGTGTAATGGAATGCTAAACTGCAGAATACTGCATTACCACTAGGTGGCACCGTGTGACATACCTTATTTAAGCTCAAAACAGCCATAGCTGGTGGAGCTTTAAAGGATCTTGCGATGAACACATCTGGCGTTCATGAGCAAGCTCCGATACCAGTCCATATCTCATACAGAAGTACCTGACACCCAGCGCCTCCTCTTTGTATACTTTCAATCTAAATATATTGTGCAATGTCAAAAAGCGCAGAAGACTGGCTGATCCAGCATGAAAGAAGTAATCTTATCTATTATTTATATTAAGTGAAAAAACAATATAGAGAGCTAAACTCAGGAAAGCATGTTCAATTAAATTTTATTAGTCAGTTATGGACAAATCTTACAGTTCTCTAATATTCAGAGATAATGGTGATCTGCATAGAATATGGGCCTAAACGCTGGCTTGGTTCAGGCAGAGAAGAGGAACAGACAAACTTCCTAGTTCATCTTCTGCTAAGAGAGTTCTATTGGCCATGGCACTGTACTGTGAGAAACACACAACTGCATCTAGCCCTAACAGAGCATAGCTGCTACCTTTACTCCAGCCAGAGCGGTGGAAAGGGTCAATTAAATAACTTCTCCAATACCTTCACCTTGCACATCAGTGCAGAAGGGGACAGGGTCAGGAATGTTTATTTTAGGACACTCAAGGCTTGGATAGTATTTTGGAAGGAACATCAACTCATATCCCTGTGCAACTGAGGTTGCATGCTGTGGGTCCGATCCTCCACCCAATTATACCTGCCTCAGATCATTTTAACTTTATTGAAAACTATAGTGTTGCCTGGGTGACGGGATGGAGGATTGGTTTCTGTGTCTGTTGCTCAACATGGTTCAGTTGTCTCTAAAAATGTTATATGTGACTAGACAATACAAAATACTGGGTAATTCTATCAGCAGCTTTACACCACCAGAAGAAGACCATACCAAGTGCTGGGACTATGAGGGGCCTTGTGATACAAATTTAAGAAAAACTCTCAGTGAATACACTAAGAAACAAAATTAATATAATTTTTGGTCACTAGGCTGAATTGGACACAAAGCATGCTCTCTAGAGCACATATTAAGAAAGAAAGAATAAGATTCCTCTGTATCATTGGACAACAGAGCAAAAATGACCAATCTTCATGTTGTGAAAGGTAATTTTAGTGTTACGTTAGCGTATTCTTTTAAAAGTCCAGAAAAATGCTACTATAGATTTAGAAGTGTACCCTTTCTTTCTCCTTATGATCTTTCCAGTGTCTTTCTAAAATTAGAAAGCTGTTGTTGGTACTATCTTCAGATACAACAACAGGATACATCTTACCTTGACTTAAGCTCTCCATTATGTTCGATGCTCTAAAATAGCTTGCTGCAATATTTTCTCTGATCAACATGGAAAAAATGACACTCACATGTTGTGGAAATATTGACAATAGTTATTCATGACTCCTCCCGTGAATCATTAACAACTGAATGAAGGATATTTGCAGTACACCTGCTGCAATACAATCACCAACTGTGATCCCATCAGATCTCATATGAAAAATAGAATTAAGCTAAGGGTAATACAAAAAGCTCAAGCTCTGCAGGAAGAAGTGCTGCTGAGTGAGTTAGTTGTTGTCACTCTTCTCTGGATCACTTTGTGAACCAATATCATAACATAATGCTGGGTAGAATGTACTACTGGAGAGGATGCGCCGTACTTGGTCCTGCTATGAGTGCGGGGGACTGGACTCGATGACTTCTCATGGTCCCTTCCAGTTTCTATGATTCCATGAGACCTGAGGTGCTGACAATTTCTGTTTATTGAAGATTCAGGGCATGAGAATAGGAGTGTAAACCATGGTATTGTGGCTGAATTTCAATACAATTACATTCTTCCTACCTAGAAACTTTTCCATCAGTTTTAAATGGCTAAAGTATTATATGCTTTTTGTGAAAAACGGTTGGGTAGCACTGCCATGCCCTGTTAAACAGCTTTTTGCTCTTCCTCAGGCGCAATTGCAATGATGCATATGCACCCATGTGCACATGCCTAGCCCTCATTTTGCCTCAGATTTTAAAGAACAACCACTTCTTGCCATAAAGTTTAATTTTTAAGAGGAAAGATATCCCCTCTGTTAAGTGAATTTTAACAATGGTGGGACTCAAGAACAGCCTTCATTAGAGTTTGTCTGGAGAGAATCTTTTTCTCTAGACAACATCACTTCCATGCTTGTGGCACCTTGGATCCTGGTAAGCACAACCATCATTCTGCCAAAAACCCTGAGGTGAGATCCCAGCCTTACTGAAAGCAGAATTCCCATGTGGATTCAACGGACCTAGGATTTCACCCCTAATGTTTCAAAAACAGGACAGAGAGCCTGAGAAAATAAAAGGCCTGAAGCAGAAGCCTTCTTAAATTTAAAGTCAATGGGAATTTCATGACTGATTTTAAACACCTTTAAAAACGTATCTGTTCAGTATGAGAAGATTGGAATACATTGTATGTTTTTAGCAGCCTGCACCAAATGCTACTCAAGGCAGTGGGAGCACTCCCATTGACTCAATAGACTTTGGAACAGTCATAAATGTCTTTCTCCTACAGCCCCGTAGGGGAAGCATGAGATTCCCTTCAGATTACTGAAGCAGATCCTCTGCATGCTACTCCTGAAGGACTGCATGAACTCCAAGGATATGTTTACGCTTCAGTGTAAACCCAGTATTTGAACTCAAGCTCGAGCCTGACTCCACTTCCATCTATACACAAATCATGTGAACCCAGGGATCAGATCCAGGGTCCCAGTACCCCACAGAGTTGGAGGGGCCAAACCAGAGTCAAGCTGAGCCCAGGGCTCAAGCCCTACTGCTTTGAAATATAGACATAGTCCCAATGGACTCATGCTCTGCGATTCTGTCAGAAGTATCCCACAACTGCTTGGGCTGACTTTCTTTGTCCACTGGATAGTCAAGTTTTCCCACACTGCACTAGGAACAAAGGGCAAGAGTGGTTACATTTTGGGAGGGTGCTAAGAAGTCCATGATTTGGGTGATTGGACTCAGACCCACCTGATGCAGTGTAGATACCAGATCCCCAAGGTGGGACCCAGAGTTCAATGATTCCTACCTGGGGCTACAAATAAGCATACATGTTCAAACCCCAGGCTCACAAATTCAGGGTCTGCTGACTCAAGTTCTGCTAATGCTGGGCTCACGTTGCATTGTAGACTCACCCTAAGTGACCTAGAAAGATGAAATACTGGAGCGTCATTACTTTGGCTATAAGATGGGACAAACTAAGGAGATCACTGGGCTGCTTAGACATGCCTGACTTAAATGGAGACACGGGAAAGAAACAGTGTGCTCCATGAAGGGTGCAATCCATGAAACTCCTGCTTGGCTGTTGCCTATGCCTGTAGGAGTCTAAACTCATTCAGCACCTCACTTCCCCCTGTAAAAATTGCCTAGTTGACTAAGCTTTAGACCATGGGGCATCTGCACTGCTGCCTCCCTCTAGGCCTATTGCCCACCTACGCCACAGAGGAATTCATGAACCAGAAGAAAGGTAAGAGCTTACCTGCCTCAGTCATATGTGGGGCTCAATCTGGCAGATGGCCTCTGAGCCCCTTGGAGCCCATTCAAAATCCAGCCTGGGGTGGATGTGTCCACCTTGTCACTTTTATCTTAGTGGTTATAGCACACATCTGGCATGGGGGATTTTCAATTCCCCCTCTCCCCCTCCCCCACACCCTCTGCTAGAGGGCAAGAAAGGATCCGAACAAAGATCTCCGACCTCTTAGGAGGCCACTTGAACCACAGAGCTATAGGATATTTTGATACAGCGCTTCCTCAATCTGCTCTGCTAAAGCTGTTTCACTGTGGATAAATAATGAAAGAGTGACTTGAGTAGGAGGACTAGCTCCTGGGTCTGTCACCACCTGGCTGTGTGCCCAATTCACACACTCTCTCTTTCTCTGGCCCGATGACTATTTCAGCTATTTACCACAATGGCATAGTCAGCACTGCTTACTGACATTTGCCTGGCTTAACAGCAACTCTGTCACGAAGGTGGTGCCGCTCAACTAACCTCCACCTCCCATGCCAGGTTGCAACACACAGAATGGGCTTAGGAATTGCTACTATGGGGTGAGTATGGCACATACTTGTTCTGCAACCCCACCATCTCCCCAACCTCCCCTTAGTGGTAATTTTTTTTGGGGGGGGAACAGTGTTGAGGAGGCGGCTCAGTTTCAGATTTTCTTCCAGATCCCCAAAAGCCACTTTAGCCTTGCCAGCATCAACTCTTCCTCCTCCTTCTCCAGCCATTTTGTATGAAGCAAGGCAGATGCCAACTTCATTCCTTCAAGAAACGCCTTAGGTATCTAAGCTGCTGGACTCCCAGCTGCTTGATCCCATTTCTGGATCACCAGAAGAGATAGGTCTCTGCCAGAAGCCTAGACTTAGGCACCTGAGTCCAAGAAAGAGGATGGGCCAATCAACATCTCTCTTCTCACCATCAGTGATTAGTTATCTTAGTGGTTCCCTGCCTAGCACACTAATTTTTGTGGATGGCATTCTAAGGCACCTTTCTCTCCCCATTTGTTATACAGGGAACCCAGGCACCTAACTCCAGCTTTATGGATTGCGGTGTTGTTCCTGTGATTTTCTAAGTGCCTAGAAGTTGAGCATTACTTACATCCCTCTATTGAGCCTACACCATGTTTCCTTGTTTGAGGTCTCAGCATAGGGCTCACTGCACTATGCATTTCAAAACCTCTTGTTGTCCACAAGCTTCACACTGTTGGTAGCAACGGTTTGTGGGAGAAGACACATTAGCAAGAAAAACAACGTAGAACACAGCACATTTTGCATAATACTCTCAACATAAGGGAAGAGTTAAATACTGAGTTAAGTGGCTGCTGCTTTTTTGATCAAGCAGTCATAAAATTCCACAAAAAGGTCACCCTGTACTCAGATCCCAGCTCTCTTCAGTTTCTATTTTCAGCCCAACCAATTCATCACAGGCACAGGTGGACACAGAGTCCCTACACTCTAGGGAGCTGAAGAAACTACTATAATTGCCCACATGAAAGGGAAGGGAAGGTCTTAAGGGAAGACCTTTGATTAACATTCCTTTTTAAAATGAGGATATGGGAATTAAGCCACATTGCTGACAATAATACATTTAATAACCCCATATGAAACTTATTTGAGAAACACAATAAACAATCTTGAACCAAAATACCCCCTTAGTCTGAATTCTCCATTAGTACCCACAAGCAGCTGCTTGAGTTCTAACCCTCTTCTTATTATCAAACCCTTTGGGAAGCTGAGCTTTTAAGTGGGAACCTTAGTCACATGACTGCCTAAGTCCATGGATTCTTACATTTCCTTTAAACCACTTCAAACATATTGACTAACTACACAGAGATTTCTAATTGGGGAGAAAAGTATTTAGGTTTTTCCACCAATCCAATCCTTATGTCAGTAGTTAAACTTTTACTAAACAATGTTTAATGATTTTATTTCATAGCACCTCCCCGCCCAGGCTCAATGGTTTGGTCCTCTTTGGATAGGTTTTTTTTGTTATTTCAACAAAGTCCTTTATAAGGGTTCCGTTATTCTAGACCAGAAAGTATTTGCCCAATCTTTTGTGCTATGCTATAAATCTAAAGGCCTGGTATATTAAGTGGCTTCATAATACCAGACCCCCCCCCCACCGGGTTTCAAGATTTACAGGAATGAGGGGAAAATAAACCTCTAAATCAGTTTTTGTAGATAAACCTCCCTGAGTATATTGAGCTTTCCTCCTTTTCTGGACTGACGAAATCTTGAGATAAAAGATTTTTCCTTATTTGTACCATCTAAGAGTCCCTGTTTATTTAAAGCAGGAGATTATCCCCCTGGGAAAGGAGAGAAATATACAGGAAAGAAAGGAAACAACACAATTTTGCTGAGCAGTATGGGGGAAGGGGGGCAAGGGAGAGACATTCCATCTTCTGTGACAGGTAAGTCTATCATTCATGTTCATCATGAGCTTTTTTTTTTTTGGTACAGGCTTTGTTAGCTGGTTTCACCCATTCTAATACAATAGAAGCCTAAAAACCATGGGCAAGATGGGATGGGTTGTAATCCCTATTTAAATATCATCTGAAGGTTAGTACCTGTAACAGTGCAGGCTGCTATTAGTACGGTGTTGCTGTGTTAGAATTGAACTCTGAGCTTTGAGCCCAACATACGCCATGAACTCATTGCCTTCTTGGCTTGTAGTTAAAAGTGCAGAAAGTGCCGATGGCTATGTCTACACTTACCAAAGTTAGTTCAAATTAGTTAATTCGAACTAACTAATTCAAACTAATTTTAGTTAGTTCGAATTAACTTAATTCGAACTAGCAAATTTTAGTTTGAACTAAGCAAGTGTCATGCATGGCACTTGCTTAGTTCGAATTAGTCAATTGCATTGAGCTCAATGTGCTGGTTAGTTTGAACTAAGCACTTAGTTCGAACTAACATGGCCACATTGGGTTAATTCGAACTAACTAGTTTGAATTAACCCTTACTTTGAAAAGTATAAGCGAATGTATTAGTTCGAATTAAGGAAGCCCTTAATTTGAACTAATGAAAGCCTATTGTAGCCAAGGCTTAAGTTAGTTCAAAGTAAGCTTCCTTAATTCGAACTAACTTGCCAGTGTAGACATAACCCTAGACCATAACAGCTAGGAGGAAGCTTTGTGAGACATGGAGTACATTGCCTTTCCTGCTAAGGAATATCAAGCCGCTAAACACCAGCACTGATAATGTCAAGTAAGTTTAACTCTTATTGATAAAGCTAGGTAAACATCTTCAGAGCAGCAGCAAAGCATTGTAACAGCTGGGCGCTTTTGAGTCAGCATTTCCCTGCAGACTACAGGGCGACGGCATTTCCTTACAAATGGACCACAGTATATTTTTCTCTTGGTGTTTTCTGTTTTTACATTCTGACTCAGATTGCAGAGCCAGCTTTTCATCTTGCAAAGGCTGAGGGAAGCCAGCCTATCTCGATTCCAATGAGAAAAAGGAAATGCTGACACAATTCGATGCCAAAAGATTTTAACCCCTGAGCTAATTTTACTGGTAGTTCCTGTTCCGGTGTAACAAGCTAGTTAGAGTGAAGCACCTTTTGGAATCTAAACTTCTTAAGAGTTTTCCCAGTATTAAAATGATAACCTAGAACCATAATCCTGTAGATCTGTGTACACAGCAGGAGTCCTATTGAAGTCAATATGATAATTCAGGTGAGTAAGGATTACTCACTAAATAAAAAACTGCAGGATCAGCTGCGTACTTAGGGCAGGCCCCAGGTCAGCAATTCCAGACTATAGGAAGAGTCAGTAGCCCACCTGAGTTCCTAGTAGGCTTCCACCAGCAGTTTATACTTATTTATTATGTGCCATGGAGGGTCCTGATTGGCTGAGGAAGCAGCATCTGCTACTCAGCTTCCAGGGTCCCTTGGACTCCCCAGGTAGATTACTGATGAACACAGGAAGCTGAGTAGAAGATGTCACTTCCTCAGTTGCCTAGGAACCTGTGTGGTGCATTATAAATAAGCTCAGTTGGAGGGCAGGGGGAGCCTAGGGGGATGGGTGGTATGTGGTGGAGAGAAGGAGAAGTATGTATTCTACATCCACCCAGGCCCTTTTAAATTGCTGGGCCCCTGAGCAATTCAAAGCACCATGTACATTTTAGCTAATAATGTTTACAATCCAGATTGCAATGAGCTACATCAGTTTGGGGGGATTGTGCATCCACAAGCAGGAGAAAATGGGGCACTAAGCAGATCAAAACTACGCAAGAAGACAAAATGGTTTTAAGCACATTTCATAGCCGGCTGTGCCTAGCATGTATATAAAGAGCTAGCATTACTGCCATATTAAGTGACACTTGCTCATTTAACTACAGGGTGTATTGGGGGGTGGATGAATCTTGTGAAGTTCAGCGGCATCTCCTGAGTCCAGGTACAATGAGATTAGTGTTGAGAGGAACACAAATTTCCCTGCAAGTTAGAACATGCACAAGGCAGACAGGATCAGCCCACTCAGCCGCTGCTCTGAAGCTCCAGAACTGGCACTTGGGGTAAAAGTTTTCAGCTGTGATATATCCCATAGTGTCCTTAATACAAAATGTCCTACCTTCTGGCTGTTTGAAGTAGACTCTTAAGGCCAAAGTTTGTCCTTAAAAATGTATATCACCAAGTTCAGTGGGACTGCCGGGGTCTAAAACTCGGCCTTTAAATGTTAACATGCTATTTTCTTATATTACATTATATTGAAGAGATGTTGCTGATCCTTCCTTCCCAAAGCCTTCAGCCAAACATGCAGCTGCAGTGAAGCGACAAACAGGATGCTGAAGAACAGTGCCAGATAAAGACAATGGAAATTAAAGGAAATATCTTGTTTTCATATGAGATGTCCTTCAGACTCCTGGCAGCTTCTTTCAATAGTCCTGAAAAGATCTGGGACAGCTAGACAAATAAAGGGGCATCTTATTTGCATCCCATTATTCTAATAGCGAACTAGAGCTCAAGGCACCAACAGATCCTATTCCACAATGTAGAGGAATATGAATAGGCTCTGCAAGTCATGCAGCACCCAATTCTTAGGACTCTCAAGCTGGAGCATAAGGGATCTATGCAATTGCTAATGGTGTATCTGCAGTGTGCCCTGTTTGTTACATTGCACTTGCCTCTGGAGTTGTTTAATGAGGGCAGGTGTCAATGGGGTAGAGGTACTGAAGTATCTGTTTGTAGCAGTGTTTTTAAAATGCTACAGAAGGTCTAAGGTGATGGTCAATTCTAGATGTGTGCATTCCCTAGGTAGAAATCTTTTTGCATTTTCCCACTTCCCTACAATTGCACATCTCGAGTCAAAGGCACTGGTTACATTCCACTGAGACTATCACAATGTAGAAATCTAAGATTAAAGGCATCTACAGCATGATGTGCTATAATGGTACCAGTTTCTGGGATATAAACTATGGAGAAAGGCTGAGGAAACTGGGGATTCTGACACTAGCCTGGGATTAAGGAGATTTGGGTTCAATTTCTGGCTCTGTCATAGATTTCCTGTGTGACATCTAGCAAATCTGTTAATCCTGCATCAGTTTCCCTGTCTGTAAAATAGGGAGGATAATAGTTGCCTACCTCATGAGGATGTTGTAAGGATAAGTTAACATTTATGAGGTGCTCAGATACTACAGCGATTGGAGTCATAAAATAAACCTAAGGAGAGTCTGAGAGACTTTGCTATTACTTACAGAAGAGTCACAAATTTGAATTTAGATTAACATTTGAGTTAAAAGAAAAATGTGGAAATACACTAAGTCAGATTTTGAGTCATTTTGTAACGGGAAGAATGTCAAGAAGTCTAATACTTTGACCTCAACCAAACAAGCTAAACAAAGTAATTTATATTTTTTCCTATTACCTAGCACAATGGGTTGGGGTTTACAGTTATAATAATAATAATAATAATAATTAATAAATTTTCAGCTCTTAAAAGCAAATGTATCTGATTGAGGCTTCCAGCATATTTCTGACACATTCTCCTGCATGGAAAATTGTTAGTAGTTCAATGCATTGAACTTGCAATCGTGAGCATTTTAGAAAAGGAGATTCTCAGATGAACAGTATCAGTTAATGGTCAACTTTCTGTTAGTTCATATAGCTAAGCTGGACTATTCAACCAACAGGAAAGGTAAAAAGGTCAAACAGGAAGGGATGGATCAGGAGTAAGTTCCGACCAGAGCTGTGGAAGGCTGAAATCTGCCTGCAGTTCACTGGAATGTTAGAACAAATCAGATTCGGAAAAGGTAAGTGAAATATTATGCTTTGAAAATCTAGCTGTATTTAGGCTGTTTGTATTGTAATGTTTGACTAGTATGTCTGGAAAACATGTGAGCAACTGAGGGTAACGATTTCAGTAGCAGAGTTGTTTAAAGCAAGGTTGCAGAGATAGATTAATAATAAAGGTAATGGTAATGGGTTTTGCAGTAATGAATTTCAGCAATGATTTTTATTGGCATTTTTATATGATGTGTATTTGTTGTTGTTTTTTTCAAGAACCAAGCTGTTTCTATTCTTTGCTTTTTATTTTCTCTTCTCTTCTACAGTCTATTCTGAATAGGCCAAACTTTTTCAAATCTGAGCACCCAAAAGGAAAGACTTGTATCCATATTTAGACACTTAAAATGACCTGCTTTTCAGAGGACCTGCAGTATACAAATGTTCACTTTTAGTTAGATGCCTAAATTAGGATCTGAATCCCTTATTTTAGGTGCTAAAGTTTGAGGGTTTAGTCTATCAATGAATAAGAGCCCTAATGAGCTTTCTGAACGACCACAAGTTTGAAATGCACATGTTAATGGAATTACTTAAGGATTTCCACTCAATCTCCCCTTAACTTGAGCACTGAATTTCACGAGGCAGTGCTTCTGTGCAATAGGCCGGGTAACATGGTGAAATGATATGTTTACCTTTTTGTACTATATCTAAGTACTGAGAGTACAATATGTTGGATGGAATATTATTATTTTGATTTAACATTGAGGTATACCTGGATGACTCAAGCAGATCAAGACCCCATTGTACGTGGGTCTGTACAAACACATAATTAATGACAGTCTGCCATAAGGAGTTTACAGGCTAAAAGACAAGATGAAACTGGTAGTGAAAAAAAGCAAATTCAGGGAGAAGTGGGCGGGAGGGAAGGGTGAAATAATTATAATAGGATGGTTTAGCATCAGTAGTAGCCAGTGCTTTTTTGTGTTTAAAAAAAAAAAGGTGCTCATATCTTGATAGTAATTGAAAAATGTTGCTCTCACCCTTCTTCTTCCTGCTCTGCCCCGCTTCCTCCAGTGGCATGCTCCTTTCCCCTGATGACCCCACCCCCCAGCTGAGCAGCGGGGCTAGCAAAAAAGGTGCCGATACCTGGTACCCCTGTGTACCATGACGAAAAAAACACTGGTAGAAGCTATACTAGTTACAGTGGCAAACATGTAAATCAATGTGTTGCACTGTTGCTGTGGTAGCTATGTTGGCCCCAAGGTATTAGAAAGACAAGGTGGGTGAGGCAAAAAACTCCTGGATCTGAATATTGGACGCAAAGAAAACCTCTGTGAATTCAAAAGCTTGTCTCTTTTACCAGCAGAAGTTGGTCCCTTGGAATATATTCACTCACCCTGTCTAACCAAAGTAAATGGCAACTTGAAAATGATGCCACTACTAAGGGAATTTAGCAGGATTCAAAGAGGGACTGAATAACAAAACTAACTGTTAAGGCCAACAAAAAATATTGAAGGGGAGAGACACAGGATGTTTCATGTTTTGAAACTCTCTCTCATTGGCTGCGTCTACACTGGTAAATTAAGTCGACTTAAGCTTACTTAAGTCGACTTAATTTACCCTACGTCTGCACTACAATTTCCTTAAGTCGACTTAAGCAGCTTGCTTAAGTCGACTTAAGGAAAATAAAGTCGACAATGAAAATTAAGTCAGCTTTATTAAACCTGCTTTCTAGTAGACCTAAGGCTTAAGTCAACTCCCTAGAGTCGACTCTATACTCTGGGGTAGCCCTAAGTTGACTTAGGGCTACCCCAGGGCTACACCAATGCCCCTCCCAGGGGGAGCCTGGCATGCCCCCCCACAGGGCAGGGCAGAGCCCTGCCCACCCTGTCCCTATGCCCTGCCAGGGTCCCTGTCCCCTTTGCCCCTAGGTACAATGGGGCAAAGGCTGAGGCCTCTGGCATTGGGCAAGGGGTGCCCCCTTAGGTGCTCCCCTAGGTCCCCCTAAGCCCCTAGAAGTCGACCTAGGCATCCAGTGTGGACACTCTAGGTCGACTTTTTAAGTTCCCCTTTAAGTCGACTTCATTTTTAAGTGTAGACACACTAAGTAGACTTAGTTAAAGTCGACTTAAATTAACATATGTAGACATAGTCAAAGATTGGTTTCTCTGGGAACTGCCACTGACATAGCCATTGTGGGGAATTAGCAGAAGGAACAGCTTATATCTCATCATCTACTGTGGAGTTTCTTACACTTTCTGAAGCACCTTATGCTGACCACTGTTGGAAACAGGATACAGGACTAGATGGACTGTGGGTCTGATCCATTAGGGTAGTTTCTATGTAGGACTCCGTTACTATACTGTTTATTTAGCAGTAACTGAATGGCTCAGGGGCTTTAGCATGAGTTAGTGGGGGAGGAAGCATAGCTTTGCTGTCTGTAGGTCAGAATCTATGGCTATGTCTACACTTGGAAATTTAAGTCGACTTAGTGAGTCTACACTTGCATTTTAAGTCGACTTTGGGGGGAACTTACAAAGTTGACCTAGAGTGTCCACACTGGATGCCTAGGTCGACTTCTAGGGGCTAGGGGGACCTAGGGCAGGTCCACAGGGGCACTGGGGACACCCCTTGCCCAGTGCCAGGGGTCACAGCCTTTGCCCCATTGTACATATGTACAATGGGGCAAAGGGGGGCAGGGACCCTGGCAAGGCATAGTGGCAGGGTTAGCAGGGCTTTGCCCTGCCCTGTGGGGGGGCATGCCAGGTTCCCCCTGTGGCCCCTTCTGGCAGGGAGGGCATTGGTGTAGTCCTGGGGTAGCCCTAAATCGACTTAGGGCTACCCCACATCTACACTGGCTTAAGTCGAATTAATTCGAGGTTTAATAAAGTTGATTTAATTTTCATTGTCAACTTTATTTTCCTTAAGTCGACTTAAGCAAGCTGCTTAAGTCAACTTAAGGAAACTGTAGTGTAGACGCGGGGTAAATTAAGTCGAGTTAAGCAAGCTTAAGTCGACTTAATTTTCAAGTGTAGACGCACCCTATAGCGTGGGTTAGCTTTGCTGTCCCAAGCCTGGCACCACTTAGACCTGTCTAAAGACTTTAATTTACAAGCTCTGCCTATGGGCCCCAAGAAGCTCCTCTGAGAAAGTGGGGGCATCGAGAAACTCCAGCTACAATCCCCTTTTCCTCAGACCATGCCCTCTGTGTTGGGGATGTAGCGGGAAAAGGGTATGCATAGAAGCAGTAAAGGTGATTCTGCACCATCCAAGTACTCTCCTAGGTGTGAGGAATCCTTCAGGGGCAAGTTAAGAGAGTCTTAGGGCACAAGGCAGCTGGAGTGAGGCTGAGGAACTTGTTCTTGGTGTCAAGTGACTTGAGTTATTTTCTTGGCTCTGGTAACAAATTTTCATGTGAGTCCAAGAAACACACTTCTCTCTGCACCAGTTTCCTCCTGTGTAAAAATGGGATAATAAGATATAATAGAGATCATCTCACAGGTATGTTGAAGCTAAATTAATGAATGCTTGCAAAATGTGTTAGAATTACTTAGCACCTTCCACCTGAGGAGTCTAAGTACAGTGGTCATATACTGCATATAGATTTGCAGGCCACCAATTCCAATAGGGGTCAGATTAGAAATGATTTCCTGCTGTCCTATGTGAAATAAATTGGAGTCCCTCCCTCAGTAGTTCCTAGTTTTAGTTCCACATTGGAAGACAAACCCCTATAGTTGACAAAAATGTTAGCCTCAGCAAAGGGGCCATTCTGGCTCTAAAAACTTAAGGCTTCTCAACTTTCTCACCTCCAAAATGTACCTTGCAAGTCATGGTTTGATGCACAGGGCAATAGACAGCATTTTGCATTGCCACGTTCAGTGCTGTATCTATTTTGTGGGTACAGTTAGAAGGGTTTAACCCCTTACTCCTCCATCCACACCTTACTTAAATAATAAATTCACAAAATCAGAATGGTGGTGGTGGAAAACAGTATGTTTACACTGTGACTCTATACTGTTCCCTTAAGCCGTTTCAAAAAAAAGTTGTCGACAAGATAAGGGAATGGAAAATATCATGCCATCTGTTTTGTTCCACTCAGTGTTGCTTTAAAATTGCTAAATAACAGCTATTCAGATACTTTTAAAAGGAAGTTACATGGTGGAAAAAATTGCAGGAAAACAGAATTGTTTCAATTATCTTTCTTCCAACAGGAAAAATAATGCCTTCCTTTCCCTACCTGTTTACACAGAACAACTCTCAAATCAACATAGTCAAGAGCCATGTTAACAAGCTGTGTTTAATGCACAGGAAAATATCGATGGCCTTCTGAGCCACACAAGCCAAAAGAGGTTGTCAATAGTTGCTCTCTGGCAGGCCAACCTGTTCGGCTGAAAGATTGATTGATGTAACCTGCTGAGAAAGCTAATAAAATCCAGCCATTTTCTCTGCATTAGGATGTATTGAGCTGTCCAGGTACTATCTGTTTTTTTGGGGATGCTATTCATTCGATGCACTGCAGCTAGGAAATGAATATTATTTGAATGATTGTACCACCTAGGAGCCCCAGTTGGATCTGAACTCTGGTGTACTGGGCATTGTACTAGCAGAACTTGAAGTTCCTGCTCCAAAGAGCTTCCCTAAGCCAGTGCCCTACAGCTGCTAGGCAAGGGTGTCTCTGTTCTCCTCATATACACTCCCTGAATGAGGAAAAGGCTCTTCTCCAAAGAGACACAGAAAACCTGTGTAGCCTCCATGGGGCAGCATGCTGTGACACCTCTTGGCTTCTAGGTCGAGGGTCAAAGAATATGGAATCCTGCAATAGTAATTATTGTTATATTAAAAATTCTGTCTAATAACTTCATTTCATTTTAAAACATTCAAGTGAGTATACGGGCACTGACAATAGCTGACACAAAAAGCCCCAAATTCACTCAGCATAGGAATTGTCATATAGCATCCGACCCAGGGTCCAGCCAATACAGATTCCTGTCTTTGGCAGTGGCCAGAACCAGCTGTTTCAGATAAATGTGGAAGAAGTATCCCAGAGTGAGCAGATGTGGGCTAATCGGTCCTGTCTGAAAACCTCAGCCTAACCCCTACTAGTGGGAGACCGAATTAAGCCCTGAAGCATGGGGTTTAATATCCCTTCCAGAGTTGTCTTGGCATTAATTTTACTATAGCTCTGCATATTCTTGTTCCCCATTATATATGCCCATTCCCTCTTTGAATCGTGCTGATTTCAGACTGGTAGTGTTCAAAAAAAAAAAAAAGTCATAAGCAAAAGATAACTGACCTTAGCACAATAGACAAGGTGATGCACCAAAGTATTGATTGTTTACTATGGTTTTGCTCTTTGTTAGGTTATTTTAGTGGGCACCTGAATGTTCAATGAGAAGAAGAAAGAGAGAGATGGAGACTAAAGCACCATTGAACAAGTCCTGTGGAAACGTCTTAGTTGCTTGGAGCCAGATTTTCAGATGTACAGTAGTTAGATATGTGCACTTAGCTGCCTAGTAGGATTTTTAAAAACATCTAAGCAGGTTAAGTGGCTAATACCCATTGAAATAATTGGAAATCTGGGTCCTGGTGTTTATATGTAAACCTGTCGATTAAAAAAAATAAAAATATAAATGTTAGAACTGACTGAGAGCTATCTCTCACCAGTAAGCATTAAAGATGGGTAGGGACCCTGCAGAGAGAATCAGGTTGTCAGGTACTTGTATGAAAAATTTGTTCTTGCTCTCAGGAGAGCAAAGGGAGAAAAGTGATCAGTACAGACATGGCTTCTATTCTTTCCCCCTTTCTGATTTGTCCCTTGGCTTAGCCTTTGAGACATTATGACTCACTCTCCTTAAATGCTGATGTGTATCTTAACATGCTGAAAATTCAGACTTTGCTCTGTTATCTTTCAGCAGTACATTTCTTCAGGTTAGTTACTCTGTTATATGTGTAACTCTTTTCTCACACTCTCACTCACACACACATACACATGGAGATGGCAAAAGTTAATTAATATCTGTTTTATCCCTCATCACCTGACTTCCTGGAACTCTAATCCTTTGTACAGGCTGCTCCCTTCATGTTAAATGCTTTGCTAAATTTTATTGAGAATTGTTTCCATTTACAGATGTAGAAACCTCTATTCTGACCATTGCTGAATGGATATGTTACATTTTGGTATACATTCAGTTCTGCATTTAGACCAAGATTACCCTTAGCATCAGCACACATCAAGGACTACGGAGGTGCCTTGAGTATAGAGTTTGCTATACTGCTTCTGGAATTTAATTATGAAATAATGGCCCAACGGTCGCTAATCTGAATTCTTGTGCATGGTTTTACTCAAATGTAACAGGGCTTCTTGCAGCTGAAGCCAGGCAATGGTCAAAAGCATGAATCTAAAAGAATGGCTCACTGAAGCCTGGCTTTTTAGAAGAAGGGGTGAGTTCCCCTGCTTCTTTTGCTCTTGTTAACCTCCTCTCAGCTTTATCCCTTTTCTTGGGGTACATCTACACAGCCAACAAAAACACACCGCTGGTCTGTGCCAGACAGCTTGGGCTTGGGCTGTGGGGTTGTTTCATTGCTGTATAGATATCCAGGCTTGAGTGAGAGCCTGAGCTCTGGGACCCTCCATCCCCATGCAGGGTCCTAAAGGCTGGATTCCAGCCCAAACCTGGAAGTCTACACAGCATTGAAACAGCAGAGCCAGGCATAAGCAGACTAAGCAATTGCTCAGAGACCTGAGAAGCTTGGAGGGGGTTATTTGCTTTTTATTATGTATTGTGTGTTGGGGGGGTTCCAAATATTCCTGCTTAGGGCCCCCAATGGGTTAGCACCACCACTATGAAATAGCTCTGCAGTCAAAGCCCCATGAGACCAAGTTGACTGGCATGAGCCAGCTCCTTGCTGTGTAGGCATATCCTTAGGGATCATTTCTCCTTGGGTCTTGCTTCCAGACACAGCCCATAACTTCCTTGAACCACATACCTTTCTCATGTGCTGAAGGGAACTAATTCATTAATTACTCACCTCTGCCCTAGCCCTTCTACCCTGATGATCCCAGCTTTGAATCCACAGAAAGCAACACCTGTACTATTCTTATCCTTTTCAAAATGTTACTGACATTTTTCACTTCAGTGTCCCTACTGTGTGGATGACTGCTATTCCTAGGAGGCTGTGTATTAAAGCTAGCAGAGAGTGAGCAACAGACAATGGGCATAAGTAAACTTCATTCAGTCCTTCATTATTAATCATGCCTCTCCCTTTCCCTACTCATCCAGACATTTATGAATTCTGATTTGCAGAAGCCTTTTTCTTGCGGTGAATTAGGCTCAAAGTGCCATGAAGGAAGGAAGCAATCAGAACTCAAGTGTAATAGTAATTAGGGTTTTCAGAGCACTCTACAAAACATTAATTATTAATCCTTGCAACACACCAATAAATTAGATGCGTTGATATTTCTTTCTCTATTTGTAAAGTTAGGAGAACTGAAACAGAGAACTTAAGTGCTTGGCTTAGGGCTATAATAAAGGTGTGACACACAAGAGTGTTGAATAGAGGCTGCTTTTCAATTTCTGGCCCCTATTACATATTCCTCATCTGGATTTCAGAAAATTAGTTCCTTCCCTGCCACACGGGCTTTGAGACAGAAACTACAGGGAGGCACAAGCCAGAGACTGAAGTCCACAGAGCATCAGCAGAAACAGCATAAATTGTGGCTGATGGACACTTTTAACTGGACTTTTTTTGCCCTGATTGGCTGTTTGCTTTAAGCCCCTCCTGCCCCCTTCCTCATAGTAACTTCACCTCAGCCTCTCTCCACATCTGCCCTTCATATCTTTCATCCCTCCCTCTTCTCAACTTCTTTCACTCCTCTCCCTTATCTTCTCTTTCACTTCAGTTAATCTCTTCTTAATTAACTCCCCCCAACCCCTTCCTAATTAACCCACCACCCCAAATATGGAACTTACCTGATATTTGCCGCCATCATATCAATTACTGTGATTGTGTGATATTCCTCTTTCCCCTAACCTAAATCTGTCTTTTCTGTGTAGACTGTCAGCTTTCTCTATGAGCAGTGTTTAGCACAGAACGGCCCTGATCTTGGTTGGTCCCTTGATGCTGTGATAATAAAGGGGATTATTTTTATGACTATCAAATGGGCAGTGACAGCTCCAATAGCTCCCATGACAAAGGTCATGCAGTGAGTCGGTGGCAGAGCTTATGTTAGAATTCACATATCCGTGGTCCCCAACCTTGTGCTCAGTCCACTACTAGACAATACTGCTTCTTTACTTTATTTTACACCTCGAGATCAGAGGATGGGGAGAGTGGGGATTTTGTTGGAGAAAAACATCTGATGATGGAAGGTTTTAAGGAAGAGGCACAGAATTGAACTACCTGTTGAACTGGTGAGCCCAGTGTAGTTTTTCTGGCTACACAGAATCCTTAGGTGGTGGACATCTTCTTTTTAAACAGTATTTGATGAGAGAGAGCTTGCACATACAGTTCAGACAATTGGTGAATGCATATGAAAAACAGAGTCCTAATAGTGAGTTTTTATAGGCTATATTTATTCTCCTTAGAATGTTGATAATGCAAATTCTATAGCAGCAGTGAAATGCAATGTTTCTGGTTTTGGACTTCAGACCTGTATGGAGGAGGAAGGATTCTGTAGCTCTGCTCCCTATCTGGAAAGAAAACAAAATAGCTCTTGGGAAGGAAATAAACAGCAGCTGGGGAGGAGTGTTTCTGATCTTACGTGTCTGGCAGCCGATACTGCCATATCCACATCGATTAACATGGAAGAGGAGGTCTCTTTGCAAGGACAAATGGGTAAGTCCTTTATTGGTATCAACTGGTCATTTTTGCATTTCACTTGTTTGTGCTGCACAAAGCTGAGAACTGTCAGGTGTGTTTTCAGTTATGCACTTTTTTCCTTCCTAAAGAACTTCTGCAATTGTTAAACTAAGCAATGCAAACAATTGTGTCTTTCCTTCCCAAAAGAGCTAAATGACCTTATTAAAAAGACAGGCTAATACTTCCTTTTCATTTTTTTTTATTTTTAGAATACCTTCAATCAGAGGTAAAATAAGGTTTAGGATAACATTTTATCAAGATTCCAGAGCCAAGCGAATAGTGGAATATAAGTACTTTGCCTGCGACAGAATTACTTTTTGCAATGATCCATAAGGCTTCACAAGCAGGGTTGATTGGTTTGGACACCTTCTATGAATACCTATTTGTTTTAGGGTTGGTGCTGGAGAATGTTGCCTCTGACTCAGGACTGAACTAATACCCAAGTATAGTTTTAGAAGGCTCTATACATCTAGGGCCTCTGCCTTTAGAATTGCTGATCTCTTATGGCCATTAAATATACCATGGAATCCACATTTCATAGGGTTGGACGGGTGGATGGAATTTAATCCAAATGTCGTGACTCAAATGCCAACTCATATAATTATATTCTCCTTACCAAAATTCCCCTTGCAGTTTTAGTTGATTAAGTAAACTTTTTCAGATCCCCCCCTAAATTTGTGTGCACTGTTTCTGTAGGTTATTTCTCCCAGTCAACAGGAACTGCTACTTATTTTAAATTGTGTCTCAAATGGTTTTTGGGCAAATTGTATCCTCTGATACACAAATGCAACTCCCACTGGAGTCCAGGAGCTAGATATAATATCCAAGGGCTTGTGACTAACCACAGAACCAGTGCTGATAGTCTTGACAGGAAGTGATTATATTTATGCTAATAATACTCATTAAATCTAGTTAGGCCTCTTCCACAGCTAACATATTGCCGGATTTAACTCAAGCTGAAAGGTGCATTAAGCATCCTGAATCTATTTTCTCTTCCCTCCTCCATCTACCTCAACTCTATAGAGTAAAGGATGAAACCTTTTAGCCCTTTTATGTGGAGTCCGCGTTATTCAGAGCCTGATCAAGAGATTAGATTGGAAGATTTTAAAAACATTATAATTAGTTGCTAGATGTGAAATAGATATCGAGGGGACAAATTTACTGAGTATTTGCTCAATGTCAAACTGTCCCAGGTGCGTGCACAAGGGGGGCAACTAGGAGCATGGCCCTCCTCCTCATAATTGGCAGGGGCACTTCTTTGCCCCCAAGGTCCCGGCAGGAAAAGTGAGCTCCTCTGGCCCTGAGGTCCTGTCAGGGACACAAAACATGCCCCTTTAAAAGAGGTGGAATTTAAATTTCTGTGCATGCTCCTGACTCATTCCATAAGGATGCAGCCATGGGAACCAACACAACCACTGGCCAGAGTTGGCTAGTGTGCCTCAAAGGAGGCAGATACACACAAATATATTGTTATCTCACCTCCTGAAACTCAACCACCTTCATGGACTGGGGAACTGTGTATTTAGAGAGAGAAGCTCTACTCCAGAAAAGTTCTGCTCATGGGCATCACTTGTATCATCCATTTACTTAAAACGTACTTGACACCATTGTATTGTCCCCATCTTATTCTACTAAGGTTTCCGTGTGCTAGATAATACTCACATGGTCAGTGTTGTTGCTGCAGAGTCACAATTCATAATGTGAACCCCTGGAGTGTGTTAGACTGCTGCAGGAGGTTCCCCTGGGTACCTTGTTCCCTAGAACCTTGCCACATGGGAGTTGTGGAGGCTTGTGAGGCAGACCTCCTCCCTTTCTCACCGCCACCCACCCTGCCTGGTATTTTACATGCATTTATCTGTCTCCAGAGTTTGAGTTAAAACTGGTGGTTGGCAGTGAGCAAGTACAACATTGTTGCTGCTTTTATAATGGCCTTTGGGACACTCTGCAAGAAAGCCACCCCACCTGGCTGCCCTCAGCATGAAGTGTATTCACACAATGCTGTGGGACTGGGTTGAAAACACTGTGTAGAAATAGAAAGACAGATAAATAGGGCTGGAAGGGACATTGCCCTTAGCCTCTCATGCTGAGGCAGGACCAAGTAAACCTAGACCATCCCTGACAGGTGTTTGTCCAATCTATTCTCATAAACCACCAATGATGGGGATTCCACAACCTCTCTTGGAAGTCTGTTCCACTACTTAACTATCCATATAGTTAGAAATTCTTCCCTTATATCTAACCTAAATCTCCTTTGCTGTGGTTTATGCTGATTTCTTCTTTCAGCAGATGGAAAACAATCAACCCACTGCTTCTTTATAACAGCCCTTAACATACTGGAAGACTGTGATCAGGGTCTCCTTCAGTCTTCTTTTCTCAAGACTGAACATGTCCAGTTTTTTAACCTTTTCTTAGAGGTCAGGTTTTCTAACAGTTTTAGGATTTTTGTTGCTGTCCTCTGGGCTCTGTGCATTTCATTCACATCTTTCCTAGAGCATGGTGCCTACAGCTGGACAAAGTACTCCAACCTCAGTACTCCAACCTCCACCTCACCAGCACTGAGTAGAGCATGACAATTATCTCCATGTCTTACCCAAGACATTCCTGTTTCTGTACCCCTGAATGAGACCAGCCTTTTAAGCAACTGCATCATGTTTTTCATTTGTATTAAATTTAAGGTCCTCTCTAACCCCAAGATCTTTTCAGCAGTACTGCCTCCTACCCTGTTATACTCCATTTTGAAATTTAATCCTGCCCTCCGAAGTGCTTGTGGCCCCTCCCAGCTCGGTGTCATCTGCAAACTCTAGAAGATTACCCTGCACTCTATTATCCAACTCATTAATGAAAATATTTACTAGTACTGGACCAGAACAAACCCCTACAGGACTCCACTAGATTCCATGTTTGACAACAAACCATTAATAACTACTCTTTGAGTATGGTTCTGAACCAGTGTTAAACCACTTCAGAGTAATTTAATCTAGACCATATTTCCTTAGTTAGAATGAAAGAAAAACATATTTTCAATTGAAATTAAAATTTCTATTGCTATTCTATTCAAACTACTCATCAATTCCCCTTTAAAGTGACAAATTTGATTTTTCATGTTTACATATCGAGTAAGCAGGGATCTCCATATTACAGTTTTAGGGTAGCTCTCCTTCATGGTCCCTAGAGGGAATCCAGCCATCGCTGCTCTTGGACAGATACCTGAGCCTCACTACCTCCTGAAGAGGATTTTTCCAGACTGGACAGTTCCTTTCGTACACTGTGATATTCCCAACAAGCCAGTGTCTGTGCTTTGCTTTCTTTTTGAAGGCTGTGAATAGCGTAATTGCCCATAGTTACAAAGTGACCACATAGCTGTTTATAAGCAAGCACATTTATTCTTAAAGTAAAAGCATTACAGAGAAAATGTATTAAAAACAATAAAAGAACTTACAGGTAATTCAGAAATGCTTACCAGAGGTCACCACAACTCTAGCTTTGGGCTCTGGTAAATGTCAGAACCCACAACTGGGTTTTGCCAATCGTTACACATTTATAACTGTCTTAGATTCAGAACCAGATCCCAGACTGGGTAGATCAGCGTGTTTCTTCATAGAGCTTGGTCCTTTGATGTTGTCTGTGAGAAAAGGTAATAACTAGACAATGACCTCAGGATATAACTCAAAAGGCTGGGTTTTTGCATAACTGGAGGTAGAGGAATTTGCATTAAACCTCTCTCTAGGGATTTGGCAGGAAATCCACTTCACACTTATTGTCCCAACAGACTGTTCTTATCTAGGACATTTTCAGCATAGTCCTTTTAACTCCCATCATATCTCCTCCCTCCGCCCCCCAGAGAGTTTACATACCATCCTGGCTCACAATAATACATAAGCTTTGCATTTAATAAATGGATCCCAAAGATACTTAATGCATAAAGTCTCCCAACGATATGCAGGAAATTGTCATCCCTGTCATATTGCATTCTTGTTTAGCTGCTTGCTTTCCACTGCCTTTGTTTATGTAACATGAACCAATGCCCTAAGGGGAGCAGCAGGGAGAATGCTAAAGAATACTTTGCTTTACTGCATATTCTGTATAAATAGGGCTGCATACTAGGGCTGTCAGTTAATTGCAGTTAACACTGGCAAATTAACGTATTAATTTTTTTACACATTAATTGCATACCTCTGAGCAGGGAGGGAGGCATTGAAGGTGGTGGGGCTGAAGCCTCAGGCTGGAGCTTCAGAGGCAGCAGGGAGGCTGTATCCCCAGCTGAAAGCTTTGGAGGGTTGAAACCCCCGGCTAGCACCTCCATGCCAGGCATGAGCTCCCAGCCTCGAGAGTGGATGAAGCTCCTAAGCCTCCTGGAGCTATGCTCTCTGCTCTGGGCTGAAGTATGGAGGCCCAGCCATGCTGGAGCCTAGCGCCAGGCTGAAGCCTACTGCCCCATAACCCAAGCCCTGCACCCAGTATGGCTGAAGACCTCTGTCCTGAGCAAGACTGCAGGCCCAAACTCCTGAGGCTGAATGGGGGGCGGGATCGGAGATGGATCATCATTTTTTTTGAAGTCCAAATGGGGTAGAGGCTTGGTGAGCTCAGCCTCCCTGCAACGGCCTATCCTTTCGTGCCATATGGCAAGTCCCTGTGGTAAAACCCATTCTCCCTTGCAAACAAGGGCTCATTCAGCTGAAGAGAGTTATATAATGAGAATTCTACATTAGTAAGTGCAGCTTTCATGATGAAGAGATTGCACGCCAGTACTCGCAGGAGGTGAATTTTAACTCTCTTTCTTTTATCTTTTTTATTCTGCAAATATATGTAATCCAAGGTCTGAAATGAGCACTGTACACTTTGTGTTCTGTATTGTATTAGAAATCAATGTACTCAACAATACAGAAAACACCCAGAATATTTAAATACATGGCATTCTATTATTGGACAGCAGTGCAATTAAAACTGATTAATTGCAATTCATTTTTTTAATCTTTAATCTTTTTAATCATACAATGAATCATGATTAATTTTTTTAATTGTGTGACAGCCCTGCTGCATACATTTTCTTAAAGTCAGGACAGAGGGGAAAGAATATTTTCTGTGTGCCATTCTTTGATCCCTTGTGACACATGTAAATGGCTTTGTAAAGTTGTTTTCATATATATATTTTTCCTTCCTGCTTGTTTTTCTGCTTGGAAATATCCGGGCTTGTCTTCCTTGGCAGGGGTGTCATCTCCTGCATCCTACTGTGTTGGCAATTTAGAGAGTTTGTCATTAAATCTTTTTAGGACTGCTACAGACTTTTTCAAACTTTACTGTGACAAGTCGCTGAATTGTATGTTTTAACGACATCTGGTGACATTTTGATGGTTTTTGCTAGATCTAGTGACAGAATCACTTAATTGGTGACACTGGACAGAAGACAGACCTGAGAAACTGAAATCCATGGGGGCGGTCAGGAATGGGGGTGAGTCAGGGAGCACTGAGAATATCAAGGGCGGCTGGGGCTGGGTTGAGGGCAGGGGAGATATTGGGAGTTAGAGGCAGGATAGGGACGATATTGTGACTGAGGGCAGAGGGATGTTGGGATTAAAGGCAGGAAGCTGGAAAGGGGAGATTTTGGGGTAAGAGCATGCGGATATGGAGACTGAAGGCATAGGGATATTGTTTGTCAGAGGAGAGTGGCTTTGTGACTGGTGAGAGGAGGATTCAGAGAGTCATAGTCAGTCAGAGAAAGGGGAGTGGCAGGGGCTTGGTCTGGGGCAGGTGAGGTAGCTGGAGAGTCCCTGCTCAATTGCAGGGAAGCTCCATCACTAGACTAGTCCTGTCTCTCGGCCCTGGAGATCTTGACTGCAGGTTGCCTCTCTGGGAGGGGCTCTGTGGTACAGCCCTTACCCCTCCCACTCAAGGTTTCCTGTACCTGGAGATGCAGATCCCAGTGTGGTGGGCTCAGCCTGGTGGAAGGTACCTGTGGTGGAAGGTTCAACAAGCACAAGTGCAGACTCTGCACTTAACAGAGAAGAATGGGGGCAAAAACCATAACTGCTTTCAAAACCGAGCTTGATAAGTTTATGGAGGGGATGGTATGATTATCCTATTTTGGAAATTGACTGATATTTGGCTACGTGTGGTGGATATACAAGTGGCCTAATAGGGGAGAGTACATGGGGTGTGTTTTGAGTTAGTACAGAGAATTGTTTCTTGGGAAACTGGCTGTTGAGACTTGCCCACGTGCTCAGGGTTTAACTGATCACCATATTTGGGGTCGGGAAGGAATTTCCCCCCAGGGCTGATTGGCCTGGGCTCTGGGGTTTTTTTTGCCTTCCTCTGTAGCACAGGGCATGGTTCTCTGTATCTTAGTCCTTAAATCATGATTTAAGCAGGTAAATAACTCAGTCAAAGGCTGGTGGCCTATTGCTGGAGTGGGTGGGTGAGGTCTTGAGGCCTGCATTTTGCAGGAGGTCAGACTAGATGATTGAACTGGTCCCTTCTGACCTTAAAGTCTATGGCTATGTCTACACTGGCAAGTTAGTTCGAATTAAAGAGGCTTAATTCGAACTAACTAAAGCCATGGCTACACTAGGCTTTAGTTAATTCGAATTAAGGGCTTCCTTAATTCGAACTAATAAGTTCGAATAGGGTATTCGAATTAAGGGGTTAATTCGAACTAACTAGTTTGAATTAACCAATATGTCCATGTTAATTCGAATTAATTTCTTAGTTCGAATTAACCAGCCATTGAAATGAATGGGGATCACTAATTCGAACTAAGCAAGTGGTTGCTTAGTTCGAACTAACATTTCAGTGTGGCCATGCTAGTTCGAATTAAGCTAATTCGAACTAACTAAAATTAGTTCGAATTAGTTAGTTCGAACTAACTAATTTGAACTAATTTCAGCAAGTGTAGACATAGCCTATGAGTGTCTGAGTCTATAATCCCAAGGACTGGTACAGACTGGGGACCGACTGATTAAGCAGCAGTTTTGCAGAAAAGGATTTGGGGGTTACAGTGGACAAGAAGTTGGATATGAGTCAACAGTGTGCCCTTGTTGCCGAGAAAGCTAAGGGCATATTGAGCTGCATTAATAGAAGCATTGCCAGCACGTCGAGAGAAGTGATCATTCCCCTCTATTTGGCACTGCCGTATTTGGAGTATTGTGTCCAGTTTTGCCCCACTTCCCCACCCCAGTGCAGAAAGGAAGTGGACAAATTGGAGAGAGTCCAATAGAGGGCAACAAAAATGATTAGGGGGTTGGAGCACATGACTAATGAGGAGAGACTGAGGCAACTGGGCTTAATTAGGCTGCATAAGACAAGAGGGAGGGAGGATTTAATAGCAGTCTTCAACTGCCTTTAGAGGGGGTCCAAGGAGGATGGAGCTAGGCTGTTCTCAGTGGTGGCAAATGACAGAACAAGGAGCAATGGCCTCAAATTGCAGTGAGGGAGGTCTAGGTTGGATATTAGGAAAAAAAAATGCAGGGAGTTGGACTAAATGACCTCCTTAGGTCCCTGCCAACCCTGATCTTCTGTGATTCTATGTGAGTGAAAGGAAAGATGGTAGCTGAGATGGGTCTGGGCTCTGGGGAGAGGGGTTCCCTTGGCCTTACACGGAACCTCTAAGAGCAGCTCCTCATTCTGAAAGAAAGGGTGACAGCTGGGTGAGTCTCCATCTCTCATTCCAGAACAGACCCAGAAGTAAAAAAAGGCAGCACTAAGAGATTTTTCCCCACCATTTTGAAATATATTTAAGCTTTGTTAACTCAGAATGATTATGAAAATGGCTCTTACCAGCCATTTTATTTGTTATAGACTTATTTCAGAATGAAAACTGCTTGAAGGCCAGTTCAAGGATACCTCCCAGTCCGTCAGAGAGTTTTCCAACAGGTAGGAAAGATCTTTTTCTCTCTTACAGGTTATCTGAATATAAACTTTTTCCACTAGCCTTTGCTCTACAGCTGAGCTACTAGAAGAGTGATATTTCCAGGTGTGCCAACTCTTGCAACTTTATTACAAGTCTCAGAGCATGTAGTAGGGTTTATTTTTAAGCCTTAGCTCCTGGAAGCACGTGATTTGTTGAGATTTTTAGCTTTCATTTAAAAAAAAAATTAAGTCTTCCTGGAGAAAAGCCTGAAGAAATATATAGACTATATCCTAAATGACCTCAGGCCAGAAGGCACATAACAAGAACTTAAGATTTATTTCATATGATGATTTTCACACTAATCTCATGATCTTTTGAGGCCTCCCTAGTATTTGGTGAATCCTTAGGGTTGGCAGTGCTGTTAGCAAAGCTCTAAGAATATTTTGGGGTAAGTAGGTTCAGTAGAATTTCTGTCCTTATGCTTGTTGAGCAGCTCACGTTCCGCTCAATGACTTCAAAATGCCATGTTTTTGTTCTGTTTGTTTAGATTTCTCCCCCTAAACTATGGGGAGAAGAAACAGTCCATTAGCAATAAACTTCCTAACTCTTTTAAATGGTATAATTTTCACACACATGTTTGAAAATGTTGTTCTGTTGCCCTTCAAAGTCTAGTATTTTGATGAGCCAAATTAATTTTCACCCTGGAAGTTGGAACAGTTGTTCTAAATGTGGATCCCACAAATTTTGAGGCATTTCCAAAATTTGGCAAAACTGCCTCTCTCATCCCAAATAACTTGTGTGACCACAAACTAATATTCTTCTCAGATATCTCCCTGAAGCTAATCATGGTAAAACGAAAGACTGGACTCCCCGACCCCCGTCTGCAGGGGGAACTGAGAGGACGACTCCGTCTTCTGGAGAATGACAGCAGGGAGGTCATGGCAGTTTTTAGTGTAAGTCTGGTATATTGACCGAACAATTTGGGGTATTATCAATAACAGCATCTACCTAAACACTTCAGAGTCATCAAACTAACGTTTCAAACATGGATGGTTCCATTCTCCCATTTGTATCTGTGTGTGTTTAAATCAAAGCTGGTCAAAGCATGATTTATGTCAAATGCTGTCCATACACATTCCCTCATTTTTGATTTGGAGGTGACCACAAAACCTGCTCAGATCAAAATGGGGTCTCTCAGTGTCTCTGGGCCACACTTGCATACTTGCAGGAGATGAGAGTAGCTCCAGTCTGCTCCATGTAATAAAAGTAAGGGACTGGTTTTCCTTCACCTCATTTGGCACTGGGGAGTAAAAATGGGTGCACCTGAGTTTGGAAATGTAAAGGTGGGAGCAGCAGTTCCATTGAACATGTCCCTCCCCACCCTTCAAGGGTCTGTGGGCTTTCCCAAGACGCACTACTGTACTTGCTAATGCAGGACCAATGATGAAATTATTTCTATTAGACATAGAGTTTGCAGAAGCACCCTTGCCTGATACTTCTACAGGGCTTATGTGATGTGTAAGGCTCTGTGCCAGCTCTAAGACCCCTGAAGAATTTCACCCATTAGTTATATGGCATAATGCTGCTATGTGCTTAGGCAGAAGGTATAATAATGGAGGTAGTATCACTCTGGGATAACCTTGAACTTATTTACATCAAAAAACTTGCCATGCTCAAAGGACCAAACAGATCAGACTTTTACAATGTCTATTTCATGAAGTAAAATGAAGAACGAAAATATGCACGTTTACCAAATATTCGGATACATACCAATAAAAATATAGTAACATAAATATTAACAAAGATAATAACGGACAGACTTTCAAAAGGGCTCAACTCCTGTTTAGATGCCCACAGTACCCACAGGTAGCTACCCATAGGTATTAAAAATAACTCATTACTCAGCAATTCCATTTAAGAAGAACAGGTTGTGTTGCATGGTAAGCACTTCTGAAAATCTGCCTGCTTCACTTC
The DNA here is from genome assembly GCA_007922175.1 of Pelusios castaneus. Lineage (NCBI taxonomy): Eukaryota > Metazoa > Chordata > Testudines > Pelomedusidae > Pelusios > Pelusios castaneus. The sequence goes on from ML685851.1 coordinate 8,334,766, forward strand.
CTCAATGGATCTGATTAGAGTAATGCAATGGAGATAGTGCCCAATGATATTATATAGCCTAAAATACCACTTCAGACTGAAAAACAAATGGGATTTAGGATATAGAAATGAAAAATAGGCACAGCTCTTGATTTTCCTAATATTTACATTATGCACAACAGAAGTGTGTATAAAATAATGTTCTTAGAACACACATTACCAGTGAAATTGTCACACACACACACACACACACACACACACACACACACACACACACACAAAGTGGGATGGGGAAGTAGGAAAGAAAATTTTCAAACTCATTCAATAAGGTGTAATAATATGTGAGTTCCAAATTGCAGGTATTATACAAGTTATATAAACATAGCAGGGACTTGAAATGCCATCCACATCACAAAACTTCGTGGACTGAAAATATGCAATGAGGAATGTTTAGAAATAAACTCCTTTGTATCTTTGGTCTGACTTGGATGGACAGAACTGCCCCATATGTGTGAAGTAGTAACTTGCCTTAATGAAAGCACCAATTATGGAAGAATCTACTTACAGAAAAAGAAGAAACATGACAAGGGACAAATTGTAAATGATCACAGAATTGATACAAAGCTGTGCATATGACTATGTGTATCTTCTGAATCTCAGTGAAAATCACGATACTCGTGCCTGATTTAAATCAAATACCAATTGATACAATAGTGGGTAAAATGTTACCTGGTACAGGGTCTATTAAACATACCTTTGAGTGGTAATTTCTTTACAGAATTATAATCTTAGCCTTTGACTCCTACAGTTCTGTAATTCTAAGTCTACACTTACAAAAGCTAGTTCGAATTAGTTAATTTGAGCTAACTAATTCGAACTAATTTTAGTTAGTTCGAATTAACTTAATTCGAACTAGCATGGTCCCACTAGAATGTTAGTTCGAACTAGCCATGGCCATGCAGGGCACTTGCTTAGTTCGAATTAGTCAGTTGCAGGAAGGTCAATCTGCCGATTAGTTCGAACTAAGCAGTTAGTTCGAACTAATATGGCCACATTTGACTTATTTCGAATTAACAGATCGAATTAACCGTTAATTCCAATTAAGCAATCAAATTTATTAGTTCGAATTAAGAAAGCCCTTAATTCAAACTAATGAAAGCCTAGTATGGCCAAGGCTTAAGTTAGTTTGAATTAAGCTTCCTTAATTCGAACTAACTTGCAAGTGTAAACATAGCCAAAGGGACCTCAATAGGTCACCTAGTCCACTCCTGCACTCAAGGAAGGAGCAAGAAATAACCAGACCATTCCTGAGGGGTGTTTATTTAACCTGTTCTTAAAACTTCCAGTGACAGAGGCTCCGCAGCTATCCCAAACAATTCGTTCCAGTGCTTAATTACCCTCACAGTTAGGAAGTTTTTCCTAATCTCCAACTTAAACCTCTCTCATAATTAATCATAGCATTAATTTTTTTAATAAAACTAACTGCAAATTTGTGACCAGACAAAGTCATAGGTGATGTACTCTTCATATTCCACCACAGAAGATTCAGGATGGACAGGCAACAATCAGGAAGCAACATAGTACACTCAGTGTTAATTCTCACTCCTGTGTGTGCACGGGGAGAAATGGTCAGATCCTCCAGCTATATAAATCACCATAATTCTATGAATTTGCATGGAAATATGGTGATTTACTATCAGCTGCAGATCTAGCCTCTGGTAGTTGAAAGGAAATCGTGCTTGATAATATGACTGTTGGCTAAAAGTCACTGGAATGTTGCATCTTTAACTTATGAGGGAGTCTCTCCCCTGCAGTCGTTACCTTTATAACTGGAGGCACAGCTTACATATTGCTGCAACTCAGTTTATGAGAAGAGCTCAATCCTGGTTTTGCCCTGTTTTATTCACTGTGCACCTTTCACTGTGGGCTTTCATAGCAACATTAACTCCCCTAAATGGCGCAGGTGTAATATTACTGATGATTAATAAAGATTTTAAATGTTAACTTGTGTGCCAATAGAGAGTGGATCAGAATCTGGTTTCAGTTATATTGGTGTAAGTTGGAGTAACCATTCATTTCTGTGGGCAAAGGGAGCAAACTAAAACACTGTTATTCTCAATAAAACAAACAAGGAGTCCTGTGGCACTTTTAAAGACTAACAAATTTATTTATCGCATGAGCTTTCGTGGGAGAAAATCCCACTTCGTCAGATCCTTGTTTTCTCTCACGAAAGCTCATGCGATAAATAAATTTTAGTCTTTAAAAGTGCCACCGGACTCCTTGTTTGCTTTGTTGGACTAGACTAACATGGCTACCCCTTTGGAACTTATTCTGAATATTACTGAAATGGAATTTAATTGACGTTGTAGTTGCCAGGGTCAGGGCCGTCCCTTGGGGGGAGTGGGGCCCTGGGCCAATTGGCCTAGGTGGGGCCCCCACCCCCCACATTGCAGGGGAGCGTGGCGGGCCCACCAGCCTGCTCCACCCCCCAGGGAGCTGGCTCTGGCCCTGGCCCTGGCCCTGGACCGGGAGGCCAAGGCCGCCAGTGCAGGGAGCTGGCTCCGGCCCCGGCCCCAGGCTGGGAGCCTGAGGCAGCCGGCGCGGGGAGCCGGCTTCAGCCCCAGCCCAGGAGACCGAGGCCGCAGGCAGGGAATTGACCACATGCGGTTGTGTGGAGCAGGCTGGCCCAGAGGCTGGGCCCACACACGTGCTCCACCCCTGTGCCTGCCTGCTCCGCCCTGGGGGCGGAGAGGTCTGGCCCAGGGGCCAGGCATAATACTCCCAGCCCACCCCACCCTGCTGCCTTTGGCTCACTGCCAAAGGCAGTGGGGCGGCCATGGGAGCGGGGGCTGTGGCACGTGCAGGCCCCACACTGCTGGGAGCGGGACAGCGTGGGACCCACGTAACCGCGGGGCCTGGGATGATCGCCCCATTCGGCCACCCCAGGGACCGCCCTGGCCAGGGTAGCTTTAGAGAACAAAGAAGATCAAATATCTGTTCACAGTACACATTTAGCTGAATGTTTAAGAGCCAAACAGGTGGCTAAACTTATTGGGTGAAACCCTGGTCCCAGTGACGCCAGTGGAAATTTTTCCATTGACTTTAGTGGAGTCAGTCATTTTTCTTTATTTATTTATTTGGGTGTATTGTGTGTGTACAATGTGACTGAGGAACTGACACTATGAAGAACCGCAACTTTCTAATTTGCTGACTTTTTTGCATGTGTTTATTTTTCTCTTGCATGTAAATACAAATATAGTGTAATGAATCTATCATTACCAGTAAGGTTATAATAAAATAATGGTTTTATTTCTTTGCTTCGTTAGGAGCTGTCTGCCAGATTGTTGTCTATACACAGCGACCAAGACCTAATAGTGGTGACATTTAAAACATTTGAAGAAATATGGAAGTTTTTAACCTACTATTCCCTTGGTAAAGCAGTTTCATCCACAGAACCATTCAAAAAGCTGTGTCTCCAGTAAAAATATAACAAAATTATTGATTAGCTGGAAACAATTGTTGAAAGGGATTTGCATGGTAAAAGCGCTGGTTCTTAATGTATAATTTGGATTCTCTTAAAGTAATACTGTCTATTTTAGATACTTCTAATCATTTCCATACCATCTGAATACCTCAGTCTTTAATGTCTTCACTACACATTTTGAGGTAGGGAAATACTATCATTCTCATTTTAGAGATTAGGCAGAGAATTGATTTAGCCATGGTCACACAGGAAATCTGTGGCAGAACCAGGAATTAAACACACATCTCCCATGTCACAAGATAGCACCCTAGCCACTCAACCAAGAATCCATCTTCCTAAGCCTGCCTTACACAAGAAGAATTGACAAATATGTTATGATTAATGTCAAAGAAAAAAATAAAAACTCATTCTGTCACATAGATAGCATGATACCAGTAGTGATATTGTAGGTCATATGCTGGCATGACCATTCAGATAGCTCCCAAAGCATACATTCTAATATAGGGTTTGATCTTGCATGTTCTAAACTCCCTTCAGTTCAATAAATTCTGTAAAATGGTATCATTTCCATGTTCTATTGTATTTAATGAGAGTTTTAAGATGTAAGACATACAGGATCCAGGTTATGGCTTTTCATGTCTATATTGTCAGAAATTAATCTGGCTATGGAAAGTTGTATAGGAGATTAAGGGGCAATTTTTCAAATATGTCCAGTGATTTTTGTTGCCTATGTTTTTGGATGCTCAGCTTCAGTAATTTAGATCCAGACTCTTAAGAGATGCTGAACACCACCAAATCCAGCTGATGGTTGTTCACCATCTCTGGAATCAGACTCTAAATAATCTCAAATGTTGATGCTTAAAAATCTGGTTTTAGGCCTGATTTTAAGAGCTGCTGAGTTGAGGAAGCTTCCATTGAATTTAACTGGAGTTTCGGAAGCTCCACATCTCTTAGACGTCTGACATTGAGCATCCACTATTGGAGGAGGATTTTGACAGTTTTGGACTAAGTAAGTGATGAGAGAAAAGACATACTGCAGGGAAATATGTCAGGGATAGAAAAATCCCACGATGTTTTCCACCCGTAGAACTTCACATGTACCATATCATTTTGCTACTTCATTCATGATCCTGTTACCTGTTTCTTTGCCCGTGAGTTGTGAATCCCTGCACAGTTAGGGATGAGAAAATTGAGGAAGAAGTAAGGAACTGATGGTATGACTTGGTGCATTGGTACTAAAAGTCTAGTAAGGTGAAGAAAGGTAAAAGGAGTAGGCACTGCTGGGTAGTGGGGTGGCAAGACTGTAGAGAGAAGCATCTCTCATGAGGCAGTGAACAGCTGACTCTGTAAGATATTCTTTGATTAGAACACTCTGACGTATTTTTCTTCTCAGCAGCTGGGCTTCATGGCCTTTTCTTAAATGTATCCCTTAAATATATCAATGTTATTGCTCTTGGTTGACAATAGAAATGAATGAAAATCTTAAAACTGTAAGTTTTTTTCAATGTAAGCTTTCTCCACTCTGGCATCTGAGGAAGTGGGACTTTGCCCAAAAAGCCTCATGCGAAAAATAACTTTCTTAGTCTTTAAAATGCCACAAGACTCCTCTTTTGTTTTGTTAAAATTTACTGCTTCTTCTACTGGGCCAGATATTCAGATGGAGTAAATTGGCATAGAATCTTTCATATCTCTTATGTGTACATCCTTGGCTATGTCTACACTGGCAAGTTAGTTCAAATTAAGGAGGCTTAATTTGAACTAACTAAAGCCATGGCTACACTAGGCTTTAGTTAGTTCGAATTAAGGACTTCCTTAATTCGAACTAAGAAGTTCGAATAGGGTATTCGAACTAAAGGGTTAATTTGAACTAACTAGTTCGAATTAACCGATGTGGCCACGTTAATTCGAACTAATTTCTTAGTCCGAACTAACCAGCCATTGAAATGAACGGGGATCACTAATTCGAACTAAGCAAGTGCCATGCTTAGTTCGAACTACCTTTTCCTAGTTTGAATTAAGCTAATTCAAACTAACTAAAATTAGTTCGAATTAGTTAGTTCAAACTAACTAATTCGAACTAATTTTAGCAAGTGTAGACATAGCCCTTCAGTCTGTCATAGATTCTTCTTGAGTTGTGCATGTGCATTTTGCTAACACTGCAATTCAACAGTAGTCGGACATTGTATTTTAAGCAATAATTTGGATTGCCTACATGCTAGCCACCATTTACTGCCTTTTGGAGAAATTTAATTAAAGATCCCATCTTAATTTTTTTTCTTAACTAGGTTTTATAAATCACTGCATGGAGAATTTGTTGCTAGATCAGTCTTTCTGGCTCTATTCCCAAGAAGAGAATGAGGATAAAGAAGAAGAAGAAGCTGGGATTGAAGTCTGTATAAATGAAGAGTCTCTAAATTTGATGTACAGAGGTCTCTTAATACAGGAAGGTAAGGAAGATTGTATGTGTAAAAGGGTAACTGTATAGAAACAAGCATAGTCCTCATTGCCTTTTAAAGATTTTGTTCTTGAAAATGTAAGAGTGAAAACTATGTGTTTAATCTATGTCCAGTGAAGTCAATGGAAGCCTCACAATTGATTTCATTGGCCTTGAATTAGACACTAACTTAGAAGTCTCAAATACGCAGATGCCACCTGCGGAGTTACCTCCCGGGGCCCGTGGAATTCAGGGGCTCCCAACCCCTGGCCCATGGGCCAAAAGTGGCCCGTGGGGCTTTTCAAGTGCTCAGCACCCCTGCTGGCTGGGAGCTTGGAGCTGGGCTGCGGCCACCTGCCTCCGGCCCAGGGTCCTGCCACAGACCAAGCTGAGCTTGGTGCAGTCGGCAGTGCTTCCGGGCAGCACCATGCTGCGCCCCCTGACCTCCCCACCAGCCCCCGGGAGCATCAGCAGCCACTGCCAGGGAGGAGCCAACTGCCACCCAGGAGCTGTGCCACTCACCCGAGAGCCCTGGCCTGCAGCGGCGAGGGAGCACAGCGGGTTAGGCAGCTGGAGCAGGCTGCAGACTCAGCGTCTGGGTCTGGGACAGGGCTCAGGTGTGGGGGCTCAAAAGAGGGTGGCCTGGGGGTGTGGGGAGTGTTCATGGGGGGCTCTGTTCTGGGAGGCTCCATTGGGTCCCTGTGGGGGGCTCTGCTCATGCCGTCTCCTGCCCGGTCCTGGCGTGCAATTGGGAACCAAGCTGCGGCTACTCCCCTCCCCTCCAAGCTTGGGCATACATGCAGACTTTTAAAAAAAAACCTTTTAAAACCATTTAATTTTATTAAAAAACTTAAAACCTTTTAAAAAATTTAAATATAATTCACAATTAATCAAACATTAATTATTTTTAATTAAAATGAATTTGAATTCAATTAATTAAATTTTAATATAATTTTGATTAAATAAACTGCTGGTCCATCAGGGTTTTAAAAATTATATTTTGGGCCCTCAAGCCAAAAAAGGTTGGGAACCACTGATTTTATAATGTAAAATTTTAAGTGTGTTTATTTGCTTACTCTTTGTCTTTCTGATGATACCGCCATCTCGAGTAGAAGTAATTCTAAAAAGTAAATGTGTGTTTTATTCAGGCAAGGCTAATGGCAATGTGTGTGTGTGTGTGTGTGTGTGTGTGTGAACACTTTTTCTCTTCCATGAAAATTAACAAATCTGTGTTAAGGTCCAGGCTCACTGATGAACATTTGCAAGCAACACTGAGATTGGTTTTTAGGATATCAAACCTAATATTGATGCTCTGGTTGATGCAAAATGCTGCCAGCTAAGTGACCAAAAATAAAATGACTGTCAAAATTAGCACTGACTTTTCACATTACAGTTTCAAAACAGTTAATAAATTGACTTTTAATAGCATCCTATATTACTCTTCATTTTTTACTATATTTTTGTATTGTTGTATGAAAAGATTTCAGTGATGCGGCCCTCAGGCCAATATCCTAGTCCTCATGTGGCCCTCGTGGTGATTTGAGTTTGAGACCCCTGCACTAACTGCACCAGAATATAAACAGAAAGAGGATTGGAACAAAAACCATAGTATTGCTGATAAGTTCCGGGGGGTGGGGGGTGTAGCTGCGTTAGTCTGGTTCAGCAAAGCAAACAAGGAGTCCCGTGGCACTTTTAAAAACTAACACATTTATTTATCACATGGTCATTGTGTGGGAGATATCCAACTTTGTCAGATGCTAGAAAATGGATCCATATAGTATTGCCGTATACAAAGTTAGAAGAATCTTTTAAAAAGTGCTAGCACTAAATAGAATAAAATAGCTGCCAAACATTTTAAAAAATGTATTTCTTCTAAAAGCCCAGTAAATAAACATACCAAGGGATCTTTAAACAACTTGTGTTCTTTAAAAATATATAGAGATCCAGATTCTGCACCCCTTATTCATGTAAGTACTTCCATTGACACCAATGAATTAGCAATGATTGCAAAATCATGACTTAGGGCAATAGATCACCTAGTGTGTCTTAAATCCTTTGATGCCTTCTAATTTTGCAATGTAGAAGAATTCCACAGTTAATGGTAGTTGTTGACTCTGTTCCACATTTTGCACTTATAAATTCTATGCTAGCTGGCATTAAATTCATTCTGGCTAATAAATATTTAGAATTTTAAAATGATCTGTTAAAACTGTGATAAAATATTCCTATGAATTAATATGCTTATTCTAGATGCGTATGTTAAAAGCACATGTGACAGTAAAACAATTCAGTTTCTGCAAAATATGAAATATATTTATTGATTTTGAAGGAACTTTCTTTGTCTTGTGTCCTGACAACATCATAAGAGAGACAACAATTGCAGACACTGAAATAAAAGTTTATCAAGAGAACAGAAGATTTTCTGAAGACATCTCTTGTGGATCAGTGGGTGATGGTCTGACCTCATTGTCTAAAACTGCTGCAGAGCCTTTGATCCCTTTTCATCAGTAGGTACCTGATTTGAGTTTCCTATTTCATATGTACAAGTATGTGTGTATTTATATACAAATGTCTTTAAACTGAAAGCATCGTGTAGCCGGCTTTGAGGATGTGCTCTCTTTATTTGTGAGGTCTGCAAATCTCACTCATTTCTTTAAGTTCCACACCATATCAGGCAAATAAGTTCTGATGCCAAAGTGTAGTATTAAGGGAGATGGTTTACTATCTTTTGTGTTAGATAAACCAACATACCTTTTTTTTCTGACTGGTGCTTTTCCACTAGGATTCAGTGGAAATGACATTGGCTTTGAAAAGTTCAAGAGTGGTGCCAAAGTGATGAGCATTTTTTGCTTTCAAAATGCCAAAACGTGGAAAAAAAATTGTTTTCCTTTACATCATCTTAGTGGAGAAGGATTGCTGGCCTCATATATCACTCCAGTTTCTTTGCTAGGTGGCAGTCAAACTCCTTTTTGCAGTGTCTTTGGTGATCAGATTAGGGTCACTGATCCCCAAATCCAAGGCAGCGGACTTCCTCCGCTTCATTATTGTAGAGATCAGAATAAAACCACTCTGTTGGCACTGCTGGTCAGTAGGGTTCTGAAGCATGGCCCATCTATTCTTGTCAGTGGTTACTAAGAAATCCCAAGAAGTACATCTAAGTTCTAGAAGAATAGCAGAAATGGTGCGGTTTTGTTTTTCTCACTGGCTGAAGGAACATGGCCAAAGTACAGCCATTTTATCTAGGAAAACAAGTCAAAGCAAATCAAAGTCTCTTCTGCTGACCCTCCTGAGTGAATGAACCAATCAGCAAAGCAAAATTAATTCCATTTGGCTTCATTCCTAAAACCCATCCTAATTAATATTCATAATATGAAATGAATTAGTAAAAGATGCATGACTTTCACAGTTAATTGCGCCCATCTTTACCTTTGCAAAAGGTGCTGCTTCTTATTTATTTGTATTGTTGTAGCACCTATTCATGGACCTGGATCTCATCATGCTAGACACTGTATAAACACAAAACAAAATGACATTCCCTGCTCCAAGGAGCTTTAAAGTTTTACATGAACCACAGCATTTCTAATAAAGCTCTGCAAACTTGAAAATAGGGAAATGCATAAAGGGTTACATTTCTCAATGAATTTCTTAGCACAGCTCCATTAGATAACTCAATTCAGCTACTTTCATTGGTCACATAGATTAATGCTGTTGTCATCATTATCTTTGGAAGTAAAGCTAGTGTGCAAATTTGCATCAAAATAAACTTTCAGTCAAGAATTAGAAATAGTGAAAGATTTTGTAATTTCTACAGCCCTCTCATTTTCCTCTGCTCCTCTTTCTTTTACCAGCTAGCTTTCCTGTATGGTCAACAATGATATGATCTGCATAATCAAGAAATTGACAGACTATTATCCCATTACATTACTAGTCTCCTCCATCTATGGTGCTCAGTTACAAGAATGATAAACATAGTATAGGTATTTAAAGTACATAGGTAGAAACACTAAAATGAATAAAAGTTTCAAGAAATATGAGTTTAGAATACCCCCGCCACTGTGAAAACCTTCTAATGAGGTGTTCAGATACTTAATAGAGCGCCCTTTTTTTCTTCCTCTAGATGGTTTCTTAAAGTATACTCTGATCCTATTGATTTTGCTAGCAAAATGGAATCTAAATGCAGCAAGCAAATAGGTAAGAAACTCCATCTAAACTTTTGCATCTGCTTTTTTTTATATATTTAAACAGCTTTATATAAATTCCTAGAGCTAGATTTTACAGGGTTTGGTAATGTTGGCATCTTCTCATTTAGCTATACTAGACTAGTAAAATTTGCTATAGCAAATACAGTGCTGTAATATAGGAATGCGCCATAAGTCTGCCTACGACTATGTCACAGGATGCATATTCATGCATCCTTAGGCTATGATCTAGGTAATTTTTTTGTTCACTTTTGCAATGCAAGTGTGTAGTTTGATGCAAAATGTACCATGCAAGGTTCCCTTATGAATACTCTGACTTATTGTTGTGGTGTCATGTTTCCTGCAGCATCATGTCCCTGCAGAGATGTGAAGCATGTTTCCAGGTTTTTTTACCTGGATCTGGGGGGAGGGAGACAGTCAGAGCCATTTCTCAACCAGTGTAACAAGCACAAACTTGGAAGATAACAAAGACAGTGGGGCTAGCTAAATGCCTGTAGCACCTCGGTCCAAGAGAGGCAGGAGCCAAAGGGGATTGGAAAACAAATACAGACACTTAGAGGGAGGGAGAAGCTGTTTGCTTTTGCCAGAGAAACACCATCTTAGAAGCAACTGCAAGAGACTCGGCCTAGCCACATAGCCAGGAGCACCTGGGCTAACTGAACACCACCAACAGCCAGTCTAGTGGGTAAGAATGAGGAGAATAGACTAAAGGGCAATCTTGGAATAGTGTTAGTAGATTAGCATGCGTTTTATATCTTTTATTTGCTTGTGGTAACTCCTGACTCCTTTATTAAATAACTGTGTCTTGATTTGCTATATACTCACTTAAAATCATATTCCAATCAATAAACCAGAGTTTGTTTTATCTAAAGTAATCTGGACTTTAGAGGGTGTGAATGAATGAGGCTGGGCCAGTCCATTTCAATGTCAAATGGACGGACATGAGTCTATGGTGATTGGGGAGGGGGTCCCGATCCCCATAGGATGGGAGTTCCCAGTGTAGTGTCTGGGGGCTGGAGGTACTTGCTTGGGGGCCATCCCTCAAGTGGCCAAAGGATGCATACTGACTGCCTGGGACTGATTATACGCAGGAGGCTGGTGTGAACTGACTTAGGAAAAAGTGGTAACCTGGCAAAGCGGGGTAAGTCAGGGTTCAGGAGTGGAGATCAGGGAGTCCCAGAGGCACACTGGACCTGATTCTGGGAGCGGCCTGTCACAAACTATACTTAAGCATGGCATATCTACTGAATGTCTTTCATCCAAATGTGCTTTACAGGCAATAGCCATGTGTCTAATTGATGTCTAATAAGTGTCTCAATTCTGAGGGTATATCATTTTGACTTTTCAATTTTATTTTATTGTTTTTCTCATAAATATTCATTCATACTTGGGGCACATAAATCAAGTAGATATGTAATATAATCCAGTCAAAAGAAATGCATTCATTAACTAATCCATAGATCTGACATTTAAAGCTTGTCAAGAAAAAAGGAAAATTGGAAAATCCAAGAATATAAATATTATGAACACTTGTGCACACACACATGCGTGCAAGCACACACACACGTGTGCACACACACACACTACATGTGCATGCACTCACACACTACACGTGTGCTGGCTCACATGTTTTTGTCTAAAATAGCTACAGAAATGCAACCCATGTATCATATGATCAATTATTTTCTAACTATGGTTTATTTTGTTTTCTATTCCTTGGCCCTTACCAATCATTATACTTGAAGACTGGCATATAGTCATAGGTCTATTTAATAGGTGTGCTATGCAGGAATTCACATTTATTTACTATGGAACACATCTTGCTGCCCTGAGATAAAATATTAGTGTCACCAAAATACCTGTAGTTCTGGCAAGAAACTAATAACCAACACGAGAAGGATTTTATTGTAGGTAGTATCTGAAAAGGATAAAAGCATTAGTAATTACTGGATTGATTGGAAGAAAGCAGAAAAGACTCAGTGAAAAAGAAAACCATTGTTGCTGGTTTTAAAATTTTAAAAATGTCAGCCAGCTCAATAGCTTGTCAACAAATGGAGAAAGAGGAAGGTGAATATTTTTTAAACATCTTTCTAGCTTTTTTAATATTTAGAATTTTTTTTGACCAGAACTATTAGTTACCATGAGGGTCAGTTCGCATCCCTCAGACATGCCATGTGGTCAGTGGCAGTGCCCAGAGAAACCAATAATTGGCTATGTCTACACTTGTTAAATTAAGTCGACTTTAACTAAGTCGACTTAGTGTGTCTACACTTAAAAATAAAGTCGACTTAAAGGGGGACTTAAAAAGTCGACTTAGAGCGTCCACACTGGATGCCTAGGTCGACTTCTAGGGGCTTAGGGGGACCTAGGGGAGGTCCACAGGGGCAGGGGGGCACCCCTTGCCCAATGCCAGGGGGGTCAGCCTTTGCCCCCTTGTACCTAGGTGGGGGAGGCATGCCAGGCTCCCCCTGTGGCCCCCCTGGCAGGGAGGGCATTGGTGTAGCCCTGGGGTAGCCCTAAGTCAGTTTAGGACTACCCCACATCTACACTGGCTTAAGTCGACTCTAAGGAGTCGACTTAAGCCTTAGGTCGAATTGAAAGGTGGTGTTATAAAGTCGACTTAATTTTAATTAAGTCGACTTTATTTTCCTTAAGTCGACTTAAGCAAGCTGCTTAAGTAGACTTAAGGAAACTGTAGTATAGATGCAGGGTAAATTAAGTCGACTTAAGCAAGCTTAAATTGACTTAATTTACCAGTGTACACACAGCCATTGTTCCAGCCTAAGCAGGAATAAAGATGGTGGGGAGCATATCCTAATTTTTCCTCAGAAAACAGCAATCCAAAGCACTATCAAGTGGTATTTAACTCAAAATGATACATCTATCTGATGTTAGATGAATCTATCTAGCATTCAGCATTGCTTTTGTGGGGGTGTTTAGATTGTAAAATGGAGTCCCTCCACTCAATCTGATTTGAAACATACCAGCACCTGCTTCTTCAGGGTTTACTATAACCTCCTGGGGATATTCTTTCTACAAAAGTCACAAGTGGGTGTTGCAATATCTATTCATCTCTTCTTTTTGGATCTGTTTCAAAAGTAGGCAAGTGACCATTATGTTCACCTAGAAGCCAGGTGAAATTCTGAATATATTTTAAATACTGTTTCATAAGGATTGGAAGGTTGTGAGATAGACTTCATGCCTTTACAGAATACTGAAGCGCCCTAAACAGCAATGGCTTGCATTAAAGGATCAAAACCAAATAAATCACTCCTCATTGTAAATATACAATGCTAGGAATATCTTTGGCCATAATATATTACCTTATTATTCTGAGTAAACATGTTAAATGCCTATGTAGTCATATTATTAAATTAATGTATCTCCAAAAACTTATTATGCAGCTATGGGATCTTCTCAAGCAGTGATTAGTTATAAGAGTTCTGTGCCTGAAGAGATTAGCTTCCAGAGTGGAGATAAAATTGAAATAATTGGCTACTTCATAGAATGCCTGGAGTGGTTTGTTGGAAAGCATATGTTTACTGGCCAAATCGGTTTTGTAAGGACCAGCCACGTGAAACCTGACACCTCTGGAACTGAGTAAGTACTGTGTGTGCAATATTTTAACCAATGAATTTCAAGGGGCACAGTCAAATAATTTGTAAGTCTTTTAATATATCTTTTTTTCTTAAACTCTTAGATCTTTTTATGGCAAGAGTTACAGTTGTGTGACGTGCTTGTATAAGCAAACACAAACAACAAAAACTTCAATATAAGCTGATTCTCTTCCATTACTAACCCAGACCCAAATGGGAGAGGTTGATGGTGTTGTCTATATTTTTATTGCAATGGGTTTTTCCATTTCAGTAATCTCCACACTCAGTGACCTCCAGAGAGCCACGTTAGACAGAGGCATCCAAGCCTCAATTGAGGACCACACTGGTAATCTGTCAGTGGCCTGAGGATAACGCCTAACTTTCCTCGGGTAGCCTGCAGACACTTCTGTTCTGAGGTGCAGTTTGTGGACACTGCAAGCTATATCATCTTGAACTGAGTGGAGTGTATTCATTCAAAGATATGGAGGGCTTGCACATGGAAACAGTATGCATATAACACTTGCAGGTGCAACTTTTGGCTATGTCTACACTGGCAAGTTAGTTCGAATTAAGGAGGCTTAATTCGAATTAACTAAAGCCATGGCTACACTAGGCTTAGTTAGTTCGAATTAAGGGCTTCCTTAATTCGAACTAAGAAGTTCGAATAGGGCTTCAGAAGTAAGGCTTTAATTTGAACTAACTAGTTTGGATTAGCCAATGTGGCCATGTTAATTCGAACTAATTTCTTAGTTCAAACTAACCGGCCATTGAAATGAATGGGGATCACTAATTTGAACTATGCAAGTGCCATGAATGGCACTTCCTTAGTTTGAACTAACTTTTTCTAGTTCGAATTAAGCTAATTCAAACTAACTAAAATTAGTTTGAATTAGTTAGTTCGAACTAACTAATTCGAACTAATTTTAGCAAGTGTAGACATAGCCAAATCTGAGTCCCACTTGAGAATTTAACCCTTAAGGATTACTAGAAAAGCAATATCATGATGCATGCAATCTTGCCTCAGTGAATAACTGTTGTAATAAAATGCTACAATAACACAGGAATATTGAGAAAACTTTCTTTGATGTGCTTGAAAAGGAATTACCAATATGCACAATTGGCATTATCAGTAATTTCAATACACATCTGCATACCCAGTTGCTATTCTCAATTGCGGGCACACAACAGCTGGTCCTATGATAATGCAAAGATTTTCAGTAGTTCCTGTGACAAGCTCAAATTATAATAAACCTGTGCTTGGTTTGTTACCACAGCATAAACCTGGGGCATTCAGCTCTGCAACTCAAACCTGTGACACTTGAACTAAAGGAGTTAGTTATTTAGCTGATAGCGGTAATAGGCTGGTAACCTCTAGTGGGCAAGCTAATAAAGTAGGACATGGTGTATATTATGTTGTGTGTCACAGAAGCCAAATATACTAATAATGCAAAGGAATAAAATAT
The DNA here is from genome assembly GCA_007922175.1 of Pelusios castaneus. Classification (NCBI taxonomy): domain Eukaryota; kingdom Metazoa; phylum Chordata; order Testudines; family Pelomedusidae; genus Pelusios; species Pelusios castaneus. The sequence continues at coordinate 8,349,921 of ML685851.1, forward strand.
AAGAAATGTGATTATAGTCATTTTTCAGACTCATTCCTCCTCTTTATAGACAACAAAATCTGGATTTTCTTGATGAGGAAGAGAAATCTTTTTTCACAAAAGAAAGAAACATTGTGGAAGAGCATGTGGTGCATTTATTGAAGCAAACATCGAATGCAGAAGTTTTCACTGTGTGTAGAGTAGGTAAGGATGGGTTCTGTTCTTTGAGGAATCAATTCTCTCCTTAGGCTGCATACATAGTTCCCACTAACCCTCAGTTATTTTTATTGACTCTTTCTATGTTTCAGTGAGACTGTTTTCCCATTTATAAGTATTGCGAATTTATATAATAGAAATTGCATGTGGAAAGTCCTTTTCAATCATCTACATAATTCTTCCACTAATGCAATATTGTCCCTGCATGGCATTCACCCATCATTTTTTCTCCATTCATTTCTGAGTGACTCAAACAATGTGGCTTCCAACATGTCTCTAAGAAACTGTTTCACAGTTAAACAGATCTCAGAGCCTTCAAATGTTACAGGGTGCTGCATTATAAAAGAAGCAGTTCATACCGCCAAATACTGTCTGCTTTGTCTTGTTCTCAATTAAGGTTGAATGCTAATGCAAACACACACCTTTATGCTTGAATAAGCTTTCAAAGTGCTGGAAAAATAGCTCTCTCTGTCAGTACAAAGAAGTCACAGTCCCTTTCACATAACAGTGGTCTTCTTGATGTTGTCATTATCATTATTTAAGCCCTCTCACTTTCCCATACACAGATAGAAACAATAGACTGAGGGCCACTATTTTCCCACTTTATGACGAACAAGGCCATATTTACAAGATGGGGGGGTTCTGTCCTGGGAACAGTGACTTTGAAAAAGATTGAACTGGGCCTGGAAGTGGATAAATTGGCCTAATGTGAGCTCCAAGTACAATGCTATGGCCATAAGGCTAAGGCAATCCTTGGATACATAAATAGGGGAATATCAAGTAGGAGTGGAGAGGTTATTTTACTTCTGCATTTGTCACTAGAGCAATCACTGCTGGAATATTGTTTCCAGTTCTGAAAGGATGTTGATAAATTGGAGAAGGTTCAGAGAAGAATCACGAGAATGATTAAAGAATTAGAAACATGTCTTACAGTCAGGGAGAGATTAAGGGGCCCTGGCCCCCCATCTGGGTCCCCATTCCCCCCACCATAGCAGCCTGAGGGTAGGCCAGTGCTGGGGAGGCCCTGGGGCCAGAGGCTGCTCTCCAGCTTGCCTGCCTCTCAGGGCCTGGGCCCTGAAAGGCCACACTGGAGGCCGCAGTGCATGCCGGCTGTCCCTGTCCCCACCCCCAGAGCACAGCAGTGAACATGCGCTGCCCTATCCTGCCCACAGGGGCAGACCAGCTGGCCCCAGGGAGGGAAGGGAGAGCCACGGAGCCTGGCCTCAGGCCCCAGGTCCTCACCTCTACTCCCAGCACTGGCCAGGGCCCTCCCCAGTGCTCCCCCATGTCCTGCCAGTGTTTTGCCAGCAGGGCTGGATCACTCAGGGGCTGCAATCAAGGGCCACCCTTTAGACCGTGGCCCAGGGCTGCAGCCCCTATAGCCCCAGCGTTGATCCGGCCCTGCTTACAATGTGTTGGGAGAGAGAAAGGAGTTGCATCCAAGTCCAGCAGTAATGCCCAGTGGTGAGAGTCTGTGGACCTAGTGGTAGGGACTCTGTAACTGACAGGTTAGATATGCAGCCTGGAGGATGCGCCCTGGGTCACTTCCTACCATGGCCTCTGTCCTTCCAAAGTCACAAGAGGGTTTGCTTATTGATTTACATGAGGGGAAGAGAGAGTCTCCCTCAGAGTGATCTGGAGCTTATCTTCAATGGCAGCCGTCTGTTCCTGGTCTCCTCTGGGCCCTTCGGCATTGCAGTCTGGTTTGGGTGGTGTGAAACTCCTTGGGTCTCCGTTCAGGAGTTAACAATGCTGGACTGCTCCCTCACTCTGTCCACCTTGACTGAGCTGGGTGGCTCTCTTTTGAGTTCTGTCTCCATTGCGAGCATGCTCAGCAGGTGTTGAGCAGAGCCTTCTGGGCTAAGGGCTGCTCATTAACTGTTGGTTCCCCAAGCTGGGGTTAATATACTCCTTCACACAGTGATCGACTCAGAGTGCTCAACAGATTTAGTTTAACAAAGAAAAGTGTAAGAGGTGACTTGATTACAGTCTGTAAGTGTTATGGGAAATAAATAGTCTAGCAGAATAAGGTACAACACTTTACCATAGCTGGAGGTTGAAGCTCAATGAATTCAGACTGGAAAGATGGCATAAATCTTTAATGGTAGGAGTAATTAACTATTGGAACAACTGGCCAAGATTTTGCTGAGCAGTTTACCTTGCATTTAGCATGAGAAGGACAGTGAGCTTGTTCTTTATATGTGATAATGGAATTTCATCAGAAACATCAGTAGAGGGATATGCAATCAAGCGCTATGTCTACACTTGCAAGTTAGGTTGACTTAAGGAGGCTTAAGGAGGCAGAAATTCCTTAAGTTGACTTAATGAAAGCTTAGGTCGACTTAATAAGAACCCTGGTTAGGTCAACCTAACCCTTAAGTCGACTCCTTAGTTCAACCTAAGCACAGTGTGGACGCTTAAGTCCACTTTATTAGGTCGACTTACTAAGTCCCTGTTCAGGGAAACCACTTTGTTAAGTTAACCTAATAAGGTTGGCTTTAGGTCGACCTAAAGTTGACCTAACTTTCTGTAGCGTAGACATAACCAAAGACATTATCCTACAACAACTGACATAAGGCAGGACATATTAAGGAACTAGATACCTTTAGGAAGGTTGTTTGCAATTGATTGGAAATCCTTAGTGGAAAATTTGGCAGGCTGTTCTACATAGTATGATTGTTCTTTGCTCATCTTTCAATGTATTTTGTTAAACACAGAGAGCATTTAAATCGGGTTCCTGACTATGGCACTTAGAAAATCTGTGTGTTACACCCAATGTGTTAGTGCAATAATACAGTGGTTCTCAACCTTTTGTAGGTCGCCACACACTTGGGGGCATACTGTAACCCTACAGGACACACCAGCACCGCTCCAGCCTCCCTCCCCCCCCAGCCAAAGCCAGCCATCTCCCTGGCTCTCCGTGGTGGCGATGCAGTAATGTTTCCTGACACAGTGTGTCCTGACATGGTGCTGGTTTTTTGGGGTTATACTGCATTCTAGGGGAGAGCTTTATATATTTACACTATCCCAGGGGTGTAGATAAGCAGGGTTTTCTGTCCAGGCCCCTGACACTCTAGAGTTGGCTGTGTAGCTTGTGGTCACATGACTGGAAACTGAGATCAGGCCCACCCACCGCAGTGCCTGGCAGGAGTGCAAATTTCTCTCCCACGACTGTGGGGTGCAGCCAGCAACTGGCAGTCGTGGCTTCAAGTAGAGCAGTTCCGGCGCCTCTGCCCCACTTGTGGCTGTGGTCGCCAGCTGCTGGCTGGACCCCGCAGCCACAGTGAAGAAATTCATGCTGCTGCTGACTGCTGTGGTGGGTGGGCCCGATCTTCAAGTGGGTGGGCCAGGACTATGCCCTTGCACTGTCTAGTCATAGATTCCAAAATGAAATTCTAATATTATCTGTAGATTAATATAGATATTATGTAATGCAACAGCCACCCACCCCAAGTTAAAATACTATAACCCCAGGTAAGTTTTAAGTTTATAGCTGTACATTCCTATATTTTCAGGCAGGAGTACATTTACTCTTAAGGATTACATGTTGTACAATGAACATGCAAAGAATATGTTTGATTGTAATAGTGTAGAAAAAGTGAATCACAGGAATGGATCATAAGCTCACAAGTGAACCAAGCTTTTTGTTAATTTTTATACATTTCTAAAAATGACCCATTCCTTTAAAAAGTCCATAACACACCTGAAATGCTCTAAATTGAAAGGATTAAATAGTCCTGCTAGAGAAAACACAGGGTATAATTACTGGTGCTATTTGCATTTTCTTTCAGATAGATTAGAAGAATTAGAATTTCAGAACCCTCAAGAACAAGGTAAAATGTATTCTATATATTGCATTATTTTTAATCCTCCTTGGTCTTTGTTTCTGATCTTATTGAGGAAAAATTAACATGTTTACACATTTTAAAATAGTTTTCTGTTTCGTGTGATTTTTTCCCTTTCTCGGTGCCTGTTTACAGAAAGATTTTGTGGGTCTCTAGTGCTGTTACATGTGCCTTTTCAGACCTCTTTCCCTTGGAGATTGGCCACATGCCATGCAGTAGTGCTATGAATTTCTCTAGCTAGGAGGGCAGAATGTGTTAATTATATGCCACTGCAAACACTGTGTTGCCCTTAAAGTTTGATCATCTAATGAGCGTTTTCCCTGATGGTGTTCTGTTGGTGAAATGTGTCATCATTTGATATTTGTATTGCTGTAGGATGTGGGCCCTACATCCTGGATCAGGGTTTGTTTGTGCTGGGCACTGAATACACACAGAACTAGAAGATGCCCTTAGAAGCTTATATTCTACATATAAAATCATATAAAATGAGGCTCCTGCTGGATAGTTTTGGGGATGGAGTTCTGTGAGAGTCCATGGAACTTTCCAAACAGGCAGCCTCATTAAACTCCTATTATTACTCAGTTGTTCCTTTTCCAACTGACAAAGTCTAGGGGCAATTCCTCTCCTCAATGCCCACCGCAACTACACTGGGCTGTGGACTGGAGAGAGCTGCAATTTAGTGAAAGAAGGCTCCTGTGAATTGGGGAAGGAGAGAGATAAAGGTAACTTCTTTTGTTCCCTTTAATAAATTTGTGAGGTACTCAGATATCACAGTGATTGGACAGCCACAGTAAGAAAACCTACATTGAGAGGAACCAGTCTTCAGTTAGTTTAAATTGGCATAACTCCATTAAAGACAATGTATACCAGCTGAAGATTTGGCTCATATGCTGGGAGGATGTCTTTCATAGACTGCTGAGTTGGAGGTCACAATGGCAAAAATAAGCGTCTGTGGTCCTAGTATACTAAAGAGTGCGGTGTGTGACAGAAGAACTTACTGTTACATGCTTTAATCCCTTTGAAATTTCTTTGTATGCACTATGCAGAGGAATCCTTGCAAAGTCGGGCTTGTATATTCTGAGTGGCCTATCAAATCACACACATAGCTACACCCTCAAACCAGATTAGTTCCAGTAGCTGGAGGGTTGGAAGAAGCAGGATGTGCTTCTTAATTGCAATTACACCAATCACAGCCCAGATCTGACTCGTTGTAGCTCATTTTTCATTAACTGAAAAAGGTTTATCACAGAAGCTGTGGTGCCTGCTACATCTCTAATTTTCCCAGCACACTCGTATACTACAAACACCAAACAGATAACAAAATATCATTACAGTTATTAGGATGGCTTTTTTATAATTAGGATTGATTGGAAAAGTGGGGTTTTCAGCTAAATGAAATTTTTTGTAGAGTGTGTATTTTCTTCTTGACCATTACATATTTTTCCTAAAAAACAAACTAAAAATCCAAGATTTTGGCAGTTTGGGGCTGATTTTTTTTTCCACTTCGTGACAGTTTTCAGCAACCAAAAGTTGAGAAGAAAAAGCTTTTTTGGTGAGGGGGAAGGGGTTGACAAAAAGTCAAAGTTTTCAATGGGAGGAAAAACATCCATTTTCCTAATAGCTAACACATAATTATTTTGTTTTACTGAAGAGTATAAACATTAAAAAGTCTTCTCAAGGAAAAATAAAAGCTCTCTGTTTTCTTTATGCCATTGTCTGTTGAACAACTTTTTGCTTGAATTTCCTGCCCCATAAATCTGTCAATATTCATATATTTAGCTGAATCTTTAACTTGGTTTTGAATTGCAGAAGTGCCACATCCCTCATCTAATACAGACTCCAGTAGAATGAAGAAGAAGGTAAAAGAAACCCTAATGAGATGTAAAGATTTCCAGCTCCAGTTGGATGGGACGTCTACTCAAGGAAATGATTTTCCTAGCTCTTCAAACCAGCAGACCTTTGCTTTGGCTGAAGAGCCACGTTTCTGCATACAACAAGATGAAGAAGATCAAAGATCTGATGAGGTCCTTGAGTCATTATTGTTGTCATTGAATAGTAAAGAGTATGAGGTACACTTCAAAACCTTGTATGACTTCTCCTTCCCGTTTCTTAACGCCACATTTTATGGCTACAGTGAAGAAGAAGAACTGGTTGGTTATTTTAGACTGGCAAGAGAGGCAGCAAAGAAAGCAAATCTGCCTTGGGCCCTAACAAGGCTATGCTTTCTCTTGGGTAGATTGAGTGTTAGAAAGTTCAAATTTTCTCAAGCGCGTGTTTATTTTGAAGAAGCCTTAGGATCTATAAGAGGAGGTTTTAGTGACTTGTATTTTGTAGTTGCTCTTTATACAAATCTAACAGGCATCTACTTGAAACAGAAGAACAAAGAAAAATGTGTTCATATTTTTGACAAGGTTACTTCCCTGCTCATGGGAATTCCCAACTACATTTGTAGCACTGACAGGGAGTCAGACATTCTAAAGTACGCTTTAAAGAGAACAGTATTGAGTCAGAGCAAGCAAGCGGAAGCCAGAGCATGCTTTTTATTGGCAAAACATTACACAAAACTTAAACAATATGAAGAGGTTCTGCCATTCCTAGAAAGGCTGCAGCTTTTGAATAATGACTTCGATGTACAGAAGAGCTCATTGTCAGCTGACTGCTATTTTAAATTAGGTGAGTCCTACAATCAAAAATGCTTGCCACACATTGTGCTAAGTTGCATCAAAGTTGCTTCTTCCAAGGGATCGTACACTGTAATGGACTCTTTGAGAAGCATTGATTTAGTCACCAAAAATGCTCCCAAACTCTATAGGCTGAGGAAAGCTGGGCAAATGCTCCCATCCCAAATTGCACCTTATCTCAGACAGGCACTTTCCTCAGCTTTTACCAATGAACAGCAAAAACTCTGCAGCACAATTTATCTTTGTTTATCGGAACTGTACAGTCACCACAGACACTATGGAGAAGCCATTGTTTATATGGAGAAAGTACTGGATTTCAATACCTCTGCCACTGCTGAAGAAACTATTAATCATTTAGTTTCACTTGCTTGGTTATATGTTCTTCATAGAGAAAATACTGTAGCTTTGGCTATCTTAACTACTATTATAGATTCTTCACTGAGTAGTCCTCAGCAGTTAGGTGTTATTTATAATATGACCGCCATTGCTTTGAAACGAATGAACAATATAAAAGAAGCTGCTGCAAACTACTACAAAGCTCTGTGCATTTCAGAAGAGACCAACATGATCTATAACCATGCTGTGGTTCTGGCTAATTTTGGAACGCTCTGCCTACATTCAGCAGCCAGTAGTTTGGCAGAGCACTACTATGTCAAAGCTGTGAAGCTGTTCTCTGGGCTTACAAGTGTGGATTGTGGCCATGATTTTATTCAAGTCCTCCTTCGACTGGGTTGCTATTATGCCAACGGGACTCATAAGAAAAGAGGGAGATTTTATTATGAATGGGCATTGGTGGTGGCTATGAAAACAAACCATTTAGAAAGTAAGTACATTTGTATTTTTTGTCCTTGATTTTTAAATACATTTTACTGTACCCTGGGAGTTTGGGAATATTTGCTATATATGTACATTCCAGCTCTTCCTTCAGCAATATTTTATTTTCAGTTCAGCTGACAGTTTTATGAGGGACTCAAAACTGGAAATCCTGTTTTTATCCTGAAAGTATGCATGTGAGGGAAGAGAAGGGAGAGGGAGGATGGTCCAGTTGTTAGGCACAAGGCTGACTTGGAAAATATGATTTCAGACTTCCTGTGTGACCTTGTAGAAGGCCCTTGGCCTCTTTGTGTCTCAGTTCTCCATGTGCGAAATAAGGAGAAAATAGTGGGAAATATTCTTTTCCTATTTGGTATATTAAAAACTTTATTAAAATTATAAGATATCACTTTAAACCCTGGGGGGCGGGGGGTGGTGGTTCTGGTCCGGCTTGCAGGTTAGGGAGCTTTGTAGGGAAGTGTGCAATATGGGTCTTTCAGCTATCAGTCTGAAGAGAGCCAGCCTAGAGGAAGGTGTCTGCCTCATGGAACAACGTGCGATAAAGCTGTGTTATTTTTCAACCTTCGAGACAGATAAAAACATAAAGTACACTAACTTCTCTCTTTGTAGCCCATGATCATAATAACCTACCTCACAGGGGCATTGTGAGGATAAAGACATTAAAAACTACAAAAACCTAGATACTGTGGTGATGAGAATCATATAAGTACCTTCAATTGATAGGGTGCAAAGTCAGACATTTAGAAGTTAGGAAATACCAGAAATAAGGTCTCACAGGTTTCTTTAATTCTGATCTCTTTATGTATATGCAGCATGAGACCATCTTTAATAATTTGATCACATGCTATTTGGCAAAGTGAAGGAACTGAGGCAAAGTCCTTCCTGTTCTTATACTTTTCAGGATTCTCAGAAATGATGGAGAAAATGAAAATCTTGAAAGAAAGAAACTAGTTCAAAAATAAAAGTAAATTTAAAATGCCTGTATGCCCTGAAATGAGTGGAAATGGAACTGTGTGGTAAACATGAAGGACATCAATTTTAAATTGTAAAAATTAAGGAAAGTTTTCACTTATTTGTGGATAAGAGATGTCACCTTTGTTAAGCTTTATCCCCTTAAGGGGGAAGGGTGCTCAAACAAATACCCAATCCTTTAAATGTGGATGTTGGGAAGCTCCCGAAGCCCCTAGGCAAAGACCACCACTAACAATTATTTTTGTCTATTTACTATTCATGTGACATTTATTAAGGCACTATGATTACAATTACACAGGTTAAGGCAGTGATTAGCAGTACAATAAACACCCAATATATCCACAGACACTTTAAACTACAATGCTGCTTATTGCATGAATGCAGTTTCAGGGTTTTGCATCAATTATGGCTTTAAACACATAACATAGAGGGTATAACAGAGCCCAATACACATAAACCAGAGCAATCAAGAACACAAGCCCATATGTAAGACACAATCACACAGGACTCTTTGTGCTATATAGGGATCTCATTCACACTTGTTGGGTCATGAGGTTCACCTGTGCACCCTTGCACACAAGATTTAGTCCCACACCTGGTCAACAGTTATCCCCCATTCACACTTTCCTCCCCCCAGCAGCAGAGTTATAGCAGCACGGACACCAAGCACAGAGGGTGCCCGTTTATGCACTCACACAAGAAGGGGATCCAGTGAGTCACGAGGTTCACCTGTGCACCCTTGCTTTAGGACCTTTGCAGGCCCGGGGAGGCTGTATACAGGATTTAGTCTCAGACTTGGTCACTGGTTAGAGTTTCCTCACACACATGCTCTAACACAACTTTGCTCTTATTTTTATCAATTGTAAACACACACAGAGAAGCAGAAATGCTAACACAATTATACCCAAAGCAAATCCTATACCTACTCCGATTCCTCCATCAACCCCAAATCCAAAGTTGATGCTGCTATTGTTCATTTACCTAAGAGTCTCAGCATAAAGCTGGGAAAAACCTTAAAACTTTTTGTGTTACTTTTTGCTTAGGAGCCAGGTGCTACTCTGAGGCCCTTTACTTTGATTACCTTTCCTTTGATGTCAGATTTGCTGGTCCAACCTTCCCATTAGCTGGCCAGGCTTCCGGTGCTTGCACCCGGTTCGTCCGCATCCCACGGAGAGCAGGGTGGGGAGTGCTCATGGGGGTGATCAAATCCCAGAGCCTTTGCCTTGAGACAAATAACTCCGAATTCGTCCCCCCAACAAGCCTTTTATTGCTCAAAAACCGCGGTGACGTGTTTTTTTTCCAACTCACAGGTCCAGCTGTTTTGTCTTGATTGTCAGAGACCTCTCTGACCCTCCTCCTCTTTTTTGCGGTTATCTAGCCAGAGTGCTGGGGGTCTGTTAATCTTCCCCTTTTCTCCGTGGCTAGTTTAGCCTGCCTTCTGTACCGGTCAGTCAGCTTTATCTAATTTAACAGTTTCGTGGTCTCTCCCATCTTTATGCCTTTTGACTCTTTTTTTTTTCTTTTCAAACCCCTGATCCTGTGGCCTAAGTTTTTTGGACAGCTTAAGCCTTAGAATTACCTGACAACCTTGTGTCCAGAACAGTTTTTATATTGTTGAATGACATTTCATTGACTGTCAGCCAGGAGATTACTTTGCCATTGTATAGGGCAATGTCTAAAAAAAAAATGGTATATATGACCATGTTTCAACAATTCAAGATTACAACAATAGGAGTGAGTTCACTTGAGCCTCATTTATTTTTTGTTTAAACTGAAGGTTCATTTTGAGTATTCATTTCTATTTCTTAATCTGTTTTGCCAGGTCAGCTCCAAGCTATTCGATTGCTGTGTCAATACTACAGTACAGTTGTTCCAGATGAAGCTCAGTGTGTCATCTACAATGAATATCAACTCTCCTTGGCTAGGAAAATGTCAGACAAAGTTTTGGAGGGACAAATTTTGGAAACCATGAGTCAGCTCTATCTCTCTTTAGGGACAGAAAGGTGAGACCTGTTTAAACAGCTGATTTTTGTTTTGTACTCAGGTTATTTTTTTTAGTTCTGGAGGCTACAGACAACAGGTTGGGAATGGCAGAACAATCTTTTCCCACACTATTCAGCCAATAGGCCTTAGCCTGGAATTTCAGGGTCCACCTTTAAAGATGAGAGTTTAATTGGCGCATGTAGCGAGGTAGTTTCTTTGCTCCGGAAGGGAAAGGATTAAAAGCCCTGCAGAGGGTGAGTGGACAATGAGAGCAGAGGTCTGCAGGGCCAGTCAGGGCCCCGGGAGTCAGTATAAAACCAGGACTGCAGCTCCTGCAGTTTGCCCAAGACCTGTGAGGAAGAAGGTTGTGCTGAGTGGGGCTGTGGGAGACACAGGACCCCAGACGGCTCCCAGGGCTTCAAGCTTCATTGAGATTCCAGCCTTGATGCAAGAGCTGTAGGTGCCTGGGGCGGCTTAGATATGGCCCAGGGAACCTGGTGAGGTGCAGGCTGAAGAGGAGTAAGGGGATTGAGGCAGTGCTCAGCAGAGCACGTAGGGTCCCTGGAATGGGCCCGGAGAAGTGGATGGGCCTGGTTCTCACCCAATTCCCCGAGGCTGCCAGTGGGCAGGGACACTGCAAGCGAGTGGTGGACGGACAGTGCCGGCCACTGATACAAGTGGGCTGGCTGGGAATGAACCTTAAACCCAGGAGAGGGGAATTGGGAGGACTTGGCTGGAGGGTGGAGGTCCTGCAATGGACTGCCAAAGTTGTGAAGAGACTGAACACCAGATGGCAGATCACTTGTGTAATTCCCCATACCATCATCAGGAGGTGCCCGTCTGGAGGGTCACCTGCTGCTAGGGGTCTACAGTGCATATTTTCAAATGATTCCAAGGCCAGATTTCCCTTTGCTCAGCACTCAGTTGGGGCCAAGCTCAGCAGCCTTCCACAAGCTGAACTCCTTCCACAAGCTGAACTCTTTTTTGAGTATTTAGCCCATTGTGTCCCCATATCAACTCAGTTCTCGGTGTGTCCACTCTGACTGTGACTGAGGTTACTAATTGTGATGATGGCTTTTGGTATGTGGAAACTTGTCGAATAGAAACTGAACTTGTGATGTAGGTCAACAAACACCATATAATTGTGTGTGACTTCATATCTCCACAGCCGTCTCTCCTTTTGTTATAATGCTCTGCTGGCTGTGGTGTTACTTGTACACTGGCGGTACCTGTGATAGTTCCATACTGCCAATCAGAAGTGATTACAATACTTTTTGGGTGCAGCTGTGCTCAGCGCTTCTTTGTTCAGAGGACATAATCCTGGGTGTTGACCACAGGATGTCAGGATAAAACTCCTCACCCTGTTATCTGCATTTGTGATTCTGGTGCTCCAGTTACCTGGGAATTGAAGCCAGTTACTACACTTTCTGGATTTGTATCAGGCTTGCATCCCCAGTGAAATGAGTTTAATGTTCGTAGCCTAATTTCACGTGGGCATATGGAAAAAACTATTTCAGTTAGGGGCAAATCCTGGCCCCTTCTCTGTGGCTGTTGATGGCCTAAGAGCAGCAGAGACATCATCGTTAAACTGTGCAAGTGGAGGAGGCTGTATAGAAGTCAGGGTGCAGCACAGAGAAGTCCTGTTACACATGTCCCCTGTCTAGCAATATAGAAGGGTCAGGGGAGAGGTGAGTGTGGGCAAGACAGGGGCTGAGCCAAGGATCTGCCTCTGTGAGGATCCGCCCATTCTCTCTCTGGGGGAGAGGCCATATAAGTGCTTCACATCAGTCACTCAGAAGAAGTAACCACTGCACAGCTCTCCTATGGAGACTGATTCCTCTCCCCATTGACCTCTGTGTCTCCACAGTGTCTGGCCAGCTGTAATTTGTCTTGAGTATATATGGAGGGTTTGCATCATAAAACTGCTGCAAAAACGTAGTGCAATTAGCTAGCTGTACCAAGGAGAGTCTCAGTTCCTAGAAGGCACTGCTAGTCAGGACTGACATAACTAGATAAAATGTGTGGACACTTCAATAGTGCCAGGTTTTGGTCATTTCCATCTAGCTTTCATTTTCTGGAGCTTCATGTTAATTTGTTTTAACTGAAGGAAAAACAAAAGAGCTGAGTGCAAGAGTCAAACTACAGCTGTGATAATTAAAACGTTCAGGCGCTGGGATGAAGAAGTGGGCTGTGCAGGAGCCTCTTGTTGAGCAATTGTTCAATGGTTTTAAGATCTATTTTTGAGATCCTCCATTTTGAATCCTTTAATTAAGACTATGTCGTCTTCCATGGGGGCGGGAGGAGGGAGCGTAATTTATTTGTGACTCTAGAATGCTTTAAAGCAAGCTTGGTCCAGAGGTTTTTCAAACTTTGGGATAGACTGCTGTATCGGACTCAGCTCACATTTCCACATACCTGACTTGGAGATCTTTATTGATCAATTCAGTAATGTGATTGCTTGAGGACTTGATATGCTTTACAAAAGGTTAGCCCCAGTCCAGGTTTGATTGAGAGTGGTCAAACAGAGTTAACGTTATTGTAATTAGCTAGAGGCTGAAAGTGTCTGATTTTGATAATGTGTTGTCTGATGTATTTTGCATTTTTAAGTATCATAATGAAAGTGAATTCTGGACAAGGAGGGAGAAAAATTATTCTCCTCAATCACCAATGGTAGGACAAGAAGCAATGGGCTTAAATTACAGCAAGAGAGGTTTAGGTTGCACATTAGGGGGCAGGGCCATCCCTAGGGGGGAGCGGGGCCCGGGGCCAATTGGCCTGGTTGGGGGCCTCCCCCCATGCTGGAGGGGGGAAGGGAGGCCCGGGTCGACCCACCCCACCCCCAGGAGCCCGGCAAGCTTTGGCTCCCGCCGGCGGCACAGCCTCGGGTTCCTGGCCAGGGCCAGCAGCAACAGGCCCCAGCTGAGGCCATGAGCCAGCCCCGGCTGGGACCCCAGGCTGCCGCCACCGGTGCCCCGGCCGGTGAGTGGGTCCTGAGGCCACCGTGGGGGGCCAGACCTGGGTGAGGCCACGCCGCTGGCTGAGGCCGACCCAGCCCAGAGAGGCTGGGCCCCATGAACTGCCCCGCCCCTGGGCCTGCCTGCTCCGCCCTGGTGGCGGGGAGGGCCGGCCCAGGGCCAGAGGCCGAGCGAAGCCTCTCACCCCACTGCCTTTGGCGGTGAGCCAAAGGTGGGGGGGGCAGGGCAAAGCATGGCCGTGGGGGAGCCGCGGCATGGGCCCCGCACTGCCCCCATCTGGGACCAGGGCAGCACAGGACCCACATTACTGCGGGGCCCACATTACCGCGGGGCCCGGGGCGATCGCCCCGTTCGCCCCCCCCAAGGACGGCCCTGTTAGGGGGTGATTAACCACTGGAATAAGTTGCCTAGGGAGATTGTGGAATCTCATCATTGGAAATTTTTAAGAGCAGGTTAGACAAACACCTGCCAGGGAAGGCTTAAGAGGGTACTTGGTCCTGCCATGAATGCAGAGGACTGGACGCGATGACCTCTGTGGTCCCTTCCAGTTCTTTGATTCCATGAAGCCCTTAGGAAGAGTTGGAGAATAAGGAGACAATTAAAATCCATAGATCTTCTGGATTTAAGCAACTGAAGAAGCTGATTCTTTTGTGCATGTTTAATAAGTGGATTTCAAATGGCCCATATGTAAATTTGACAGATTACTGAATTATGATTCTTGGTCTTTATTTAAACCCTCATCTGTGGTGTTAAATTACATAATCATCAGTATTAGGAACAGCATTCTGAAGATCTGTGGATAATTGAAACCTTAGAAAGTAGTACCTGGTGTGTATCTGCCTTACACTGAAAACATTTTGCTGTTTTGAAGGATCATGCTAGTTTGGGGGGTGTGGTTTGTTTTTTATTTTGTTTCCTCCACTTGCCCCCTCCTCCCCTCCGCCCCTTCCAACCTTTGGTTGCATTTTGAAAATCAGACTTGTATTTTGTTAGCCACCAAGGAAATGGGATCACCCTTCTTGCTAAAATATGGGATACCAGATATGAAATGCTTTGGCTGAAATGGGAGTGTTCTGCATTAATGGCTATGGACTCAAACCTGTATTCATGCCAGAAGATCCTTGTGCCTGTGTAGCATCTCAAGACAAGTTCACGAGACAATGAAATGCTCTGTGTATCTGACTGCAGGATTGGAATCATGTGCTATTTACACCATGTCTTTATACTCCTTGAAAAGTCATTGAATTAGCAAGCTACGTACTGTACTGTTAATGCATTCCTAATATCTGAGCTCCTCTTTGAGGTTCAAAGAGTTTGCGCTAAAGATTCATTATAATTCTCTGTGGTTCTTAATGTGTTGTGTGATACACTTATGCTTTTTGTTCAGTGGAAAGGATATATTGGGAATGAATGTGGTCAGGATGATTTGATGACTGTTTCTGAGATGAGAAAGATAGCTAGGGCTTACACAGCTAGGCTGTGTCTACACTGGTATATTAAGTCGACTTAAGCTTGGCTTAAGTCGACTTAATTGGCCCTGCGCCTACACTACACTTTGCTTAAGTCGACTTAAGCAGCTCGCTTAAGTCGACTTAAGCAAAATAAAGTCGACTTAATGAAAATTAAGTTGACTTTATTAAACCACCTTTCTACTCGACCTAAGGCTTAATTCGACTTTCTAAAGTCAAATTAAGCCAGTGTAGCCCTGGGGTAGCCCTAAGTCGACTTAGGGCTACCCCAGGACTACACCAATGCCCTCCCTGCTGGGGGGGGGCACAGGGGGAGCCTGGCATGCCCGCCAAAGGGCAGGGCATGTGGGCACAGTGTGACACTGGATTTAGGGAAGCATTTATGATATTATTTTCTATGGATATCTCATAAATGCCATAATCCATAGGAACTATGTCATGTTTGGTATCAATAGAAAGGTAGTAATTTGCTGGGAATGATTATATAGTTTATGTCTAGGAATTCTATTTGGATTAGAAGTTAAGAATTTGATGTTATATCCATACTTTAACTTCTGTCATTCTGGAGAAATGTCTTAGACGGAGGGTGTGAACAACCATTGTCTCCTTAATGTTTAGGAATTTGCCAGGTGATATGGTTCCAGGGAGTAAACTGATGAGCCATTAAGGATACAATGGATGAATCCTGTGATTACATTTCACTACATCAGCAAATCAAACAAGTTGTATATATTCAAACAGTGTGTAACAACATATCAGAAAGTAGTGAGTGTGAGGGAGGTGAGAATCACTGTTTGTAAGGAAAAACAAAGGAGTGCTGTGGCCCTTTTAAAGACTACTGTTTGTAGTGAGAAAGCCAATTCATGTCCCTATTCAAACCCCAGCTGATGGTATCAAATTTGCCTATAAATTCTAACTCTGAAGTCTTTCTTTGAAGCCTTGACCTAGAATAAATCTGTTTAAGGATAGTCACAAATAAATTCTTTTCAGAGTAGCCTGGGAGATTAAAGTGATTTCCTATTGGGTTTCGAATGTTCTTATTTCTGATTTCAGATTTGTGTCCATTTATTCTTTTGCACAGTCACAGATTCTTCTACCGAATTAAGTGTAACAGGAAAGATTAACAGTATTGCTGAGTGGGTTGGAGGGTGCCACTGTTGTTGCGCCTTGTGGTATGTAGGAGTTCAGATAGTTCAGTGTTTTTTTTCCTTCTGTAGGGAAACAACGTCTGTTTTGTAGATGGTTTTTCTCTTTTTTTGTGAAGCCCAGCCACATGGAAGTATGTGGTGTAAATTGGCTATGTATGAGAGTTTCAAGTGTTGAGAGTTTATTTTTAATCTTTTCCTGTTTGTTGTATAGGATGCTGATCAGGTGATTTCTTCATTTCTTTGATAGAGTGTGGCACAATCTCTCACTATTGTCTGCGTAATATGACGACAGTAATGGATTTTTTACACGGTTCATTTGGTATAATGTTCAGTTGTTTGCATTTGGAAAAGAAGATGATATCTGTCTGTAGCTGTGCAAGTTGTTTCATGAAGTTGATAGATTTGCCATATACAGCTATAGTCACTGCCTTGCATCACAAATTCTTCTGCCAGATTAAGTGTGTAGCAGGAAAGATTAACAATATTGTTGGGTGGGTTGAGGGTGTCACTTTTTTTGCCCCCTGTGGTACATAGGAGTTTAGATTGTTTAGTGTCTTTTCAATTCTGTATGGAAGTAAAGTGTGTGTTGTAGACAGGGGTTAAAGTAAGGGGGAACGCAGTTCTGGGGCCCCTAAATTTGAGGGGCCAGAGTTCCGGGGCCGCTAAAAATAGAAAAATCCAGCAGAACCCATTTTCTGCCCTGCTCTGGCTGCTGGCAGGTCCTATGCCCCACGGTTGTTAATCACAATACTTATTGTGTTATGCAGTGTTTGCTAACTTGTGACAATAATTGCTATAGACATAAACACCATAATAAATTATAAATATTTTTATGGAGCGATAACCGATGCATGTGGTACTGAGAAGTGGTTGCAAATGCCTACCTGGGCTGGGGCCTGCATATGCATGAAGGGGGCCCAGACAATACAGGAAGGGGGCCCAGAGATTAGGAGGGTTCCGGGGTCTATCAAATTATACTTTAACCACTGGTCGTACATGATTTTTCTCTTCTTTCTGAAGTCCACTCAGGAGGAAGTATGTGTTGTAGGTTGGCTATATATGCAAGGCACTTTCAAGAGCAGTGTCCTAGGACTGACTGTGAGGGAAGAGCACCATCTGCTGAGTTAGGAACATTAATTTAGGAATTCAAGGGTTCTTCCTGGGAATTGGGTAGGGAAGCATGGGCTAGTGGTCAAGGCTGCAACCTGTGACTGGCAGAGAGGTTATGGGGAGGGCATTACCAGTGTCCAGGGTCCACCAGAGAGGGAGAGATTATCTCTAGGCCTGCTGCTAGAGATGTGGGCTTCAGGTCTGCTCTCTTCTAACTCGGCTGCCCAAATGAGCTGTTTCTCTCTCTTTTACATGCTCCACCAGATGGAGCATTTGCTGCAGGTGTGGTGGGGTCTGGCTGGTTGGGCCCAAAATACTCCCTTAATCCTTTGTTGCTCAGTGTGAGGTTTGTACACCCCATCACAGGAAGCACCTGGCTTTTCTTCAGAAGTCAGTTGCACAGGTACTGATCAGGCCTAACCTTGCTTAGATGACCGCCCAAAGTGATATAGCCAGAACATGTGTATTATTTGTGATATAATGCACCAGGCTAGAAAGAAAAATAACTTGTTTATGCACCATTAACGCTCTCCTACAAAGACAGCAGGAACTAACCATCATGACAGCAGATTCAGGGACACGGAGAAGTTCTTTTAATCTGTTTCTGATACTACTCATGAGAAATGACATATTTGGAAGAAACGGTCCTAAAATATTACTTTATTCCACTGGTAATTTATTCCTTCATCTCTTTGCTTTATTAAACAAAGCAAAACAAAACAGGAAGAGGTGAAAAATGAGAGAAGCCAGTTTTTACCAAATACATCTGGGTAATACAGTCCGATTATACCATGAAAAAAAAGAAGCTCTGACAGAAAATAGTTGTCTTTCTACAATAGACTAACCCGGCTACCCCTTTGGAATTTGACTACTTTTTATTATGTGAGGAAGATGCGCATCACAAAGTTATACATATGCACTCCATTATTAGGGTTTACTTTTCTTTTTACTTTTCCTAGGGCTTACAGATCAGCACTGGAATATACCAAAAGAAGCCTTGGGATATTTATAGATCTGCAGAAGAAGGAGAAAGAGGCATACGCCTGGCTTCAGGCAGGAAAAATCTATTATATTTTGAGGCAAAATGAGCTAGTGGATCTTTATATTCAGGTAGGCTGAATGTTATCGAGGTTTTAAAAGAACTGTACCTCTGTGAAAACATGATGAGTGAGCTACAGATGGGATTATTATGGGTGATGTAGCAAAAGAGAAACTGTCTAATATAATGAGCCAAGAGAGGTCATGTTTTGAATTGATTATTTGTGCTGCTCTGTTAAAGGTTGATTAGCATTTCTATGCAAAATTCTGTTTTTACAGATTTGCTGCTTGGCTATGAAACATTATTTGGGGGAATGACTTCTCTGCTCATAAGAATGTAAGAATGGCCAATTCAGACCTATGGCCCATCAAGCCCAGAATACTATTTTTCAACACTGGTCAGTGCCGGGTAATTGAGAAGGAATGAACAGAACAGGGCACATATTAAGTGATCCATCCCATATTGTCCAATTCCAATATGTGGCAGTCAGGTGATTAGGAACATCCAAACCATGGGGTTGCATTCCTGACCATTGTGGCTAATAGTGATTGATGGACCTACCCTCCGTGAATTTGTCTAATTCTTCTTTTAACCCTGTTATAGTGTTGGCCTTCACAACATCCCTTGGCAATGATTCCACAAGTTGATTGTGGGTGTGAAGAAATATTTCCTTTATTAAAAAACCAACAGAGTCCTGTGGCACTTTTAAAGACTAACAGATTCATTTATTGCATGAGCTTTTGTGGGAGAAAATCCCACTTCGTCAGATGCTTTGAAGATGGGAACTTACAGAATGGGAGGAAATTAAAAACTGCTGCCCATTAATTTCATTATATGATCCCTAGTTCCTTCATTACATAGAATCATAGAAACTGGAAGGGACCATGAGAGGTCATCGAGTTCAGTCCCCTGCACTCATGGCAGAACCAAGTACCCTCTTAAACCATCCCTGACAGGTGCTTGTCTAACTTTCTCTTAAAAACTTCCAATGATGGAGATTCCACAATGTGCCTAGGAAATTTATTCCAGTGGTTAAGCACCCTAACAGTTAGGAATTTTTTCCTAATGTCCAACATAAACCTCCCTTCCTGTAATTTAAGCCCATTGCTTCTTGTTCCATCATCAGCAGTTAAGGAGAATAATTTTTTCTCCCTCCTCCTCGTAACAATCTTTTAGATACTTGAAAACTGTTATCATGTCCCCTCTCTGTCTCCTCTTTTCCAGACTAAACAAACCTGGTACTTTCAATTTTCCCTCATAAATCAAGTATTGCAGACCTTTAATTATTCATGTTCCTCTTCTCTGGACTTTCCCCAATTTCTCCATATCTTTCCTGAAATGAGGTGCCCAGAACTGGCCACAATACTCCAGTTGAGGCCTAATCAGGGTGGAGTAGAATGGAAGAATCACTTCTCGTTTCTTACTTACAATACTCTGGTTAATACATCCCAGAGTAGTGGTTGCTTTTGTTTTTTTGCAACAGCGTTACACTCTCGACTCATTTTTAGCGTGTGGTCCACTATGACACCCAGATCCCTTTCCGCAGCACTCCTTCCTAGGCAGTCATTGCCCATTTTCTATGTGTGCAATGGATTATTCTTTTCTAAGTGGAGTACTTTGCATTTGGTTTTTTTGAATTTCATTCTATTTACCTCTGACCATTTCACCGGTTGTTCCAAATCATTTTGAATTGTGATCCTTTTCTCCAAAGCACTTGCAACCCCTGCCAGCTTGGTATCATCTGCAAACTTTATAAGTGTACTCACTATGCCATGAAGGGGTAAATAGCACTTTCTTATTCACTTTCTCCACAGCATTTATGATTTTATAGACTTCTATCATATCTATCCTTAGTCATCTCTTTTCCAGACTGAACAGTCCCAGTGTTTTTGATCTTTCCTCATATGAAAGCTGTTCCATAATCATTTTTGTAATTTTTCTCTGTACCTTCTCCAATTCATATATATATATATTTCTCTTGAGATGGGGTGACCAGAATTGCATGCAGTATTTAAAAATGGGTGTGCATGAATTTATATGGTAGAATTATGATATGTACTGTGTTGTTATATATCCATTTCTTAATGGTTCCTAATGTTCTCTTAGCTTTTTTGACTCTGCTAGATCCTGAGTAGATGCTGAATGGTTGCTGCTCCTCCATCCTACAAAGTGACTTTGACTATCTCTCCTACAAAATGACTCTGCTTCACACTGAGTGGATGCTGTTCCCCACACCCCTCTCCCACTGCATGCGCCCAGTGGTGCTCTGGTCAGAGTGCAGCGGCTTCTCCCTCCTTCTGTCCCTGCCCTTCTCCCAAGTCCCACTGTGTGCGCCCAGTGGCAGCATCCTGGCTGGAGCATGGCACTCATTCACCCCAGTGCCCAGCAGGCAGCGCCTTGGCCGGAGCACAATGGCTGCTCCCCTTCCCAACTCCGCTTCTTCCCGCACTCTTTTCCCACCACGTAGGCCCTGCACTGCCCTGGCTGGTGTGCTTATGCCAGGACTGATTTTTAGTCTCAGTTTTTCACTGGATCCCTTTGTAATTCTTCGCAGTCTGCTTTGGACTAAACTATCTTGAGTAACTTTGTATCATCTGCAAACTTTGCTACCTCACTGTTTACTCCTTTTTCCGGATCAGTTGTGAAATTATGCACTGGTCCCAGCACCGATCCCAGGGGGACAGGCCTATTTACCTCTCCATTATGAAAACAGATAATTTATTCATACCCTTTGTTTGCTGTCTTGTAACTAGTTACTGATACAGGAGAGGACCTTTTCCTCTTATCTCATGTTCTTGGTTTGCTTAAGATCTTTTGGTGAGAGATCTTGTTAAAGGCTTTCTGAAAGTCCAAGTACACAATATCCACTGGATCACCCTTTTCCACATGTTTGTTGAGATCCTCAAAGAATTCTAATAGCTTGGTGAAACAGGATTTCCCTTACAATATCTGTTTTCAGTCTCCTCAACAAATCATGTTCATCTATGTGTCCCTGATAAGTCTATTTTATACTACAGTTTCAGTCAATTTGCCTGGCACTGAAGTTAGGCTTACTAGCTTATAATTGCCAGGATTACCTCTGGAGCCTTTTTAAGAAATTGGCATCACATTAGCTATCCTTTAGGCATCTGATACAAAAGCTGATTTAAGCATTAGGTTAAATACCACAGTTAACAGTTTTGCAACTTCATATTTGTGTTCCCCAGAACTCTTGGGCAAATATCAACTCAACCTGGTGACTTTTTACTGTTTCATTTTTTAATGTTCCAAAAATCCCTGTGCTGAAACCTGAATTTGGGACTGTTCCTTAGATTTGTCCCCTAAAAAAAAAATAATTCTGATGTTCCTTACAACCTCTGAAGTGAAGACTAATGCAAAAAAAATAATTTAGTTTCTCCACAATGGCCTTATCTGAGTGCTCCTTTAGGATCTTGATCCTTTACCACTGATTATTTGGTAAGCTTCCTGTTTCTGATGTGCTTTTTTTTTAACTGTTAGTTTTTTCTTTTGCTAGTTGCTTTTCACATTCTTTTTTGACCTGCCTAATTATACTTGCCAGAGTTTATGATCTTTTCCACGTTCCTTGTAGGATTTGAATTCCAATTTTTAAAGGATGCCAGTTTGCCTCTAACAGTCTCTCTTACTCTGTTGTTTAAGCATGGTGGTGTTTTTTGGCCCTCTTACTATTTTTTTTTTTAAATTTTGGGTATACATTTAAATTGAGCTTCTCTTACGGTGTTACTAAAAAAACCCAAAAACCCTTTTTTGTTCCTTGTAAGCATTTCACTCTTGTGACTATTCCTTTCAATTTCCATTTAACTAGCTTTCTCATTTTCGTGTAGCTCCCCCTTCTGAGATTAAATACTACTATAGTGGGATTTTTTGGTATCCCCCTCCCCCTGCAAAAAAAGGCTGTTAAATTTAATTATGTTATAGTTGCTATTATGAGGCAGTTCAGCTATATTCACCTCTTGGACCAGATCCTGTTTGGTACTTAGGACTAAATCAAGAATTATCTCTTCCCTGGTGGGTTCTGGGACTAGCTGCTTTAAGAAGGACTCATTAATGGTGTCTAGAAATTTTTTCTCTGTCTCCTAACTGTATAATGAGGGTGGTAATACTTTTTTTCCTTCACCCTTGATGTCTTATTTATTTAGACTATAATCTCCTTGGAGCCTGGGATTGTCTTTTACTATGCATATGTATACAGCCTAGTGTAATGGGGCCCTATCTACCATTATATGCATAGACATTCAATAAAAGACTAACAACAGAGTCCCGTGGCACGTCTAAAGACTAACAGATTTATTTATTGCATGAGCTTTCGTGGGAGAAAATCCCACTGATGAAGTGGGATTTTCTCTCACGAAAGCTCATGCAATAAATCTGTTAGTCTTTAAAAGTGCCACAGGACCCTATTTGTTTCTCTGCAGTAGACTAACATGGCTACCCCTTTGGAACTTGACTAAATAAAAGACTAGTATTACTCTATTATTAAGATGGTTGCAGAAAGTGAACAAAAAGGAGCATGAGTCCATTGGGAATGAATTAATTTTTAAATTTGGTTGAGATTTCTTTGAAATCATAATTTGACCATGAACATCTTATGTGACTGTGTTTATTAAATACTATTCTCTGTGAATCATTCCACCATGTCTCTGGAAAGCTTACCAAGAATACTGAGCCTTTTAAAAAATATTACATTCCGTCTTACTAATTTTAGCTAAAGTAATCCACACACTTTATGATGTACTTCATCTCAGCAGAATGTTGGAGAGAGAGCCTCATATTACTTAGACTTAATGTACAGTTTTGTGATGATCATAATTAAAATGAAACTATTTTTGTCAAATAAATTAATAGTGCCACTGATGATACCACCTCTTTTTTAGTGTGTGTTCTCTTGCTTTCTCTTCGCACAGTTTAGTCACATCACAATGGCCAGCTAATGAATTAGCAAGGTACTGCTGCGATACACATGCTTGTAATATTGATTCAGTAGAAGTACTTAGTTTGCTTCATGCATATGCTTTTCCCCCAACACTTCTTGTAAATTATGTCTTTTGGGATCAATAATTGAGTATGCATCACATGACAGTGTTCCTTCATTTTATTGGGTGTGTCCTAACATTTCACTGTGTCTGAACTGGTATAAATTCATTCCACAGCAGCAGGATAGGGAGACAAATTCATTGTTGACTTCAAGGGAACCTCAACACAATTAGAGAACTTGGTCCACAGACTTAAACCCGTGCTATAAATCCTCACTCTTTGAAATACCTAATTTTCAGCTGCAGTTTCTCTGTGTATTAGCTGTTAAAGTTCATATGATATATCTATTGAGTATGTATGCTATAGCACTAAAAAATATATTGAAGCAAATAGCCTTACAGTGACAAAGAGATAGAGCAGATGATTTAAGAAGACCATGCTGTCTCTAATGTTTATAGTTCTGTACAGCAGATACCAAAACCCATATATAGTGGGGGTTTTAGTTCTGAATAAGAAAAAATTACTTCATAACAGAATGTGCATTTTTCTTGCCAGGTTGCTCAAGATGCTGCTCTTTGTACAGGGGATCCAAACTTAGGAATGGGATTGTTTGAAGCTGCAGGAGACATATTTTTCAATGGTACCTGGGAGAGGGAAAAAGCAGTGTCTTTCTACAGGGTTAGTGATCTGTTGTTATTGTTTCTTCTTACTTGTACTGTGGTGGCATGTAGTAGCCCCGGTCATGGATGCCACTGTGCTAGGTGCTATACAAACACAGAACAAACAGACCACTCCTGCCCCCAAAAGACTACAATTAGCTATATATTACTGCTCTGAATTCTCTCAAATCCCTGGTTTCACTGAAGTAAATTGCAAAGCAACCGCTGACCTTGATATACTTATATGCATAAAGCAAAGTACAGAAATTGGTAAAGATATGAGGAATATGGGCCATCGCTATTATGAGTACACAATTTGTCTGGACTTCAGCAATAACCAAACTGCATGTGCTTATTTCAGGACAGGGCTCTTCCACTTGCTGTTAGGACTGGAAACAAAAGGGCAGAACTCCGATTATGCAACAAACTAGTGCAATTGCTGTTAAATCTACAAGATTATGAGGAGAGTCTGGAATATGCACAAGTATCCCTCAGACTCAGTGTGAATTTAGGTAAGGCTAGTATTCACAGACTTCTATTATAATTGACAGAAATGGAGAAATGAGTAGTCACTTCCTCCTTTGAATTCCATGTTGCTTGTGCCAGGAAGCTAACACCATTTTCACTTCTGTTTTTGGATGCCATCTAGCTGGAACAGATATCAGTTCTTGAGTTCTATTAGCTTTTTGTTTTGTTTCCTAATTTCATGTAGTGCATTAATGTTCTACTTAACATTTTTCTAATTAGCTCACAGAATTGTAATTATGTGTTTCAGGGGGCAATTTCCGGATGAGTCCATCAGAAATTTAGCAATTGTGAGCATTAACACTCTCCAGGTCTCACTTACAGTACATGAGAAGTGTGAGGCCTGGAGACTCGGTTTGACATGGTTTGGTGGTTTGACACCTTCCATGGTGACTAAAGAATATGGAGCAGTCTGCTCACTTAATGAGACATAAGATATGGTTCTCCTGTACCTGAATCTGCCAGATTCCTGTGCTTATGATTAATTCTTCTTGTGAACTTTCAAGGCCTTTGTTCCCTAGTTTGGCACTTGATAACCATAAAGTGATCACCTTTCAACTTTTTTTCAGGCTAGGCATATTTTAAATCCTTTCTCATAAACTATACTTTCCATAGCACAAGTCAGCTGTGCTTCCGTCTCTAAAATTTGGACATCACCTTTTGAGCAAGCTGATCCAACCTATATGTAGTATTAAAAAAAATGCTTTTTAATCCTTGAATACCATAAGAAGGTCCATTATTTCTTTCCCTTATTTATGTAGCCACACATACGATTATCTGTCTTTGCTACAGCGATGCACTTTGATTAGCCTGACTTCATGCCATCATACTAAATGTTTCCTCTTCTTTCTCCTCTACCTCACTAATCCATAATGATTTATAAAAAGAAATAAAAACACTAAATATCATAAATTAATGTAGTTGATTTGGGATAGTGAATATTGATGGACAGGTTAAAATCCTGAACACAGTACTTCTTGCTGTAAAGAATTATAATCCTATTTTATACAGAAGTGGACAGACTTATAGGCCACTCAGACCAATAAGCCAACAATAAGACCAGAAACACAAGAGTTTGGTCTGCTCTAACTAGCTTACATACTTATATTTCATTATGTAATGAGATATGATATATAGTTCTTATGGTATATCTGAATCTGTCAGATTCCTGTGATCTAATTAATTTCTCCTTGTGAATTTTCAAGGCTCTTCTTCCCCATTATCTGAGCATCTCACCATCTTTAGGGAAATGCTTATTATACTGTCTGGAGTGGCTCACCACTGTTAGTGCTAATCTGAGGGTCGATTGTCAGAAAACAGGGCTGACACCCCAAACTGGGGGTGTGGTCTATAATTAGATTTCACCAAGCTAGTGACAAATATGAGCTCACTGTACCAGTCTGACCATGGAGTCATAGACAGGCCCCTTAGACACTTCCATCTATTTTGCTACCCAGAGAATGTGACAATGATCGCTTATCCCAAACATCGTATCACAATTACTCTAGATCTAAGCAACTTAACTAAAGATTTATTAGCTAAGAGAAAGAAATGAGAGTTATTGAGTGGTTAAAGCGGGTAAAATACATACACAGATGAGCCACAGCTTCTAATTCTAAATGGTGGCAGTGATGTAATAAACTGTCAGTTTCCCAAAAGTCTTCTCAGGGTATTCAGATTGTCTTTTGGAGATCTCAACTTTGCATCTGGTACACTTCCCTGAAAGAGTTCAAACCATCCAGTGATGCAGGATCTTTTCTTGAATCCACAGAAAACAAACTGTCAGTGGCACTACGCACATGAACTTTTCCTTTGATGATAGAGAGTGAGGTGTGAATTTTGCGTCTTCGACTTCAGATCATCACACAATGACTACTTGTTTTGAAATTAGCTCTAATCTATTAAAAACTTCTTAATTTACATTCTACAGGGCGTCTTTTTCCTTTGAGGGGTTATTTAGTTAAAGGGCTGTACACAATGTAAATGTGTGCTACTCCATTATAAGAGGATACAGATAAGTGAAAATGCAAGTAACATACCATTAGTTTTCATGAAGTTTAAGCACCAAATGCATTCTTTTACATTTCAAAATCACTTTGATCTATACTACTACATAGGTGAATTAGTTTGGGGCTTTGGCATGAACTGACATCTAGTCTGCTAGCATCATAGTGCTATTATCCCCATTTTACAGGTGGAGAACTGAGGTGCTAAGAGACTAAATGACTAAAGGAAGTTTGTGAAAAAGCACAGTTAGAACCCAGGTCTGCCAAGTCCCAGACTAATGCCCCAAACACTGGATCATCCTTCCTCTCCTCCTTTCATGTAGGAAGTTATTAATATATGATTAACTAATTAATTACAAGTGTCCATAAAGCATGGTCTGGGGCACTATCTGTAACTTTGACTCCTTCCTTTCTTCAGTGGTGAATAGAGCTGATAGAAAATCAATGATGAATTTTTGGGTGTCTTTCAAAATGTTACTTTTTTCCCCCCTATGTTGATAATGTCTAACTTACTAAATCTTGCTAACTTTTTTCTATCGTTAAACATCACTGACCAACTCTAGAGCTGGTTGGAAGAACAGATAATTTTAACGAAGTCTTTGATCAGCATTTTTGGAGGTGGCTTTGACGAAAACTGTTTATGTAAAAATGTCATTGAAATTAAGGCTATTTCAGTCACATCTAATGATAAGAATGTAGTCAAGACCTGAGATCCGACTAACAGAGGTTATTTCCTTTGGTGTCGGGGTAAAGTTCCACCAACCATAAAACATTAGCTAATCCAACCTATACTAAGGAAACTAGTGTCCTGACAAAGACATATGGCACACCCACTCTCACACTCAAATATTTAACCATAAACCTAAAATATATTTTCCATAGGCTGGAAAAGAGGAAAGAGAGCAATTGCTATTATTATTTCTATTTTCAAATACTTAAAAGGCAATCACATTACAGTCTAACTAATCAAATGAATCAATTCTTACTTAGACAAAACTCCCATAGAAATCAGAACTGCAGTATTTGGCTTGAGAGCTAGTCGGGATAAGTGATTTTATATTGAATAAAGTTCAATTACCAAAAGTAAATGAAATGTAGAACCGATGTAAAGCTTAAAGAAAAACATCTCACATATCCCAATGTGAGAGAAGGCATCTTGTTGTCTCTAGCTTGTTTCCTGATTCATGTGTTATCTCATTAGGTAATCAGCTAAATGAACGAATAGCATATCACAGGCTAGCTGCTATCCATCATCGCCTGGGTCAGTGTGAACTTGCTGAACACTTTTACCTAAAAGCGCTGTCCCTTTGCTCCTCCCCTCTGGAATTTGATGAGGAAACAATATATTATGTGAAAGTGTATCTGATCCTAGGAGACATTATATTCTATGACCTAAAGGTGAGAAATATATATTGATTTATTTCTGTAGTACCTAGAAACTGTAGTTGTGGACAAAAACCCCATTATGCTAGGCCCTATAAAAACACACCCCCTCAAAAATCTTACAATCTAAGGGCTAGTCTTCACTGACGGCGTCAGATTTGCCACTGTCAGTTCAGACTTCCTGCTTTGATTGAGAGGTCTGTGAAGACTCACTCAATTGATAGGGAAGCCAATCTATTAATACCACTCTGGCAACTGGGGTAACAGTGCGTTGAACAGAGGCCTCTCCCTTTGATTCAGCACAGTGGACGAGAGAGGCTTTAGGCAGTTGAACTCAGATACTCAGTTATTTTAAGTAATTTTCTTGTCTCCGACTGCCACCGAAAACAGCAGACAGTGCATACCTGCTCTAAGTGTGAGATAAAAGACAACAAATGGATAGAGACAGATTGACAGATGGGAGAATACAAGGACACAATGAGGTAATATTGGTCAGGATAATAGACTGTTGTCTCAGCATGCCAGCAGCCAATTATTTTCTAGTTTTTTGTAAGCACCGTGGAAAAAGAGAGTTTTGAGGAAGCTTTGAAGGAAGATAATGAATTAGTTTTGTGGATGTTTACAGGGAATGCCTCTAGGTGTGAGGGGCAGCATGGAATAAGGAATGGAATGAGTTTCTAAAAGAACTACTGTGGAGAATATGTTTGCATCATTGAATGTGTCAGACCAGACATTTCACCTGGATTATCCTGCTACTCCTGTATTTTGAATGGAATAACTCAGAGCTATGGGGATTGGCTAGCTCAATGCTTTTTTAATGGAATATGGGGCTTTCTAGTCCCTGATAAAAATCCATTCCAAATTCCTCAAGGACAGGTGCCTCGAATACAGTTTATGAACTGTCATGCTTATTGGTGTTCTTGGAAGAGAGACCATGGACCATAGGCTTGTTGACTCACAGACTTAAGGTCAGAAGGGAACACAATGATCATCTAGAGAAGCATGGAACCTGATATGACATCTCCTGCCCAGAAGTGGACCCTCCTGTTCAAGGCTCAGGCACAGTCAGGGTTCACTATGGGTAAGGTGGTTCCACTGCTGTCTATTCTCTGGATGAACAAAGTTTGCAGTCCTCAAAGCTGCCACTCCCTGCCAGTCCAGCACTATTCACAAACACTACATTCACATTTACAAAATAGATTTTTTTTAAAAAAAAAAGCTACATACATCAGATAGAGAAAAGAGTAATACTGGTACATTGAAACATAGTGACATTGTGTAGAATAGTCATTACATATGGTAAAATATCTGAGACAGCATTAGGAAAAAGAAGGGACCATATAACGCTATCTTAATGAAGATAAGGAGAGAAGAGAATGGTTGATAGCTATCTAAAGGATAGAGTGGGAGTTTAATGCTTAGCCTGCTTAAACATTTAAAAAATCTCATTAGGCACCTGTCTGCATCTTTGGGGAGGGGAGGGTCTAAATACCTTAGAAAATCTGACCATAAGTGTCTAATCCTGATTTTTTCCTGAGTACAGCAGTTAGGATTGGGACCCAGATTATCTCTTGGTTTTGTGTGTAATAAACTACTGCTCAGAAGTCATGTTTCTATACTACTTAATATAATGTATATACCTTTCATTTCAGGATCCTTTTGATGCAGCGGGTTATTATCATCTGGCGCTTGCTGCTGCCATGGACTTGGGCAACAAAAAGGCTCAACTGAAGATTTATACGAGACTTGCAATAATCTATCACAATTTCCTTATGGATCGGGAGATGTCTCTTTTCTTCTATCAGAAGGCAAGAACCTTTGCAACAGAGCTTAACATTCGGAGAATAAACCTGGCACCGGATCAATATTATAAGAGTTCATCTTGGGTACCTGTGAAAAATATCATGTAACACCTACCAGGCAGCTAGAGGAATAGCATTTTAGTTTTGTCAGACAATACAGAATGTTCCTTGATATTATATATTGTACATAATATATATGGGACCTTAATGTTATAGGCTAATGTCCTTGTCTTGACAACAGTGGACCAGATTTCACTTTTGATGACGCGTGCAAACACATTGTCTTCAGTGGAACTTGGCATGTACACAGGAGGGCAGAATTCAGCCTAGGAATGTACTGTATAATTAAAAAAACTCATCCACAATCTTATTAGAAGTAGTTTTCTGTATTGTTTAAGCTCCTGTTTGTGAAAACTTATAGACATATCTTAGAATGTAATAAACATAAGTATGCAATTAAGTGTGGCAATAAAGCATTGTTGAGTGATAACATTCACTAGTGAATCATGACCCTTTGTGCATTTAATGTGATCAGCATGATTAAGATAGAGCTTATCAGATGGCTCCTATGTGCTTTTGAAAATCCTACTAGGTGTCTATCTGTATTTTTATGCACCTAAATACCTTTAAAAATCTGGCCCTTAATCACTTGAGTTCCTAAATGCCACTGACTTTCAATGAGACTTGGGCTTCTAAATGCTAAATCCTGTTTGAAAATGGAACTTGGGTTCCTAAACCATGAGGCTGCTTTTGAAAATTTTACCCCAGATAAGACAGGTTTGATTCACTATTCATTTAGGTTTCTAGGATCATGAAAAATATGCTGCTCAGAAGATATGAGGCTGTTGCATTCTTTAATATAGTTTGGGAACTTGAATACCTGTAATGAACGATTAGCCTTGACATCTTCCTAGATCATGAGAACCTGAAGGTCTGACTATAGGTCATTAGATAGGTAATTTCCCCTAGATATATACTAAGTTTCCAGATTCAAACTATTACTCTAGTCTAGTGAAACAACAATCTGGGAGTTCACAGCTGGGTATTGTGACCTGCAAACTTGAAGAGCTTCTGCCAAAGTTTCTAAGTATGATCTCTCCAGAATCAGGAAGATTGCAGGAGGTACTGTTTCTCTGCTCATTACTTTGCTTCTTATCAATTTCACACAGCAACAAGTCACTTTTCTGTTCCAATTTGTCCTTCCAAATAGATAGACTCTTCTTCCAATTGATATAATTCTATCATCACATTCATATTCCAGGAAGAGAAAATAGTCTTTCTCCTCTGAAAGTCAATTTTCTTGTAAAGACCCATTTTCCTTTTTGCATTGCCACTTCCTGCTGCTGAGCTACCATTGCAGAGTCCTACTCACGTAGCATTTAAGTCCACAACATTCATTCATCCTTATAAGGCGAGAATATGCTTATGCAGTGCGCAGCACACTCTGAATATCTTGTGCATTTCCTTAAAGCCAATTGAAAACCACAAGAAATGTGATCAGTCATCAGCAGGCTTTTGAAAAGGTAGCGCCTGAGTTCTCTAATGGCTCACACACAAATATCCACAGATGAAGTCTGCAAGATGGAGACTCTTCCAGTTCTGGACAGAAACACTATAAACACTATAAAGATTGGTTTGTATGGTAGACATGAGGGACTGACATGTAGGCATCAAAGCTGCTTTTCAACCTCCTTGATATCAAAACATTTTTGTCAATAATGGCAGAAATGATGCCTAAATGTGAATGTCAGAATTTAGGGGGAGGGAATGGTGTGGTCTGAAGGAAAAGGACAGAATGTTTTACTGCTTTTAACATGGTGACGGCTGTCAGTTGAGGGACCTGGCTTCTGGACCTTAAGTATAATTAGCAGTATTTCATTTGAACCTGCTGCCTTACAATACAATATCCTAAGAGCTTGTCAGGTGCTCAGTCTTGATCATGAAGTGCCTCACAAGAGTCAGTGTGATGCCTCAACATGAATAAGAGGGCCTCAAATCCCTAATTTCCTCTTAAAAGTGTATCATTGTAGAGCAAACTTCTGTCACATAAATGGCCAATTATAGGTGGCTAACAGGTGAGTCTTTCTTCCATTTCAGTGACGCAAATTGGCAGAGCAGCATGGATTTTGGTGCATCTATGAATCTGGATCTCTTGCATTATAACCCACACCAACACACATTTGTGATACCAGGAGAGCTTCTTTGCTAGGAAAGGCAAGGAGAGGTCTCTGCAAGGAAGTTTTGAGGGTGAGCAATAGGAGGAGCAATAGGATCTAGGCTATAAAGATTCAGTGGTCTTAAAATCCAGCACAAGTTCTGTAGAGTGGCAGAAACCATTATTCTGTTTTAACAAGGGCACAGTAGAAGGCTTATATGCATCTCTTCAGCTATGGCTTCTGCAGCTGCTGCTGAAGCTCAGAGCTTTCCATGGATGAATATCCTCACCTAAATGTAACCTGAGATCTCTTTGGGATTCCTGGTAGAGAGACAACTGAGCATGTTTTTGAGACCCTTCACTTCAGACCCACACATGGTGGGGGGAAGGGTACACTTTACTGGGACCCAGCTTAAGCCCCAATGCCCATTACCATGTGTGGGAGGGGGCCTGTGTTAGAAGTTTGCTCTGAGCCTGAAAAAAATATGTTTGGGCCCCACCTCACTTAAAAACATTTTCACATGCCCGAGTTTGTCAGTTGGGGTTTGTCATGTAACATAGAGTATAGTAGGGAGACCTGCCCTTTTAAGGGCTGGTCAGCTCAGTTTGATTAGCCCCATCCTGGTATACCTGGGCCAGATGTAGGACTTGCAAGAAGGAAACATCATTGGTAGTGATTGCTGGCAATAACAATGCAGACAAGCAGATGTGAGGCAAGAAGCTGGACTCAAGCTGGGAGCTAGCTGAGGGTTATCACCTACCAGAAGCCCTGTAGGAAGGCAGGCCTGATCCAGATGATTAGAATGATTGGCACCAGGAGTTGGTGATTCAACAGTGAAACAGGCTGTTGCCGGTGGGAGCCTGCCTGTATAGAAGGGGTCTGGAGGTTGAACCCAGTGGGGCTGAAAATTCTTTTTGTTTCAATGCTGGTTTTGGACATAGACTAAGGCATCTGTTTCCCAGGAGGGGACTGAATGTCAAATCACCTCTATGGTGGGAGTAGGCAGGAAACTGCTCTGGGAGAGTTGATGTGGTGCAAGTGCCACAATGCTGGATCTTGTGGCAAGTCTGGGATGGTGAGTCTTGTTTGCATAGGCTATGTCTTTAGCAGGTATTGCTTTAGTAAGGGTTACCTCAGCAGTACTTGCTTTTTCCATTTTAACAGACAAACAGAGCAAATACTGTTCTTTAGCAAATACTTACATAAAGAACCTGCAATAGCTATGTTAAAAATAAACAGAGTCCTGTGGCACTTTTAAAGACTAACATGTTAGGATTCAAACACTGGGGAACAGCACATAGAGGAAGGTGAGGTCAAATAACCTGTTGTTAAACAGAGAGGATGGATTTTTTTTTCCTCATTACAACAGGTGATTTGACTTCGCATTCCTCTATAGGCTGTTCCCCAGTGTTTGAATCCGAACATCTATTTTGATTTGCTGTTACAGCCTGAGCTGATCCTATGTCATACACTTCCCTGCACTTAATTTCCTTCCATTCTGAAAGTTCCCCATCTTCAAATCATCTGACAAAGTGGGATTTTCTCCCATGAAAGCTCATGTAATAAATAAATTTTAGTCTTTAAAAGTGCCATCCTTGTTTGTTTTGCCGAAGTAGACTAACATGGCTCCCCCTCTGGAACTTGTTATACATCTGTCTGCTAGACTGAAGAGGCTATTATTATGTTTTTGTTCCCCATGTAGGTACTTACAAACTATGATGAAGTCACCCATTTACCTATTGGTTTTTTACCAGTGTAAACTTTGTTCTCTTCAGTGAAGTTATTACTGATTTACCAATGAATACATTCTTCTGACAAATTCACTCTCAGTAACTTTATTTTTCTCTGATTTTTGGGAGCGCAGTATAGAATGTATAGCATTGTGGGCCCATGAAATCTTCATCCACAAGGTGGCAAGCTCTAGCTTTAAATAAAACAGATCTCCCAGTGGAGTGTTTAAATGAAAGTTTGAACACAGGATTTAGAAAAAAGACAGAATTAAAAACCTGCTGACATCAGCTGGAAGTCAACAGAAGCGATTTCTGAAGGATGTATTCAATTAACAGATATATACCATTCATTTGAAATGAACTAAGTTTGAACAAAATGAAATACAAGTGCTCAATGGAGTAACAAAATGTACTTTGTGGTTTTGAATGATTTTATCCCATATAAATCAGGAGTAGCTCCACTAATTTACTGCAGTTACACCAGCGGGAATAGGTTCAGAATGAAATTAAATTTCTCCATTCAAGAGGGAAAGCCAGCACCGTTGTATTTGCCTTGTTTGCCTAACATGGTTGCATAAATGGCCATGTTCACTGGATTATTTTTGTCTTGCAACCCACAAACAAAATTATAGATTAGTATGGTTGTAGAATTTTTTGTTGTAGGGCTAAGTTCTGCCAACTTTACTTGAGCCAAACTCCCATCAAAGTTAATGGGAGGCTTGCTTCAGTAAGGACCACAGAATCTGGACCTTAGAAATTATGGGCCAAATACCATATCTCAGTAATGCCCCCCCGAAAGGCAAAGGGGCCAAAGATCTGCCCCTCAAAATGGGCATGCTACTGAAAAATGGGCAAAGATGGTTGTGTGACAAATGGGGTATCAATGAGGGCATCAGAGGCAGAGCAGTGGGGACACAACAAGAAGTGGATAAGTAGAGAGTGGGTGAGGTATGCAGAACCTGGCATTTGGTGCTGATGAGAAGGGCAGATTGGGGGAGAGATTTGAAGAGTGGGGTGATGTGATTAGAACTGCAGGCAAGGAAGAAGATCTTACCAGTTGCACTTGTGTGGAATGAAAGGGGGGAAAGAAAATGAAGTGAGAGAGGTGCCAAGGAGGTCAGCGAGGAGGTAGCTATTACAATTAAGATGGAAGATGATGAAGGCATGGATGAAAGTTTTAACAGTGTGGATGGGGAGAAAGGAGATGTGTGTTCCATTTATTGTAAAGCAGTGTGTGTGTATCTACAGCACTATAGAAATTAG
This sequence comes from Pelusios castaneus, assembly GCA_007922175.1. Classification (NCBI taxonomy): domain Eukaryota; kingdom Metazoa; phylum Chordata; order Testudines; family Pelomedusidae; genus Pelusios; species Pelusios castaneus. Next base: position 8,384,688 of record ML685851.1, read on the forward strand.
AATAAAAATCTGAGCTTTGATATACACTTTAACATTAATAAAGTGGCCTTGATATTGTCTGGCATTTGTGATTTTATGTTCAACACTTAATGTTTGATAGGTGGCTTTTTAAATTATATCCATGCATGTACCTATATACTTGCATGTGTCCATTACACAACATATATTTAAAAATGTAAAAGGGGTGTGTGTGTGTGTTTTATATAATATGCATGCAGGATCCCATTTATTAGAGGATGCTTGCTATATGACCTGTTAGGAAAGCATATCTCATATTAACTATCAGCCTTCTAATGCAAGCTCTGTTTTCTAAAGTTTGTGATGCTGAATAGATGACTTGGTGTAAACTGTCATAATTAGAACTTTTAATGGCCACAAGAGAGGCATGAATCAACAGCTAGCGCCTAACTCAGTTTTTTAATCGGTCCACAAACTGACAGGACCACTGACTGCCGTCAAAAATTTGATCATCGAGAGAGGCAATTGAATTACAGGAATCTATAGCAGAGAGTTTGGGAAATAAGCATCAGCCAAACTAAAAATGGTCCTACCATGCTTTCAGGGCAACATTCGTGCAATAAACACAGACCAGCCATCAACTATCTTTCCTTTCTTTTAAGTTTAAATTCTTATAATTGACCTTCTTACAGACACCACAAAAAGAGCAGGCTTCTACAAGGAAGCACGTTGTTTTAGCTGTCAGTCAGACACACTCGGGCAGTATCAGAGCAGTATCAGACAGAGGAAATTCAAAAATGGTGTCAGAGATAGTCAAATACTAAATTGATTAGATAACTTTGATGTGAATAAAAAGAAATGGCCAACTTTGGACACAGATGGCAGTTGACAGCTAAACATTTTGTAAAGAAGGCTGCCATACTTACTGGGTTATCAAAACAAACAAGGATCCTGTGGCACTTTTAAAGACTAACAAATTTACTGGATTATGAGAGTCAACAACTTTTTGAGACCTGGCAATGTGCAGATATGTTTAAAATAGCTAATATAAGGGTAAGGCTTGGGCCAACCTCTTTTTCTGCAAATGTCTCAAAGATGTTGGTGTGACTGAAAGTGTCTGCTTACTTATGTAAATTTATATTGATTGTCTGATTACGATATTGGGAGACAGATGTTGTCCTAGGAACTTCATTCTTCATTCAGCCAATCTGAAATGTCATCACTATTTTCACTATGCTTTTAGTGATAATCAAGGAAAGACTAAAACAAACAAAAAAACCACAAGGAGTCTTGTGGCACTTTTAAAGATTAACAAATTTATTTATTTCATGAGCTTTCATGGGAGAAAATCCCTCTACATCAGATGCTTTGAAGATGGGGAATTTACAGAATGGGAGGAAATTAAATTCAGGGAAATGTATGACACAGTGTCAGATCAGACTGTAACAGCAAATCAGAATAGGTGTTAAGATTCAAACAGTGGGGAACAGCATATAGAGGAAGGTGAGATCAAGTCACCTGTTGGAATGAGAATAAAATCCATCGTGCCTGTTTAACCCTGAGGCCACAGAGTCAAATTTACATACAAGTTCCAATTCTGCAGTTTCTCTTTGAAGCTGTGATTTGTTATTTGTTTGAGCACAGCTATTAACATGTCGTCAATGGAGTGAGCAGGAAGATTGAAGCATTCCCCTATTGGTTTTTGAATGTTGTGATTTCTGATGTCAGATTTATGTCCATTTATTCTTTTGCAGAGATTGTCCTGTTTGTCCAATATATAAGGCAGGGGGGCATTTCCAGCACATGATGGCATAAATGACATTGATGGATGATCAGGTGAATGAGCCCTTGATGGAGTAACTGGCTTGATTAGGTCCTGTGATGGTGTCTTTTATGGGGGCAAAGTTGGCAAGGTGGTCTGTTGCAGGGATATGTTCCTGCTTTAATGTTTCTGTTTGGTCTGTAGTTGCTGGGGAGTATCTGTTTAAGGTTAGGGGGCTGTCTGTGTGCGAGGAGAGGTCTGTCTCCCAAGGCTTGAGAGAGTGAAGGATCGTTGTGTAGTATAGGTTGTAGATCCTTGATGATGTGCTGTAGAGGTCTGACAATCAAGGAATGAGAATATTTAATTCCTAAGCAAGTCCATCCAATATCTGTCAGCTTTAATCAGTAAGCAATCAGTCTAGGTTTTTTCATTTTTTAAATATATTAAATGGTTTGTCCATTTGCTCGAAAAAGTAGATTGAACAGGATTACCTTGATTTATATTCTCATGAAGTTTATGTCTCGTGTATAATTGTGTCCCAGAAAATCCAGAATGTTTTTCAGCAATTGTTTTCTTCGGTAACCAGGCCGTCCCTGGGGGGGGGGGGGGGCAAACGGGGTGATTGCCCCGGGCCCACGCACTTCACAGCCCCTCCTCCCACAGCCACCCCGCTGGCTTCGGCAGTGAGCTGAAGGCAGCGGGGTGGGCGGGAGGGCTATGCCCAGCCCCTGGGTCGGCCCCCCCTGCCCCCAGGGCAGAGCAGGCAGGCCCAGGGGCGGAGCTCGTGGGTCTGGCCTCTGGGCCGGCCTGCCCCACATGGTTAGCTTCCCCCCCCCCCGCAGGTGGCCTCTGGGACCGGAGCCGGCTCCGCCCCCCACCCCGCAGGTGGCCTCAGCCTCCCGGCCCGCCTCCCACCTGCAGGCGGCCTCAGCCTCCAGGGCTGTAGGTGGCTCCTCCTGTTCCCTGTCTGCCCCCCCCCCCGCAACAGGCAGCCGCTGGGGCCGGTATCTGGGCCCACGCCGGCAGCCTCTGCCTCCCGGCCTAGGGCCGGGCCCAGCTCCCTGTGGGGCAGGGCCCGCTTCGGCCAATTGGCCCTGGGCCCCGCTCCCTCCATGGGACGGCCCTGTCTGTAACAGATAGACAGGCTCACTGAAATGGGTCCTTTAACAGCTGAGCATTTTCTATAAACCAGTAAAATGCTTTTATTCTGATTTAGCAAAGGATTTTCTTGCTTTATAGAAAATTATTCTGTTAATGAAGGGCCCACTTTATTGCAATTGATAAACGGAGTATTTATGTTTATATTAAAACAACAAGGAATCTTTTTACACATCTGACAGAATGTAGGTGGCACTTAACAGTCAGTTCAGCTTGCCTCTGAGTTTCACGTCAGAGTAGTCCGTCGATGATGATGATGATGGTGGTTGTGTCACAATTCTCATCTATGGCTACACCTAGACTCTGAAGTCCGAACGCTGATGCACAGAGTCAGCTGCACTGAGGGTGTGGAAAGTCTGCATCCATGATGTTCGATAATGTATGTCTGTGGCACCTTTCAAATGCAGTCTGGAGTCAATTTTGTTGATCCTACTTGAACCTGTTGCATGCTAACAGGGACCAACAGTGAGTCCTGTTCTGAACCGTTTGCTCGAGTTCTCTGAGATTGATGCCAGCCCACAGGATGCTGCTCTTCAAGTTATCTTGGAAGCATTTATATGGATGATCCTTCTTTTTTTTTCCTTTGCCTCAGGTCGTCATACTACTTTGGGAAGTGGTTTTCCGTTCTGATGACCTGTGGAGTCACCTGAGTTGTGCTCTCAGTAGCATTTCCTTGTTTTGTTGTTCCCTCAGGGATATTAATATTGGTCACTCTGCCCTGCCAGCTCATTATTGCTCATTATTGAGCAGAGAGAGGGTATGTGAAATTGCTCAAGTTGTTCAATGTGCCGTTTGTAAAGAGTCCAGCTAGGTGTCCAGGCCACTGCCAATTATTGGGATGGACAATCAATTATTCTGCTTGCTGCTTTTAGCCATTTGCAGGCCTTTGCAGGAACTTAGCATAATTAGGCAAATTAGAGGTGGGTGGGTGGGTGGCACACTGAGAACATCTGCACTTTTGTTCTCTCTCTGAATATGCTGAAAGTCTGTGTTTGTTCTGTCTCTCTCTCTTTCTCTTTATGCTGGGGGGAAGGAGTGTGAAAAACAGGAAGTTTGGATATATTTTAGATCTGCAGTGATGGGGAAATTATTGTTCGATTTATAGTTTAAGGCTGCTTGCTTAACATTTTTTTCAGTGACCTGTCTCTAACTCCTGCTTCTGCCCAGGGATTGGTTTCTTTGGTCAGCAATTCTTTTGATGGACATGTCTCAAACTTACTACCTCCCTTTTATAACCCAAAAGTTAATCAGGCAGATCATGTCATGTACACATTGAAAAGCTCTCCAGGCAGAAGGACTGGTCATTCAGAAATCTTTTTGATTGATTCACCCAAGACTGCCTTAGACCTGTGGGATAACTATCAACTTTTGGCATACTCTAATCATTTATTGATTTTGTATGTGCTTAAGACTAATAAGTGGAGATGTCTGGTAAAGGCAATTCCAATGGGAATTGCTGGAGACCAGTAAAGTAAAACTTTAAGAGCACTGGATTTTGACTTGTCTGTGCTAGCCACATAGCAGGTGGAGGTTCTGCATTTCCTTTGGTTTATTTCCTGATACCAACTTGCTGAAACTAAAAAGTTACTGGATATAGGAACCAGATGGAGTTGACTGGTGCTACGTCATAGGAATGAGATGCTAGTTGGAACAAGACTTCTGTCTTACCAAGACTGAGGAAACCGAAGAGCTGGGATGCTTCGGAAAATCTTTCGCTAAGAAGGAAGATGGTTATGTCTATGGGCCATCAGGATGTAGTCATCTGCAAAAAGTTCCTTGACCAAACGTCTCTCCAGCACCTTGGTCTTAGCGTTAAATCTTTGAAGATCAAAGAGAGAGCCATCGAGTTGGTGGTGAATGTATAACCCCTGGCCAAGTCTCTTGTGGCCCAGCTGAGGACACAGGCAAAAAGCAAGTCAAACAGCACTGGAGAAAGTATGCAGCTTGCTTCACTCCATCCAAGATTTCAAATGCATCAGAAAAGTTACCATTAGAGAACACTTGCACTCTCAGGTGGTCATGGAACAGACTGATGGTTTGTGTGACCTTCTTGGGCAGCCCAGTTTGTTGAGAGCTAGGTGTTCTGGAGATAAAAGCCCTGGAAGCAATAGCCATTTAGAAAAGTTTTTAAGTGGGTATTTTTGTTGGTTTTTTGTTTTGCACAGGGCTAGAGATCAAACTCTGGATGTGTTGGGGTATGGAATAGTCTCAGTCTGTTGCTTTATCCAAGGTAGTACATGGCATCTGTGGGGACCCAAATCTTTGTGGGGACCCAAACTGAGATCAGTAGAATCATAGAATAATAGGGTTGGAAGGGACTTCACGAGGTCATCTAGTCCAACCCCCTGCTAAAAAGCAGGACCACTCCCACTAAATCACCGCAGCCAGAGTTTTGTCTAACTGGGCCTTAAATATCTCCAAAGATGGAGATTCTACCACCTCCCTAGATAGCCCATTCCAAATGCTTCACCACCCTCCCAGTGAGAAAGTTTTTCCTAATATCCAACCTTGACCTCCCCAACTGTAATTTGAAACCATTGCTCCTTGTTCTGTCCTCTGTTACCATCGAGAACAGCCTACCTCCCTCTTCTTTGGAGATCCCTTCAAGTAGTTGAAGATTGCTATCAAATCTCCCCTCAGTCTTCTCTTCTGTAGACTAAATAAGCCTAGTTTCTTCAGTCTCTCCTCATAAGTCATGTGCCCCAGCCCCCTAATCATTTTTGTTGCCCTCCGCTGGACTCTTTCTAATTTGTCCACATCCTTTCTGTAGTGGGGAGCCCAAAACTGGACACAGTATTCCAGATGCGGCCTGACCAGTGTCGAATAGAGGGGAATTATCACATTCCTCAATCTGCTGGCAATACTCCTACTGATGAAGCCTAATATGCCATTGGCCTTTTTGGCAACAAGGGCACACTGTTGGCTCATATTCATCTTCCCGTCCACCATAACTGTTGGCTCATATTCATCTTCCCGTCCAGTATTTAAGGAAATGTACGTTTTTACACTGCACGTGTCACTACAGAAAAACAGCTAGAGCATTTTGATTCCTGCCCTTTTACATCCTCTAAGCTTGACTCTTGTCAGTGCTCTAAAATACAACTGGTTAATTGGATTTCTTTGAAATGTGGTGTGTGTCATAGGGGTCTGGGGTACCATTAGTGATACAGAATTTGGTCATTTGACCAAAGAGTTCTTAAATTACAGGATCCCATCAAAAACACCAGTTTCCTTTTGCTGCCTTCTACTATTACACTGAGAAGTACTGATGACTGGATGAATCGCAGACCTTTTGATGGTTACGAACTCATCTTTCATTTAAAATATCTAAGGATAAATTAATCACAACCCCAAATTTAAGGAAATTGAGGTTTTGGGCTGATGGAGTGGCTGGAGATTGCTACCAATTGTGAGTGGTGGGTGGCAATTTCATTTTGGGGGGAATTTAATGAGATTCTTTGCAAGGAAAAATGAGACGTGACTGCTTCTTGGAAGGTATAAAGTGATGCGGGGTAGGGGGTGTAAATGAGTAGAGGGAATAGGGAGAGAGGAGTTTAGGGCTGTAGTTGAGAGGATTTTCTTGGGGGGGGGGGGGACACACTAAATGATGCCAGATGGTAGGGGATGTGAGAGAGGTTGGTTTAGGGGGTGGTCTTCACTGAGCTGCTGCAGAGGTTACTCTCGGTCAACCCCCAACACATCCCAATTCCTAGCACTACGCGGCTCTGCCAGTCGATTCCAACCCCTCTGCCTCCCAGCTTTGCCAGCAAACCTCAATCTTTCTGCAATCCGGCCACTGTACAATTCCCCTTGTGCCAGTTCACTGACAAGCACATTGTAGCCTGACAATCCTGCACCCCCTAGCTCTACCAGTGGATCTCAACCTCGCTGTACCCACAGCTCTTCTAGTGTATCACAACCATCCTGAATCCCCAGAGGTCAGAGCCAAGGCTCTCAAAGCCACACAGGACTCAGAAACTGAGGAGAGGAGCAAGGCACAAGCAGATACAGGAGTAATTGCAACTGTGGGCATAAGCAATGTGCAGCCCAGTGGCTGAGTGCTACTGCTTGGCTCATCTATTGTGATCTGACCAAGAGCTGCTGAATATCTTTATATCATCTGTTTATGCTTGTGTGTAGTCTTGTCATTCACTAAATGCTTGGTTGACAAGTCTGTGAAAAGTGGCTCCTTCGTTAATTCAACCAAAAGATAGTATTTGGAACTCGTGAAGCCCCATATCAGTAATAAAAGCAGATTTCTTCTGTGCATCGTTGCCCAAAGGAATATGTCACCAGGGTGAGTGTGTTAAGATATTTTTCATTGGCTAAAGTATCATCAAATCTGGGCACAGGATCAGCATCAGGAACTGTGACAGCACTGTTTTCTATAATGAACATGTTTTATAGTCTTAACCGTCTTAGAAGCCAGCACCGCAGGTGGGGCTTAAGAACTGTCAGACTTTTTAATTATTCCTATAGCCAGCATAATCTCTTTCTTCACAAACTTTCTCCTGCCCTTTGGCAGTGGTTTGGGGCAGTCTGCTAGGTCCTGGTTGGGGTCACATAGTGTTAATTCTGTGAATCATTTTATGAGTCATCCCCAGCATGCTAGAAAATACCCGCTTGAAGTTTTGCAGCATAGCCACAATCTCTGCCCTCTCAATCTAAAGTAGCTCTCTGCACATCTTCTGGCTTTCAGGTGTTGAATCATCCAAACATTCAGCTCCAGATCAATGAGGTGTGAGGTTTCAGGCTCCCCTTTATCTCAACAAATCATATACACAATGGCTTCTCTGTTACAATGGCTTTTAACCCTATTCACACATGCATTTATCTGTGGGGCAATTTTGCTGTTGGATCTTTTTACACTGTGCATGACTTCATTTTCTCTATCCACAACTTCTGAAGGTCCTTCCCATTTGTTTTTGCACTTTTTTACAGGGAGTAGCATGAGCACCAAATCCCCTGACCTCAAAAGAGCTTTCACAAGCCTTTTTATTATGTTGTGTCTTTTGAGTGGCCTGGTTATTAGTGAGGCTGGTTTGAACCATCTCCATCATGTTTTTCAACTCCTATCTGAACCCTCTGTACATGTTCAGTTTCTGGTTTTCCTTCCGGTTCAGTGCCTCCCTCCCCAGAATCCCCACACCTTTCTCCTGTCAAATGGGGCAAACCCTGTGGACAATGGGAGATGGTTGGGCAGGAAGCTCTCATGGTGTGCTAGAGGGGTAAAGGGAAGCTGCAACTGGCTGGGCAAGAAGATGGGGATTAGGCATCAAAGGGAGAGTTGAACTGGGCCCAGGGGTGGAAGACTAGGAGTCAGTTTGCTGGGGTGGCGAAGAGACTTTGAAATGAGAAATGGATGAGAAACTGGAACTAGGAACTAGTGTGGGAATAAACAACATTTTGGGGAATGTGAGACAGATCTGAGAAGAACCTGGGTTGTGAGGGAGAATTGGAATTGGCCAGACAGGGAGCTGGGATTGGGTTTGTGGGGATAGGGAAAGACTGGGAATCTTGTGGTCTGGGAAATTAGGAGTTGGATAGATAAGAGGGTAGGGAAAATTGGACTGCCTTTGCAAGGAGCCTAAGTCTGGGAAGAGAAGCTTCAGGAATGAAGATTGGGAGTAAGTAAGGAAAGAGAATAGGACTGGGCCAAGGAGCTAGGAGTGGGGAAGAGACAACACTGTGAAAATAAGTTAGAGGGTTCGGGGCAGAAGAGGTCAAACTTGAAGTCATTGAGTCTATTCTTACTAAAGCATACTCTTCAACTGTGCCTAGAATGAAATCCAATTATCCTGAGTCTTACCATTCCTCTGCTGTCCACATATATGTGTGAAACCCATTCACAAATTGTCTAGCTCATACCCTGCTACTGCAGGTTCACACAAAGGATGACAACTTACTATTGCTAACTAACGGTTACTCTGTTAACTTAAATCACAGAGGGCTGTGTAGTGGACCTAAAGGTTCCGACTAGATCTGGACAAAGGTTGTTTTTTTTCTGTCAGAAAATGATGATTTGTCAAAAGCGAAACATTTCATGGAAATGTCACCTTTGGAAATTTGTTTTGAAATAAAAATTGAGAAAAGCATTTCAGTAAAGGGCAAAACATTTCATTTTGATCTTTTCAGAATGTGACATTTCAATTTTACATTTCAAAATAAATTTTCATTTAATGTTCATTTTTTTATATTGTAAAATAGAATGAAAAATAGTTGAAGTTGAAATGAAATATTTAAATTTTGTTGAAGCAAAATGATTGACCTGTGTAATGAGGGGGCCTCACCTTCCTTGGAGAAGAAGAGTGAGAAATCTTTGCCAACCTCCTGGTCAGGGAAGCCAGGGCACCCATGACTGTCCCATGGGAAACAGAAGGGTGGGAAAGGAAGGGGAAGTATAAAAGGTGAGCCCGGTAGCTCAGTTAGGCTTTTGCTGTTGGCAAATGAGGACGTCTTTTCCCCCCAAGCCTGACCATTGACGTGCCAAGGACCTGGAGGAGCTGCCTGGGATGCTACACAACTGTTGGGGTTACCCTGGGGAGATGAATGATGACCCTGAGGTCCAGGCACCCTAGGAGACCCAGACAATAGTTTAGTTTTGCTGGGCCCTGAAACTTAAGAATTTCCTCTGGGGTGCCGTCTTTTCCCATTTCAGTTAAGTTTGGATTAAGTGATTTACATAGCATCCCACAAGAAGCTTGTGGTAGAGATAGGGATACACTCTAATTTCCTGGGCCAGCTTTCAATTACTTTAGCTATGAGGCCATTTTATCTCTTCCTGCAATCTTCTGATTCATTTACAACTCACCTTCCAACTTCTACAACAGACTTAGGTGGTGTCCCAGATTCCTTCCCATGAAACTCTGATTCATTCTTATAATAGGCCCACCCTGGGCACTGAAGAAGCCAAGGGGTGCAGTGAGAAAAACAGTATGTGATCATGTAATTTAAAGACCATCATGATGCATTACACAAGGGGCTGCAGTAAGATTGCACAGGCAACCTTAATTCTGGCATTACCTAACTTTCGAGTGCTTGGCTTTGCAACCTTAATAATAATCTTTTAATATAGTTTTTGTTCATATGGTCCCATCACTGTACTAATTAGCAAATAGGAATTGTTCCCCACAGGAGATTTCCTTATGTTTTAGCCACACCAATTTAAAAATCTCTAACTGTAATTTCCTCTGCTTCTTTTGGAGATGATTCCTTTGTTTGTTTTCTCTAATATTCACACTAAATCCTCCTTTTTAATTTTATCTCATTGCTTTTAGTTTTACCTCCTTCTATTACATGAAATAATTCCTTTCTGATCTTGGTGTTGATACTTCAATCATATTTGTACAATATTTTATGCTCTCTAGTGCTTGATTGTCTCTTATTTATGGTATGTGCACTTAGTTCTTTTAATCTGTCATCATAAATCAATCCCTGCAGCCTCCAGCGCATGTTTGTTGCTCTTGTCTGGATCCTCTCCAAGTCTGTCAATATCTCCCCGGATAATCTAGTGCTTGGTCTTGAACATGATATGCTGGGTGTAGTCTATAATATGCTGAATCTAAATATTAATTCTGAGCACCCCCAAATTTGATAACTTTTACATTTGTATTGAGCTTTTAGACCTCCAAGTTCACATTGGGTTGTTTTCTCCTATTCTGAGAGCTGAAATTTGGATTCAGATAAAGTACCTGAACCTCAGCTGAGGTAAAGCAACTGATGTCCACCGAAATAGAGTGTAGACTTCAACAGAACCACACTGATTTACACCAGTTGAGGATCTGGCTCATAGTGTTTGGATCTGAGATTTGTCAGATGGTCTGTGTCTAATTGTGATGTTCCCTTGCAACCTGTATTTTATTTATTAGATTTAGGATTATATGCTGGTTCCCTGCATAAAGGCTCAAACTGAAGTAACAAACAGATCTTTTATGGAGATTTGCATGACTTGATGAGGGATAGACTCTTCCTTCCAGCCCAGGAGCAGAGAACTGGAGCAGTTACCCTCTGTCCCCCCGTGAGAGTTTTGAGTAATGCATCTGAATAAACATGGACAAACTAGCCATGCATTACTTGGGATAGATGCACTACAGAGCACTGCTGTGCAATATATAGAGGTTTTGGAATCCTCCTATGTATCCTCTCCTTTTCTAGTCCTCTCCGTGGCCACTTTCCCCATATTTTATATAGTAGAATTGCAGTGGCCCGTCTGCATTTAGGGCTTTCCATGGGATGTGTAGGATTTGGTGTAGAAGAGATAGGGTGGGGGGCCTTGAAGTAGATTCCAGAAACCAGTTGATCTCTTGTCCATTATAGATTGGGCAACTGAGGACAGGGTTTATGAAACTCATTAGCTCGTGAAAACCTGTAACCTTTCCTTGGCTTATTCTTATAGCTGTAAATAATTAATCTTGTTCTCTTCCACAATTGGTGAGCCAAGATACTGTCTGCTTTGTTTCCCTTTTCATAACACTTTTGCTTGGCTGGTTTTTCTATAGAGTTTGTTTCCCAGAATTTCTCTTTGGACTCTTCCTTACTTCATTTGTCATCTTATGCAGTAACTCTTAATAGTTCTTAGCTGATGAATCAATGGGATATCAAAGGGGTAGTCATGCTAGTCTAGTTCAGAAAAACAAACAAGGAGTCCTGTGGCACTTTTAAAGACTAACAAATGTATTTATCGCATGAGCTTTTATGGGAGAAAATCCCACTTCGTCAGATGCTTTCTGTAAATTCCCCATCTTCAAAGCATCTGATGAAGTGGGATTTTCTCCCACAAAAGCTCATGCAATAAATACATTGGTTAGTCTTTAAAAGTGCCACAGGGCTCCTTGTTTGTTTTAAAAGGATATCAGTTAGGGTAAGTTTATTCCTGTGTTTAATTCTTAATATTAAAAAACAGAAATGGCAATTGAGTACCTGCCAGTGTTTCTGACTGAAGCTACAAGGGAAAAATAAAAACATTTTATTTTTCAAAAGTAGATATCTGCAGATATTTTTTAAAACTTCCATCATTGCCTTATGCAGTTGATACTCTGACATGTCTTTATTAGAAAGCTAGATATCAAGTCCTAGGCTCTAATGAAGATATGTGTAGTCAGTACCAGCCCACTAGCCTAAGATAGGAACATTTATAAATCTTTGCTATAGCTATTTCTTTTTCTTTTGTGCAGGAACACATGCACTTTCAGCTGACCTCTCTTGTCTGGCCATTAATCACTCATTAGTCTAATAAACCTATTCCACATGGGGGAAAGTGTCTTTCAATAGTGTTCTTACAAATGTAGTGAAATCTGCTGGTCTTGACTTCCTTCTTATTTTAATCACACTGGTATTACTACATTGATTTCAGTGGATTTACTTTTGAGAGGAAAATAAGGTCCACATATTTTCATTTGGATTTTTCTAGGCAAAAGATTATGTTCTAGAAGTGGCGCTTTAGATCAGCGACAAGTTGTGTGGCTAGAATGAGGCAGGAATCAGAGGGTGAAAGTCTTTGCCCTTTGTCATACAGTAGTTCACACCAGACGAATTGTCCTGTCTGGCCTCAGAACTTATGAACCTGTGAATCTGAAAAGATTGGGGTGGGTGTATGCTGTACATGGTGTCCTGGATTCTCTTCTCCTTGTTATAGGGTTTACAAGTTTAGAATTTTTAGAATAGTTTTGAATGTATTGCAGAGTTTGGTGTCTGAGTCCCCTCTTAATGACAGTTGTGTAAAACAGGAGTAATTCCAGTGAATGCAATGCAGTTTTGATGTAAACATAGGGGGAGGATCAAACTTAATTGAGGAATTTATATAGTGAATGATTGAAAGCAAATATAAATGAATAGAACATTTCATTAATTAAATTCCCAGGTAAAGTCTTATACATGCAAAGAAGGTATAAAGAAAAGGTAGAGATTGCCATCACTAAATTGATAGAGTTAAGGTTCTAGGGCTCTTATCTCTCCATTTCCATTATGTTTATATTTCTTTTAACGTTCATCTTAACTCAGACTTTTCTGTTTGGACAGCTATACTTGTAAGGATTTTACTTGTAAGGATTTTAACACTGCAGTCTCTAATATAGATTTTTCAATTTTCACTTCTGTATAATGAAGGAATTTTGCCTGGAATTTTCTTAAGCTTTTAAAAAGTTCAGGTATCAGTCAGGATAAGAGGATTCTATAGGGATCTTGAATCATTGCACCCCTGTTCCCCTCTCCATGCCATCTCTGAATTATAGCTCTTTGTGGGGTTCCATGAGTCATGCTTAAATCTCCCTTTATTTTCCCCATGAAATGCATCAGCTCCACAGCAGGGTGATTGCTCTGAGGAAATGCTGTTTGATTCTATGGTGACTCATCTTGCATGCTCGTTTACCAACCCCATATACTCTTCCTATAATAAACTCTTTCACCAATCCCATATCTAGTCATTCACTCACTCGCTGATGTACCTCCCGACTTAGAATGCTTGCAAAGCTCCTGAGTTGTGCAGGTTGCTCCTTGTTTTAGCTGTTTTTGAGGCCTTGTGCTCCTAAACTCTGGGAAGCCTCTCTCCCTTAGGATGAGTGGAAGAGTGAGGTTAGTTTTCTCCCCAGAACTGCAGGATCATCTGGAAAGGGCTGAAGGGGAGCAGCAGGGACCTTGTTAGGATCTCATATCATGTCTCAGGATCCCCTAGCACTGGCTTTTAAGCCTGACTGGCTCCCAGGTACAGAGCAATGTTCTTTCAGACCTCAGAACCTCAGCAGGAGCACATGTACTTCAAATATCTGAGTGTCCCTCATTCCAATGATGATGTGAGGAACCAACATACCAGGAGAACCTGTGAGGCTTAGAGCCCTCACACTTCTCATGAGTTTCTAAGGCCCCCCAAAAAGAGTACTGTTGTACTGCAAGTCTTGAAAGGCCCACTTGTTACAGATGGGCTTATTTATAGGTCAGGATTGTAAGAGAAAACAGCTACTGCTTGTTCATATTTATAATAATAGGAAATATAGAACTAGGATCCTGTTTATCTACTCTATATGCTTATTCAAAATACCCTCAAATCTACAGTTTGATCCTGCAAACCTTTACTTATGCAACTAGTTCTTACTTGCCTGAGTAATCCCATTTATCTCAACAGGAACTGCTCAGAAGAGTACAGGTTTGCAAAGTCAGACTCCAGATGACGACTTTTTTCTCTTGATTTTAATGTAATGTCATTTAAAAGTAAAAAGGTCCAATTTCCTCCCATTGGAGTCAGTTGCAAAACATGAACTGATTTTGAAGGGAGAAACTTTGGACTCAAATTGAATAAGGTGTGTGGACATTTTAAAATGTAATTTAAGTTAAAGCAGAGGAATTGAATAAACATACCACAAGAAGTTAGGGAAGCTTACAGACTGGTCGGAATAGAAAGGTCCTACACTTATGAAAGGAATAAATTTTATCTAGACCGTCCCTGATAGGTGTTTATCTAACCTGCCACAACCTCCTTAGGCAATTTATTCCAGTGCTTATCTACCTTGGTAGCTAGGAAGTTTCTCCTAATGTCCAACCTAAACTGCTCTTGCTGCAATTTAAGTCATTTACTTCTTGTCCTAGCCTCAGGGGTTAAAAAGACTATTTTTTTCTTCCTTCTCCTTGTAACAATCACTTGAATACTTGAAAATTCTTATATCCCCTCTGACATCTCCTCCAGACTAAACAAACCCAATTTTTCAATTGTCCCTTATAGGTCATGTTTTCTAGACCTTTCATAATTTTTAATGCTCTTCTCTAGACTTTCTCCAATTTGTCCACATCTTTCTTGAAATATGGCGCCCAGAACTGCACATAGTACTTCACTTGAGGCCTAATCAGTGTGGAATAGAGCAGAATTACTACTTGTGTCTTGCTTACAGCACTTCTGCTAATACATTCCAGAATGATGTTTGCTGCTTTTTTTTTTTTTTTTTTTTTAAATAAAACCAGTGTTGCACTGTTGACTCCTATTTAGTTTGTGATCCACTATGACCCCAGAACCTTTTCTCCAGCTCTCTTTCCTAAGGAATCATTTCCCATTTTGTGTGTGTGCAACTGATTGTTCCTTCCTAAGTGGAATACTTCACGTTTGTCCTTATTGAATTTCATCCTTTCTACTTCAGACAATTTTTCCAGTTTGTCCAGATCATTTTGAATTTTAATACTATCCTCCAAAGCACTTGCAATCCCTCTCAGATTGATATCACCTGCAAACTTTATATGTGTGCTCTCTATGCCATTATCTAAATCAGTGGGTTTCTCAACCACTGTGTCATGACACAAAAATGTGTCATGGCACAGCGGTGAGTGTGTAACGAGCTAACCCTGCCCCACCCCTGCTGAGCTGAAATCATGGGCTGCAACACATGCAGCCTACTTGTGTTCACCCAGCGACTTGGGCGCTGGGGCCAGGCAAGGGTGGGACATTTTTAAATCTCCTGGCCTCAGGTCCAGATTAACTGGCCTGGGGACCCCGGGTTGCTCCCCCACCATGGGGGCCTTGGCCCCCCCCATCACTGAGGGGCGGAGGGGTGGCCCTGGGGCCCAAGAGCACTCCCATCCCAGCCAGTCTGTGGGAGGTGGGGTGGGGGGCTGGTGCACGGCAGCCCTCCAAGGCCAGAGTCCCTGAAGAGCTTGAGTTGGACTGGGCCAGAGGAGAGGATCACCTGGAGGCACGCAGTGGTGCAGGCCGCACCAGCTGCCTGGCCCTGCCACCCCGGCCACCTCCAGGCAAGCAGACTCTCTGGCCTTCCTCTTCCCTGGGGCGGACCAGCTGGCTTGGGGAGGGTGGGATCACAGAACCCCACCTCCCCAGCCAGGGCTGTCCTTGGGGAGGGGGGGAATGGGGCAATTTCCCCGGGCCCCATGGTTACATGGGCCCCGCGCTGTCCTGCTCCCTGTGGGACAGTGCGGGGCCCATGCCGCAGCCCCCCCACAGCAGCACTTCACCCAACTCCTTGCTGCCAAAGAGGAGCACTGTCCCTGGCCCGGCCCTCCTCCTCCCCACCCCCAGGGCAGAGCAGGAAGGCCCAGGGGCGGGGCAGGTGCGCGGGGCCCGGCCTGCTGCTCCCTGCCCATGGCCACACCCCTCACCAGGCTGCATGCGGTCCGGCGTGATGGGTCCCTGGCCAGGGCCGGGGCTGGCCCTCGGTCGCAGTATGGCCAGGGCAGGGGCCGGCTCCCCGCCACTGGGTGGGCGGGCTGAGCCTTAGCCTCAGCTCCCCACTGCCCCGGAGCTGCGGCCTCGGCTCCCCACTGCCCCAGGGTGGGAGAGAAGGGCAGCTGGGGTGCCGGGGAGCCGAGGCTCAGGCTGTGCCCATGGGGCAGTGGCTCCCCACTGCCCCAGCTGCCCCTCTCCCCCTCCCCGGGGCCGCAGTTCCATGCCACCCTGGGTCCGCGGCCTCGGCATCCAGCGACCCCGGCTGGCCCCCTCCCCACCCTGGACCGCGACCTCGGCTCTCCGCCACCCCAGCTGCCCATTGCCCCTGCTCTGGGCTGCAGCTTCCGGGACCAGGGCTGGCTCCCTAGTGGCCCACCGGACTGGCCCAAAGTACTCCCCTCCAGAATGGGGGGTGGGGGGCCCTGCCGAGGCTGATTGGCCCTGGGCCCCGCTCCCCCCAAGGGACAGCCCTGTCCCCAGCTCCAGGCCTGCCACCCTTTTCTGCAAAGGCCAGTGCCAACAGGGAAGAAGCACTCTTGCTCCTGCCCTGCTGGCACTGAGCCGAGGGGGTACATTATCAAAATGGTTTTAGGGGCTGGAGCCCGGGGCTTGGCCAAAGAGTGAGTTCCCATGGCTGTTGGGTACTCCAGGTGAGTGTAATCATGGTGCATGGGAGGAATCATGAGAGAGCACCAGGGGAAACTGTCAGCAGGACAGCCAGGCAGCTGGGGGAAAGAGATGGCAGGCAGTGGGGTTAGGGGAAGGGGAGAGACGGCGGGGTTGGGCTGGGAGAAGGGGAGAGATGGCAGGGTTGGGACGTGGGGTCAGGCTACAGGGCTAGGATGCAGGGCTGCTGCTGGGTGGGAGGGGGAACAGATGTGGGGCTGTGGGTGGAGGAGGTAGGGCTAAGATATGAACGGGGGGGTGTTGGTGTGCCACACATAGCTGGGAAGGTTCCCAGCTGTGTCATAACCCTGAGAAGGTTGAGAACCCTTGACCTAAATCATTGATGAAGATATTGAATAGAACTGGACCTAGAACTGATCCCTGTGTTACCCCACTCAATATGCTCTTCCAGCTTGACTGTGAACCACTGATAATGACTGTCTTGGAGTGGTTTTAAAACTCAACTTATAGTAGCCCCATCAAAGTTGTATTTCCCCTACTTTGTTTATGATAAGGTCATGTGAGACAGTATCAAAAGCCTTACTAAAGTAACGATATACCACATCTACCACTTTCCCCATCCACAAAGCTATCAGGTTGGTTTGACAAATCCATGCTGATATTTACTTAGGAACTCATTTTCTTCTAGGTATTTGCAAATGATTGCTTAATTATTTGCTCCATTATCTTTCTGGGTACTGATGTTAAGATGACAAGTCTTTAATTCCATAGGTTGTCTTTATTCTCCTTTTTATAGGATTTCAAATCATTTGACTGTTTAATCTCTTTCAGCCTCCATTTCAAATGCTTAATCCACTGTTTTGATTTGGGAAGCTGGCTCTGTCTTTGCTGGATGGAATCAAGTGCCACTTTTCATATTGCTGATGGGGCATTACAAATATATTCATACCCTGATTTTACATTAAAGAAATAAAAACAAAATAATAAATCTGACTGTGATAAATCAAAATCTAAGTAAATTCTTTCACAATCATTGACACTTATGTCATTTAGAGAAGTTAATGTATCTAGTTTGTCATAAGTGAATTTGTTAAATGAAGATAGGTTGTTTTCTTTTATTTCATATCTACACAGAAATTATGCCTTTTATAAAACTTGGGGAGTTATGATGGAAGAACACAGATATGTTCTCAATGGGCCAAATCCAAAATCCAATGACAAAAACAGAAAGGTTCTTACTGACAGAATAAAAATCTTTTTTTTTAGCTGTAGAATATTGTTCCTGGAATTTTGCTGCACTAAAAAGCAAGTGCTAGTGTGCTATGGCTGATGTGACTGCATTGGAGACAGAAATCTTCCCCTTATCTTCTCAAGGCACAGCATGAGCCACAGCATCTACACTGTTCCCGAAGGACTCTAAGGAGGATAGTTTCAGTCTTTACACAGGCTTTGTTGTCTGTCCTTGAGACTGACTATTCTGATACGGCCACCTGTCCACAAGGAAGAGGATTTGAGAGAGAAGAAGCCAGTAAATAGCTGTCACTTGATATTGTAACAACTTTGTTCACTAACATCCTGGTTTGGATTTGAACCAATAATTTAGAAGGGAAAGGCAACAACTATATTGTGTTACTGGTCTGCTGAGCAATCCAGAGCTAAAATAATTTTTTATGAGTGGAGGCATACCACCTTATTTTTGATTTCGTAATGAATACCAAATTGATTTCCTTTTACTGGAAAAAAATTCAACTGCTGTTGAAATTCCAAACATCTTACAATATGTACAATTTACATACAATTTATCTAGCATTGTGTCAAAGATGACACCATTTTTTCCATCTATATTTTGGCACGTGTTCTTGCTGGCCTAGATTTCTTGCTGCATATTAACATTAATGAGAATTATGGATGCAAAGTCTTATAGCATGCATTTGCATGGAACAATGAGAAACAAATAAGCACACAACAAAATCCTCTGCTACGCCATTAATCTGGGATAATGAAAGTGAGCAGAATTCAAATTAAAATGTATTATTATGGCATGTTCCTTACCTGGTGTTGCTGTTATAAATAGTCTTTCAAGTTCTTTTTCTTAGAAATGCAATCAAAAGTTCAGTTTGTGGAAGACATGCTGAGTTGTTTGTATGAGTTTTTTGTTTGTTATGAAAGATTTGGTGAAGTACAGGGGTCTGCAACCTGTGGCTTCAAAGCCACCTGTGGCTCTTTGGCTGCCTCCAGGTTCTGCCCCCTCCCCACCCCCACACCCCTGCCACTGGGGGGACCCTGCAGGCAGCATGCTCCTATTCCAGGCTGCCCCAGCCCCACCAGGATACCCTGTGGCAGGTGCCCTGGCCCAGCTCCTCCCTCCAGGAGGCTACACCCATTGCAGCTCTCAAAACACCTGGTTATTGAAGGAATTTTTTTAAATGGTTGTTCTTATCATTTTGGGTTGCCGACCCCTGGCATAGTAGATGCAGCCTCTGGAGTGAGGGAGTATGAGAACATCAGATTTGCCTCTCTGTCTTGCTCTCTGATTACAGTCTTGAGCAAGGCCAGATTAAGGGGCCCCTGGGTCCCAGGCTGCCCACTTTTGTGGGACTCCCTGGCCTGGGCTCTCACCCTCCACCATGGATCCCCCACGGTGGCCTGGGGCGAGAGGCCATGATGCTCCCACCCCTCGACCAGCTGGTCTGCCCCAGGCCACTGTGCACTGGGGGCAGGCCAGCCAGCATCTGGGGCCACCTCCAGTGGCATTTCTCCAGGGCTGGACCAATGTTGGGTTGTCCCCGAGGGGATGGCCATGCCGCCTGAGCTGCAAGGGCCCCGGCATGGTGGCCTGACAGCATGCGCCAGAGACCTCCCTGCACACCGGCCAGCCCTGCCCCCAAGATGCAGCAGATGTGCTGACTTGGCCCACCCTGCCCCTCGAGCCAGACCAGCCAGCCTGGGAGTGGGGCAGTAGCCTGTGGACTGCTGAGGTCTCTGGCCCCAGCGCCCCACCCCTGATCCCCAGCGCCCCCAGCTCTGGTCCCAGGGCTGGATCAGCAGTGGCTTTAGGGGCTGCAGCTCGGGGCCCCCCTTCAGGTTGGGGCTTGGGGCTGCCGCCCGTAAAGCCCCTGCATTGATTCAGCCCTGGTCTTGGGGCAATTGCTCCCTGTGACCCAGGCACTGGCGTTGATCTGGGTTTCCATAAAGGTAGGATTGATCTACAGGCTCTTTTATCACCTTTGTTCAAGGAGTGGTATACATCTGTAAAGAAAACAAGTTGCTCTTAGACACTATACCACTCATTTCTTCTCCATTGGGAAGCCAAGGCCCCTGTATCTGCTACCACTCACCAGCTTGATAACAGTGAGGTCAAAAGGCGATATTGGGGTTAGACGAAGTGGCAACAGTAGTGTGCCGGAATATATTTTCTTAAGTTGGAAAAAATACTGTTAGGCTGTGGGTTGGGAGAAATCTTGCTGATGCTGTTGGGCATAACAGCCAGCCTTCATTCAGGATAAATGTGAAAATCCAAGTAACTCGTTTATGGATAGGTAGCTGAAACATTAGGTGCCACACTGCCCAAAGCACAAGCCTTATGAAGGGTGGAGTAGGAGTTAAACCTTCCAGTGTGACGGGGAGCTTGGTGTGTGTGAGTGAGAGTGAGGCAAGAAGCACTTGTGGTGTGTGAGCTAGAGAAGAAGCTGAGTGAGAGAACTTCGGGCTGAGTGCTGGCTGGAAAGAGTCTCGGAACTGTGAGCAAAGAACCTGTCTTCTGCTCCTTAACTGCTACGCAGTCAGGGAACCAAAACTAAAAGTACATTCTTGGTAAATAAATAAAACTATTCTTGGGGTGATGGGCTGTAGAGCACTGAGGAAAGGGACTGCTCCTTGTAGTTGGGGGAGTATTGAGTTGCCATCCAGTATGCGCAATAGGCTGCAGGACATGGCTAGTTTGTGGTGGAAGTGGTGCAATCACACACAGGTGACCCGCCTGCACTATTTTGCAATTGATCAAGGAGCGGTAGAGGGTATCCAGGGAAAAAGACAAGCCAGTGCAGGGTGGAATAGCTGTCGGAGGACTGCCAGAAGAAAAATAATTTTAAATGGGATTGCATCTATGTAGCTGATAGCAGCATAATTCATTCCAAACTTGAGTAAATTTAGTTCCAAAGTGGATTAATTGATGTGACATGAAATGCCAAATAAACAAAAAACAAGAGTTTTTGTGTATGCATACAAGATAGTTTTATTTTTTAAAAACACCAAAAAACTTGAGTTAATCCAAAATAACTTTAGTATTTTTATTTTTCTACTAGGCAAAGTTAATGCCATTGTACTTATTTAGCTGGTTTAGAGTTCCATCACTAAATTTGTTATTTAAATTAAGGTATCAAATGTGAAACCCAACATAGAAAGAGAGTCATTTAAACATCTTATTTTATCAGTTTCATTGCCAAGGACAATATTTTCAAAACTAAAAATCTACAGGATTTATTGGATTTATTTTTGTATTTGTTTTAAAAAAATAAATAAATAAAAATCCCACTGCTGCTCAAACACACACGTCATAGAGAACGAATGCTGAGGTGAGGTAATGGCAAAGTTGAGGATCAAGAGCCGTGCTAATTCTTTTACAAAGGTGAAAATGTTAACTTCGTAGTCTGGCAGCCTGACTAGTCTCTTCAACAATTCTGAGATACAAGGTGGTTAGAGAAGAATTTACTGAAACTTTTGAAAAGTTGCCACGTTCAAATGCTCTTATTATATTTGGTCTGACGTGTTGTCATAAGCCTGGATCTGCTTTTCAGTTGTATGTAGGTGCACTGTGTGGCCCTGTATAACCCCCTTGATTTTAACAGGACTCCATACAGGTGTAAGTGTCA
The DNA here is from genome assembly GCA_007922175.1 of Pelusios castaneus. Lineage (NCBI taxonomy): Eukaryota > Metazoa > Chordata > Testudines > Pelomedusidae > Pelusios > Pelusios castaneus. The sequence goes on from ML685851.1 coordinate 8,406,220, forward strand.
ACCTCTGGCCATCAGAATACAGGGTCCCGCCAAGACATAGTTTGTAGACTGTTGTATAGGAACAGAACTGTTGTATAGTTTGT
>ML685851.1:8406312-8428801 GCA_007922175.1 Pelusios castaneus
ATAGTTTGTAGACTGTTGTATAGGAACAGAACTGTTGTATAGTTTGTAGACTGTTGTATAGGACTGTTGTATAGGAAATAATATTGTGGCCTTGATCTTGCAAACCCTTACACACATGCTTAACTTCACTACCATGAGTAAGCCTGTGTGAAATCAATCATTACCTGTGGTAACAAAGATGAGCCCATGCATAAGCATGTGCAGATCAGGGCCAAATTCAGCAAGTTGGCAAAAGTAGAGCTGATGTAACAATGAGGCTGTTGAAGGTCACCAACAAGGCCAAGTAATTTACAACCATTTGTGGAATTTATTTTTGAATCTCAGAATTTCTAAAACTGGCTGATGCAAGAGCAGTGTGGAAGAAGGAAAGCCGATCAATTGAATTCATTTTATATTTTCTATTTTTCACTGAAAAATTGAAATTTTCCATCCAGTCATAACTGGGAAGACTCAACAATTTCTCCTACAAATACCTCAGGCAGAAGCCTGTGTAAATGGAAATAGTCACATGAATATTTTGTTTCTGTGTGTCACAAAACTGGGTATCCAAGGACAATTTGAGCTCTGTCCAGTGAAGAAATGCTGTAGTTTCTAGGCCACTGAAATCATGGAAGGACACTAATGCAGGTTGGTTTCATCCAAGAGAAATCTTGACCTTCTAAAACAAACCAAAAGACCTGCACCAGAGAGCTGGGGAGAAGCTTGTGAGGAAAAGAGTTTATGTAAATAAGTGCCTAGCCTCTTTTACAACCAGCTGGTGGAAATCATTATCACTATTACTATTATTTATCAGGATGCTGATAAAGGGTTAGGCACCAGGTAGATCCCAGACTTGCAACGCGAATTGCACAGAGCCTCTTAATGAGCTTTTGTGTGAAGCCCCACTGATTTCAAAGGGGCTCTGTGTGGTTAAATGGGTCTGCCCATGGAGTTACTTTTGCAGGATCAGGTCCATAGCCATATTAGTTCCCTTTCCTGAAAAACTGCCTGTCCAATGGTAAATATGCCACAACAACTAGTGAGTGTTGGAAACTATGGAGGATGGCCAGATGAGAGTATCAAAAATAAGCTGAGTTCTTATGCATAAATCTCTTCAGTGGGAGGGGGGGATGTGTCTGTGTGGGTGGGTGAAGTAAGTGGGGAGTAGCACTATCTATGAAAGAAAGCATAGAGTCAAATGAAATAAAAATCTTTAAATCAGGGGTGTTAAACCCATTTGCTATGGTGGGCCAGGTTTGATTTAACTGTACTTCAAGTGGGCCGTACATACCATAAATCAAAATACAATGACACTGTCGTGGCATTGTGGAGTGCTGTGTATGCGAAACTCTACTCTGCGATACCTCTCTCTCACTCTCACTGTTAGGGAGAGACACTAGTTTCATGGGCTATGTCTACACTAGGAAAAGTTAGGTCGACTTTAAGTCGACTTAAAATCGACCTTATTTAGTCGACATAACAAAGTGCTGTCCATGGACGTGGACTAAGTCCACTTTAAGTCGACCTAACTGCCTTTAGGTCAACTTAACAAAGTGGACTTAAACGTCCACACTGGGCTTAGGTCGACCTAAGCAGGCTTAAGTCAACCTACCACGTGGTTCTTATTAAGTCGACTTAAGGAATTTCTTAAGTCGACTTAATGAAAACCTAGTGTGGACGCGGCTTTGTTTAAGCCGACTTAAGCCTCCTTAAGTCGACTTAAACTGCCAGCGTAGACATAGCCATGGAGCGCAATCTCGCATACCTAGCGCTCCATGATGTCACAAGGACTTACCCAGCACTCCGCAATCCTGTGAAAGTGTATGTGAGACCTCTCTCTTTGTTAGGGAGAGAGTGTGGTCCTGCTGAGTGCAGTCACAGGCAGAACAGAAGAGGTTCGTGGGACGAATTTGGTCCCCGGGCAGCATGTTTGACACCCCTGTCTTAAATGAACCAAACTGTTTTGTAGAATCTCTATAGATAGTAATTCCATGCTTGAATAATAAGAACATAGCAGTAGGATACTGAGGGAGATCAGAGAGGCTATAAAAATAAAAACTCAGTACTAATGGGGGATTTCAACAATCCCCATATTGACTGGATCCATATCACCTCAGGACGGGATGCAGAAATAAAGTTTCTTGGTACTTTAAATGACTGCTTCTTGGAGCAGCTAGTCTTGGAATCCATAAGAGGGGAAAAACAATTCTTGATTTAGTCCTAAGGGGCGCACAGGATCTGGTCCCTGCTCGGCTGGCACAGTGCTGGAAGGTACCCATCTGGTATTGGGTGGGTGGGGGGCCTGAGGCCATGGTCTGTGGCCTTCCTGCCTTGCTTCCAGGCTGGCTGGTCTGCCTCAGGGGGCCAGATAGGCTGGCACATTGTTGCTGCACTCCAGGGGTGGGGCCATCTGGGGCACAGTATAGCCTCTGGTAATGGTTCTCCAGGGTCAGGAGTGGTGTTGGGTCACCTTGCTGGGGCCCCTGCAGCTCAGGATAGTCTGGCCAGTCCCCTATGGGCCCTGGAGCACAGGACTCTCCTGGGGAGAGGTCCCAGAGCCAACAGGCCTACAGGGAGGTGGGGTGGGCTGACCCAGAGGCCGGACTCCACACTCCAGTCCAACCCCTTGCCTTGTCGCCGAAGGCAGTGGGGCAGAGAGAGCGGGCAGTGCAGCAGTGGGGGGAGGGGCATGGAACCACAGGGCTTGGGGTGGTCTCCCCACACGGCCTTGCTGGCACAGCAGCCCAACAGAACTCCTGGCCCTGAAGCCCCGCTGCTGGATGCCACACCATGTGCTAGCTGGCCCTGCCTGTGGAGCACCCCCAAACTGCTGGGGAAGACCAGCCAGCCAAGGGGGGGTGATGGGAGCAACGCAGACCATGGCCTCTGGCCCCAGAGCCGCAGGCCCCCCAGCATTGGGTGCTGGCCTTGCAGCTGTGGATCCCGCTGGCCCTGCCAACGCTGAGCACTGCCTCTCCCCCAGGTGGGGTGCCACTCTGGTAGGGGGTGGCCCACAAGATAGGGCAGCCCTGTACCCACAGGGGCCTTAATCTGGCTGGGTATAGCATAATATAATTTAATATACTTGTGTCGGTGAATGGGGTTGGTGGTGGGTGGGACAAGACCCCAAAGCAGTCCACCTTGAGAGCATTTAACTTCAGAAAGGAGACCAACCCAAAACTGAAGTTACTTAAACAGAAATTTAAAGATAAAGTACCAAAAGTGAAATCTCTGTAAGCTTCCTGTAACTTTTTACAGACACCATAAAAGAGGCTCAATTTAAATGTATACCCCAAAATAAAAAACATGGTAAGTCGGCCGAAAAAGTGCCACTGTGGATAAACAATCAAATAAAAGGAATAGTGAGAAACAAGATGGCATTGATAAATTAAACAGCAATAAGTCACCAGGACCAAATGGTACCTACCCAAGAGTTCTGAATGAATTTAAATGTGAAATTGCAGAACTACTAACTCAGGTATGTAACCTATCATTTCAATCAACTTCTGTACCAAATGACTGAAGGATAGCTAATGTGATGCCAATTTTTAAATCATCATTTAAAGATTTCAAGGTACAGACAATCCATCAGCAAATGTCTCATATTCCTTACATGTTGCAGAGGAATGTGACCCCCCCGCCCCCCTGCCAGGGCCTCTGCCAATTTACCCTGGGAGAAAACTTCTTCTGACCCCATATATGGTGATCAGCTAAACCCTGAACATGTGGGCAAGACTTAGGAGCCAGACACCCAAGAAAGAATTCTCTGTAGTAATTCAGAACCCACCTCATCCAACATCTCATCACAGACCCTTGGGCATATTTACAGTTAATAGTCAAAGATTAGTTAAGTGTCAAATTAGGCTGTCCCATCATACCATTCCCTTAAATTTATCAAGCTTGAAGTCAGTTAGGTTTTTGCTCCCACTTGTCCTCAAAAAGACTGTTCTAGAACTTCACTCTTCTGACGATTAGAAACCTTCATCTAATTTCAAGTCCTAGCCCTGGTCTACACTAACAGAGAAGTTTGACATAATGCTGCTTACCTTGACCTTCTGCGACCTGTGTTTCCACTGTCAGAGCAGTAAATTTGAATTAAAGGGTGCTGTAATTTGACCTCATAACACCCTCTGCACATGGCATAGCACTGAGATCAAAATCTACAATTCGAATGTAGGTCCTTGTAGCCAGAGAGTAGCTCTAATATTGGTTTTCCTGTTTTTCCAGTTTGCTGCACGAGGGGCATAGCCAGCCCCTGTTTTCTGGCTGGACCCTGCAAGCTAAGGGTAACTAGAAGCTGCCCCCCTGCAGGGAAGGGGAGAGCCATGGGCCTGGGTCGGCAGCAGCCCGAACTTCGCTGTGGGGCCATGCCAGTGCTGATGCCTCTGTTCCACTCACGGCCACCAGATCCCGCAGCCATGAACAGAGCAGAGGTACTGGTGCTGGTATCTCTGCCCTGCTCATTACCGCCAGCTCCTGGGCAGTCCTGTGGTGGTGAAGTAGGGTAGGGGACCGAGCAGAGACAGAAGCATCCTGGAGCTGAATGCCTGGCTGCGAAGATGGTGTTACCAGGAGGCCTTTGGCTTCCTCGACCATGGGGTGCTGTTTCAGGAAGAAGGACTGCTAGGCAGAGATGGACTCCACCTATGAAGGAAGGGGAAGAGCGTATTTGGAAGTAGACTGGCTAACCTAGTGAGGAGGGCTTTAAACTAGGTTTGAAGGGGGAAGGTGACCAAAGCCCACAGGTAAGTGAAACTGAGGAAGACCTCGGGGAAGGGATGGAACTTGAGGGGTGCTGGGGCTGTAACAGCAGGAATAAAAGAGAGGGTCGTTGGAACCGGGGGGGGGGGGAGAAATCAAATAATTGTTTTTTATGTCCTAATGAAGTCATAATACCTCAGGCAAGTGGGGAAGGAGGACACTGGGAGAAATTGCACGTAGGAAGATGAGACAGGAGAGAGAATCGACAGGGCAAAGTAGGGCAATGGGCCCAGTATTTTAAGTGTCTCTACACAAATGCGAGGAGCCTGGGAAACAAGCAGGAAGAATTGGTAGTACTGGCACAGACAAGGAACTAGGATGTAATTGGAATAACAGAAACGTGGTGGGATAACTTGCATGACTGGAGCACTGCCATGGATGGATATAAATTGTTCAGGAAGGACAGGCAGGGAAGAAGGGGGGGAGGAGTAGCGCTATATGTAAAAGAGCTGTATGACTGCTCGCAGCTCCACTATGAAAGTGGAAACAAGCTGGTTGAAAGTCTGTGGGTTAAGTTTAGAGGAGAATGCAACAAGGGGGATGTCGTGGTGGGTGTCTGCTACAGACCGCCAGACCAGAAGGAGGAGGTGGATGAGGCGTTCTATGGACAACTAACAGAAGTTTCCAGATTGCAGGCCCTGGTTCTTCTGGGGGACTTCAATTATCCTGACATCTGCTGGGAAGGCAATACAGCAGTGCACAGGCAATCCAGGAAGCTTTTGGAGAATATTGAGGATAACTCCCTAGTACAAATGCTGGAGGAACCAACTAGGGGCCTTGCACCTCTAGACCTATTGCTGACAAACAGAGAAGAATTGATTGGGGAAGTAGAAGTGAATGGCAACCTGGGCAGCAGCGACCATGAGATGGTAGAGTTCAGGATCCTGATCGATGGAAGGAAGGAAATAAGCAAAACACACTCCCTGGACTTCAGAAAAGCAGATTTTGGCTCCCTTAGGGAGCTGATGGGCAGGATCCCTTGGGAGGCTGATCTGAAGGGGAAAGGTGTCCAAGACAGCTGGCTGTATTTTAAAGAAACCCTGTTAAAGGCACAGGAAGTTAACATTCTGATGTGCAGAAAGAACAGCAAATGTGGACGGCGCCCAGCTTAGCAGAGAACTCTCCGGTGAGCTGAAACATAAAAGGAAAGCTCACAAGAAGTGGAAGCTTGGACAGATGACTAGGGAGGCGTATAAAGATACTGCTTGGGACTGCAGGGATAAAATCAGAAAGGCCTAAGGACAATTGGAGTTGCAGCTAGCAAGAGATGTGAAGGATAACAGAAAGGGGTTCTATAAGTACCTCAGCAACAAGAAAAGGATCAGGGGTGGTGTAGGTCCCTTACTGAATGGGGCAGGCATCCTCGTGGAGGATGATGCAAAAAAGACTGAAGTACTTGATGCTTTTTTTACTTCAGTCTTCACAGGGATGGCCAGCTCCCAGGCTACTACACGGGGTAACGCGGAATGGAGAGAAGAGCAGCCCTCAGTGATGGAAAATCAGGTTAGGGACTACTTAATGACATTGGATGTGCACAAGTCCATGGGGCCGGATGAACTGCATCCGAGGATGCTGAGAGAGTTGGCTGAAGTGATTGCAGAGCCGCTGGCCATTATCTTTGAGAACTCGTGGCGAATGGGGGAGGTCCCGGAGGATTGGAAAAAGGCAAATATAGTACCTATCTTCAAGAAAGGGAAAAAGGAGGATCCGGGGAACTACAGACCGGTCAGCCTCACCTCAATCCCTGGGAAAATCATGGAGCAGGTCCTCAAAGAATCCATCCTGAAACACTTGGAGGAAAATAGAATAATCAGGAACAGTCAACATGGATTCAACAAGGGCAAATCTGCCTGACCAACCTAATTTCCTTCTATGATGAGATGACTGGATTTGTGGATGCGGGAAGAGCCGTTGATGTGGTATACCTCGACTTTAGCAAGGCTTTTGATACGGTTTCCCACAGCATTCTCGTCGGCAAGTTAAGGAAGTATGGGTTGGACAAGGGGACCGTAAGGTGGATAGAAATCTGGCTAGATCAACGGGCTCAGCAGGTAGGAATCAATGGCTCGATGTCTAGTTGGCAACCAGTAACGAGTGGAGTACCCCAGGGGTCGGTCCTGGGGCCGGTTCTGTTCAACATTTTCATTAATGATCTTGATGATGGGATAGACTGCATGCTTAGTGAGTTTGCGGATGACACCAAGCTGGGGGGAATGGTAGATACTCTGGAGGGCAGGGACAGGATCCAGGGAGACTTGGACAAATTGGAGCATTGGGCCGAAAGAAACCTCATGAGATTCAACAAAGACAAATGCAAAGTTCTGCACTTAGGACAGAAAAATCCCATGCACTGCTACAGGCTGGGGACTGATCGGCTAAGTAGCAGCGCTGTAGAAAAGAACCTGGGGGTTATGGTGGACGGGAAGATGAATATGAGCCAACAGTGTGCCCTTGTTGCCAAAAAGGCCAATGGCATATTGGGCTGCATCAGTAGGAATGTTGCCAGTAGATCGAGGAATGTTATAATTCCCCTCTATTCGACACTGGTCAGGCCGCATCTGGAATACTGTGTCCAGTTTTGGGCTCCCCACTACAGAAAGGATGTGGACAAATTAGAAAGAGTCCAGCGGAGGGCAACAAAAATGATTAGGGTGCTGGGGTACATGACTTATGAGGAGAGACTGAAGGAACTAGGCTTATTGAGTCTACAGAAGAGAAGACTGAGGGGAGATTTGATAGCAACCTTCAACTACTTGAAGGGGTGCTCCAAAGAGGAGGTAGCTAGGCTGTTCTCGATGGTAACAGAGGACAGAACAAGGAGCAATGGTTTCAAATTACAGCTGGGGAGGTCAAGGTTATATATTAGGAAAAACTTTCTCACTAGGAGGGTGGTGAAGCATTGGAATGGGCTACCTACGGAGGTGGTAGAATCTCCATCTTTGGAGATTTTTAAGGCCCGGTTAGACAAAACCCTGGCTGGGGTGATTTAGTGGGAGTGGTCCTGCTTTTTAGCAGGGGGTTGGACTAGATGACCTCGTGAGCTCCCTTCCATCCCTATGATTCTATGATAAGTTCACTCTGCTCTGGGGGCTAAGATGGCCAGGCTGCAGGGCCAAGTGGGTGGGCTCCGGCCCACCTGGGCCCACCAACATCTAACCCCCTATGCTGCACTAGAGCAACATAGATCCTCTCCTGCCGACAGTTCCAGAAAGTTTTCAATTAATTCTACTATCTGTATGCAGCACTGTGCCTCTGTTGTGCCTGTGGCAGAGAAAGAGCAAGGAAATTCTTCCTGCTTTTTTTTTTTTCTTTAGAGAAGAGGGGAGGGGAAGAGAGTGGAGAATAACTGCCTCTCACAAGCCCCTGCACCTATTACCCACAGTGCAATGTGTTTCAGGAAGTAATTGAGCAGTGGGGCAGAAGACCCCAGCAAGAAATTTGCTGTCTGATCACTTGTGTTTTCCTTCTGTAATTAGGCAGCCTAAATAAGAATTACAATCCCACCCTCTGTGTAGACAAGCCCTAAACTTCCCAATGACTTATTTATAGGCATTTGTTCTTGTCTCCAGATTGGTGCTGAGTTTAAATAATTCTTATATGATCTGGAAAAAGGGGTAAACAGTGAGGTTGCAAATTTTGCAGATGATACAAAACTATTCAAATCAGACTGCAAAGAGTTGCAAAGGAATTTCCCAAAACTGGTGATTGGGCAACAAAATGGCAGATGAAATTAAATGCTGATAAATGCAAACTAATGCACAGTGGGAAACAATCCTAACTACATGTAAAAAAGTGATGGGGTTTAAATTAGCTGTTACGACTCAAAAAAGAGATCTAGGAGTCATTGTGGATAGTTTTCTGAAAACATTCACTCATTGTGCAGTGGCAGTCAAAAAAGCGAACAGCATGTTGGGAAGCATTAGGAAAGGGCTTGGTAATAAGACAGAAAATATCATATTGTTTCTTTATAAATCCATGGTACCCCCACATCTTGAGTTTTGCAGATCTGGTCGCCCCATCTCAAGAAAGATATATTGGAATTGGAAAAGGTACAGAAAAGGACAACTAAAATGATTAGGGGTAAGAAAAAGCTTACATGTGAGGAAAGATTAATAAGATTGAGACTTTTCATCTTGGAAAAGAGACAACTGGGGGGGGGATACGATAGAGATCTATAAAATCATAACTGGTATGGAAAAAGAAAATAAGGAAGTGTTATTTACTCCTCATAATTAAAAACAAAAACAAAAAATCTAGGGGTTAAATGAAATTAATGGGCAGCAGTTTTAAAACTAACAAAAAGAAGTATTTCTTCACACTATACAAAGTTAAACTGTGCAATTTCTTGCCGGAGGATGCTGTGAAGGTCAAGACGATAATGGGGGCCAAAAGATGAACAAGGTACGTTCCTGGAGGATCACCAATAGATGTGCCAGAATAAGTGGCGATTGCTCTTTGACAGAGGCTGGGAATCACCGACAGGATGTTTAGTTGATGATTACCTGTTCTAGTCACTCCATCTAAAGCAGGGGTCGGCAACCTTTGCCGGCCCCAGTGCCAGCCCCACCCACCGCACCCTCAGCAGGTGCTGGGGGCGGGGCCAGGCCTCCGGTTCCCGGCTGCGTTTGGCCTGGCTCCTGCCAGGGCTGTCCCTAGGGGGGAGTGGGACCCAGAGCCAATTAGTCTGGGGGGGCCCCCACACCCTAGCCCCGACTGAAAGGGGGAAGGACGGAACGGGCCTGCCGATTCTGCCCCCAGGCCCGGCAAACCAAGGCCACCCCCGCCAGCGGAAGCCAGCCCTGGCTGCGGCCCTGAGGCAGCTGCTGGAGCTGGGCCCAGCCGACTCTCTGGCTGGGAAGCGGCCCTGGCCGGGAGCTGGCCAAGGCTGCCACCATGGACTCCAGGCTGCTGCCGGAAGCCAGCCGAGGCTGAGGCCACCGGTGCCCCAGCCATGGCTGGGAGCAGAGACCCAAGAACGCTGCCAGCAGCCGAGATCGCACTGCTGGTGGGGGCCGACCCCAGCCGCAACCAGGGACCTCAGTATGTGCTGCTCTGGGGCGGGCGTGGGCCAGAAGAGAGGCCTGTCCTGGTCCGCGCATCCACCCTGCCCCTGGGCTGGCTGCTCCTCCTGGGCGGGCCAACCCACCCCGCTGCCTTCCAGCATGGGGGGCGGTCCCCCCCCAGGCCGATTGGCCCTGGGCCCCGCCATTCCCCCAAGGGACAGCCCTGCCCAGTGAGGCCAGCTGCAGCCAGTGCTCCCTAGCACTGCAGTGCCACCAGTGGGGGGCCTGGAGCTGTGGCACGCAGCTCCTTTTGTGGCAGGCCCCCAGGCCACATTAAAGGGGGGGACCAGCGGGGGGGGACCTGAGCAGCACTGCGTGCCTCTCCTGCTCGGCCCGCGTGCCAGGTTTGGCATGTGTACTGGGGATTGCTGACCCCTGATCTAAAGCACCTGGCATTGGCCACTATCAGAAGATAGGATACTGGGCTAGACGGACCATTGGTCTGACCAGTATGTCTGTTCTTACATTTATACAAAGCAGCATTGCATAGCAAATAAGAGAGCCACAGGAGGCTACAGAAGGGACTATTATACATGGAATTTATGGCTGGGGAGATTAGTGTTTCATTTTGCTCTTCTTCCACTCAACAATTAGTGCACCTAGCCATGAACTGTGCTTAAGGATCTCTTTTCATAAGAGGGCCTTGCATGTGGCAGAAGAAAGGTGCACATTCCACGCATGCAGCATCCTCTACTGGGAAGGCATTAAAAGCCATTTACTAAAAATATTTATCATTGTCCCAGGTTTTGGGATAGTCATAACAAAGCGTAAGGCTTTCCTGTTCTGGAGCTATATAAAGGTGTCTTTTGGACCACCCATCTTCCCTATGTGCTTCTTGGCTTTCTCAAACTTCCTTGTCTGCTTTAAAAATTACAGCCATGATATTCTCAAAGACAAGGATCAGACAGGAAGCACTAGAATTTATACATATGCATACATTGCTGTCTGTAGGAAAATAATATATATCTAGACTCAGATTTAGTCTGAATTAATGCACTTCAAGCATGTCATTGTGTTAGTTTACCTAATTATGAAAAAAATGTTATTTTAAATTTATAATACATTGCCAATGAACCTGAGGGTCATTTTGTACAGTTTTAGGTAATCTGTTTTCCTGGGAAAGTCTTAATCCTGGTGGTAGGGGGACCTGTACCTAGTATTAGAGCAAAGGGCAGACTATAATTTATCAGCAAAAGATTATAGTGTGAATGAACATGGATGTTCATTTTTTAAAAATGCTATACATGCAAATATTGTAGTGATTTAAATGTCTACACCATGACAGATCATTCCAGTGTCAAAACCAAAATGAAAGCCCACAATTCCTACTGCAGGAAAATTCATCATCATACTCCACTGTAACTTGGTAATCATTGTAATCATTATTGTTGAATGGATTTAGCTGCTCTCCTTAACTGCCAGATTTTGGAGGCTTTACTCTGCAAGGGTCTCATCCAATCTCTGTTAAAGGCAATGGAAAGATTCCCACTGACTTTTGTGAGGGTCAGATTGGGCTATGAATATGGATATCCTTCACATGCATCCAAAGAATCAAGCATTGTTACACACTATCTCATTCTCAAGAGATAACTAATAATTCATACATTTTGGTAATTGACAGGGTCTTCAGAAACCAGTTATAACAAGTGTTGGGGAAAGTGAATGGACTGCAGTAGCCAAAAGTTCAGCATTACCTTCTTTCCTCAGTGGCAGAAATCTGGGTGCAGCAACTTAATTCACCTACCCAAGGTTATGTAATAAGGGTTTTTTTAATGTCCCAGATGTACAGAATGAGAAGACAGGTGACAAATAGTGGAATGGAATATACACTATGTGCTTCTTGAATTAGATGGGAAAATAAGGGGGGAAAACTCGGAAATGTATATTTAAAAAAAAAACAAGAAGTAACTTTTATTGCTTGGTGTTCTCCGTGACACGAAAATTTAGATTTCTTGGTTGGTCATTCCTGTCACTCTTGAAATAAATAAATTCACTCTTAAAATAAATAAATAGTTACATGTTTATTTCTATTATTATGCATGTTTCTTCCACCCCATTCCTGTGGTTTTATTCCTGCACTGTGTAGTGGCAAGGGGAACACACGACACAGCCGAAGCCCCTTTTGACCCAAATGATTCTATGTAATCAACTTTTCAGCAAACTCCACAAACCCCCTATTTGGTAACCTTTGCTATGCAGGATGTGGCTCCTTCTTAAATGAAGAGCTGTATTTTTACTCCACCAGAAAAGACTCTTTTAATGCAAATGAAAAGATTAATGTTTCCTAACCCCTCTAGTGGTTTCTTCTTGTGACTTAAATGAGAGATTTGTTCTTCTGTAACTGAAAATCTAGGTGGAGTAGCTTGTGATGGCTCCCACAGCATATGATTGTATCCTAGGGTCATAATGTGAAATCCATTACTGTTTCAGTTGTTGGCTTTAAAATCTTGCATTTGTAGCCCAAGGTCCAGAGTGCTTCAACAGCAGCAGTGAGAACTACAAGTTCTGGACTACAAACTGCAGCGTGTTGGGAGTACTTCCTGGCTCCTGCCAGGAAGCATCTCCTACCCTCCTCAGCAGAGAGTGTCTGCATGGACTGAAGCTGGGAGCATGTGGCAGACAAGCAGGGAGGAGGCCGATGGATTGTAATGCTGCTGTTATGTCTCTTGCAGAATAAAACCGTGTTCCTGGGGAATTGGTCTGAGTGGGTCTGGTCTGAGTAAACACACAAACACAATGCAGAGCACACAGAGGAGCCTCAAGCCTAGTTTCCCTAACCTGTGTAAAAGACCACCAGGGCAGACTTCTCCTATCTTGAACACCCTCATGCTGGGCCAGTAGGCAGGAGGGGCTACACATTCATCTGTTTAGGTGTACCCAATCTTTTAGAAAATTATTCTTACAAATCTCTCTTGTTGAAGGTTTTGTAGAAACTGACTGTGTGTAGGTCACTGAAAGTCATCCCGGTCTTTTCTTCTAAAGATCAAAGCACTAGTTTGCTAGGGACCATTCAGAAGCCCATCTTATTTCTAGTACGTTTCATGTGTAAAAGAAAAACTAAGTTAAAGCTATAAGAATAAGACATACCATCTTATTTTTAAAATTTCTTCTTATCTTGCCTTTTTGTATGAGTTCTAGTGTTTGTGAAAACTGCTGCATTGACATCTTTGGAGAATCATTTTGGGGGGATTTTTTCCTGGTCTTTTTGGAGATAATGGGAATTTTACCATTATTTTCAATGGGAGCAGGATCAAGCCCTGTAAGGTTCAATCTGCCAATCCCTTTGTTGTCAGTAGAAGACCTGGGGGCTGAGTCCCTTGCAGAATGGGACCCCTAATCCACAGAATGGGACCCCTAATCCACGACCTTGGCAGGCCAACGCTAAGGGTAGTTTTCATGCCCATTTGATCTTTGGCCTGTCTTTTGAGATTGCCAAATAATGCTACATAAAGATGAGTTTAAATCAACGTCCTGGCTCTACTCATCCCTGAATGTGAAGTTGTTTGAAATGTGGATTTATTCGGCAGACCCAAAACTTCAGGTCCAAATAGCTCCAGACATTGGTGTGTTCAAAATTGTAATGTGGAATCTGAGTCTTGAACTCCTTTCTAGTACTAACTTCATTGGTGATTGCTGTCACGTGGACAGATGTTTACTGTACTCTGGACTGAACTCACCAAACTGCCTGAGCTATTGGATGAAAATAAGCCTTGATACCTGCCAGCTTGGGTTGTATTCAGAATGGTAAACTGCAAACTCTATATTGTCTATTATCAATTGACTGGGTCATCCAGTCTTCTAAGATGTTCTTTCTGTAAAACAGATGCATTAGCAAAGGGTTAAACGTCTGATCTAACTCTCACTGAAATCCATGGAAAGACTCCCAGTGACTTCAAGGAAACTTAACTTAAGCCCTATTTGAACTTAGAACAGAAATTTTGTCTTTGTCACCAACAGAAGTTGGCCCAATATGAGAGATTGCCTCACCCACCTTGTCTCTCAAGTGAAAGAGACACAATGTTAATTTGGTCCTACTTGTCAAAGCATCCAGTTATGGATTTCTGAACCCAAGTAAGGTTAAATAATGTCTGGTATCTGTTAGTTCTTTTTTAAAAGAACATTGCAAGACATTTACTTTAGGGTATTTATTTTAGAAACTTATAGATGAGCTACTGTTATTAACATCCTCAATCAAAGAAAGCTTTCTAGAAGAATTAAAGCTGAGAACCAAAGGGAAGCTACAAAATGTAAACAAGCAGTGGGTCTGAGGAAATGGCATTAGAATGAAGTCACAAAGAGAATAAGAAAACATCAAGTATGTTGTGGTTCTGAACTACTAAGTAGAAAATATACGGTATGGTATATAAGAATTTTCCATGCTAAAGGTCACTACCTCCTGAAGTCTGTTCTGTAGTATATCAAGATCCAGAGCAGAAAAGCTAGTTAAAGAGGCTTGGCTTTGGCTGTGATCATTGTAGACAGATGAAACTTTTTCTGTGTATATACATTTTAAAGAAAATTACTACAGGTTTTAGTATAATGCAGCATCAATATATATTCTTCAGTGGCCTCCGGTATGCAAATAAAATAGGCCCAGTCCTCTGCTCTTGTAATTTGGCATTTGGCTTTCCAATATTATATTCTCCAGCTGAGGAGCTAGATCAATTAGGTAAATTTAACAGTAACATTTGACACTTAAACAGCAGCTGTTTGCTTAAACAAGGACAAGTTAAAAAATAGAATATATACAATAACCTGCCTGTTTTGTATTTAACTAAATCAGTCTTATCTTAATAATTGTGCACTGAAAATTGTATTTGCTCTATGATTGTTGCCTATTTGGTAAGTTTTAACCTGAATCTATAATGGGGAATATATCTATTCTTAATTATTTATCTAAGACATAGTGATTATACAGAATTGATCTCTAGCTGGCAGCCATCTAAATTAGATTATGATCTCATCAGATCTCATAAAAAGTTGTAGGATCAGGCTGGGCTAGGATTTGGATGGGAGAGCTGACCTTCAGAGAACAATCAGGTTCTTCAGTAGTTCCTCAGCTGCTGATGATTCAGAGGCTGATATTCTTCCCTGTGAGGCAATATTGAACCAATGCCCCACATGTTGCAAGGAGGCACCGTGCTGCAGTGGAAAATAAACTAGATCACAAAAGACCTCATGGAACATTTCACAAGAAGAAAAGTTCTCTACATCCTGGCCAGATTACACTCTGCCTACTTAAAATATGTAAAAAGACATTTTAGTCCAATCTTTCATTCCTTGCACATTCAAAGCCAAATTCTCTGCTGCTTTCTACTGAGGTCAGTGGATCTGCAACCACTTAATCAGCAGAGAGAATTTGGTCTTTGATTTCCAGCAAATTTGGGGTGTGCAAAGAATGCAAGATCAGTCTCTTTCTGTGTCAGCTGTGAACCGCGTAATCCACCAAGATCAGATATTTTTGTGAAGCTCAAAGGTATAAGCGAGTGGGAGTTATTTGAACTCCAGAAGACAGAGCTACAGAGGAAAAGAAATTAAATCCCATAGGGTTAAATCATATCTACTACTAGATGTTTTAGGTCACTAAAATATGTTATATTTATCACAACAAAACATGCATTGAGATGGAAAACCAGACTTCTTATGTGAACTACATTCCAATAAAACAGCATTATGGATCCTCTATTAAAATATGAATTATATTATAAAAGTAATGGCTTTAACTACGCACACAAAATGTTATGCTGGCAAGTGTTTTAATTCAGCCTCCAATGAGGATACATAGCCTTCACAGAATTTTATTTATAATTTTGACAGATACTGTTTTTATTTAAAAGCATTTTTTCTCTATTTTTGTTGATTTAAATCTTCACACTTGCAGAAAATTATGTGAGGGGGATGTCAAAGGAAAGGAGAGGATCAGACAATAATTATTTAATAAAATGCACAGTGAGATTCAAAAAGATAAACCATTATAGTTTTTAAAAAACAAATTGCCAATGCTGCATGTCAAAATATACAGAGTAAACATCCTTAAATCAAACTCGAGTAAGCTCTCAAGCAGCATTTTTCTTACTTTGCCTGTTGGTAAAGATCAGTTATTATTGATGGAAATATTTTTATTGGTTTGTGTGTACATGATGAAGTCAATTGTTTACAGATATTTATTAATTCTTCTAAGCCTAAGAATCTAACATTTTAATAGTAATACACTTATTGAATAGTGACACAACAATTACCGTTTAGTAGCATCATAATTTTATAATTTCAGAGGGATAACCGTGTTAGTCTGTATATAGCTGTGACGAGGCATATCGGCCCCGCACTGGTAAAGAAGGGGTTAAAGAAACCTTCCAGGCTGAAGGTGCCCTGCCCACCTGCATCTCCTGGGCATGCTCAAGGTATAAAAGCCAGCAACACAGCTCACTGAGGGTGGACTGCTGACCTGGAAGGGAGCACATGGCTGGTGCTTCCCAGGCTAGCACTCATCTGCCCAGCAGAGACTCAGGCTGCGGGGCCCCAATAACCTGAAGCAGGGGAATTGCAGCAGCAGCTTGGGCCACTAAGCTCCCCTACCCTGAAGCAGGGGTATGGCCATAGAGACTCTGGCTGCTAGGCCCCACTACCTCGAAGCAGGAGAGTGGCCGTAGAGACTCCGGCCACTAAGCCTCCCTGCCCTGAAGCAGGGAAAACAGCAGCAGTGACCTAGGCCGTGAGGCTGCACTCCCCTGAAGCAGGGGAGTTACCGTCGAGGCTCCGGACGCTGGGCCTCACTAACCTGGAGCGGAGAAACATCTACAGGGGCTCTAACCACTAGGTCACCCTGACCAAAACCTGGGAGCGAGTCCTGAGGACCCACAGCCTCACCCATACCCCGACCCCTGAGAAGGTGTAGTGCCGGAGCTCACCTTTGAAGCTGAAATGCCTGGGTTGTTACCTAACACTGGCGCACAACGGACCCACTGCCCGGTGGAACAGGGCGGCCCGTGACAATAGCAAAAACAAGAAGAGTCCTGTGGCACTTTAAAGGCTAACTAATTTCTTTGGCCATCAGCTTTCATGGGCTGCAACCCACTTCATCAGATGCATCTGACAACGTGGGTTGCAGGCCATGAAAGCTTATGCCCAAAGAAATTAGTTAGTCTTTAAGATATCACAGGGCTCGTTATAGTTTGCTAATATCACTGAGCTGAAGTATTTAGAAGATCTATGCTACTGTCTATTGAGGAGGAAGAATAAAAGAGACGGCAAGGGGTTGTGTGGGGGATTCAGTGAGCCCATTGTTGACATTCAAATAAGATAAACAGACACATATCATAGTTTGGTTTGCAGGTTCATCATTCTCTAGAATGGTACCAAGGGTGTCCGGAAGACAGAACTTTTTAGGGAAGTAGCTGTGGACAGAAAAGGATAGGACTTAATTGAATGACCTGGCAAAGGAAAATATGTTGTTTGAATATTGTAAAAAATTCGAAACCTCTTTGAAGAGCTCTATTAGCAACCCTATTCCTTCGTGTCAGGGATGTCCTCTTTACTTTCCCAAACCAACCCACCCAAATTTGGCCACATTATAATCCTTTGAAAAATTACAATTCACGCATATTCCATAGAAACTTCATAGAGGTTAAGAGGTTAAATTGCTGAAGATGTCTGCACTGAGCATGCTTCAGCACGGGACTGAGCAGAACTTTCCCTGACGTTTTAGTTTCTGCATGCTCTGTGCGGGGTCCAGGCTTGGGCACTTTGAAATGAGCACAAATGGGCTTTCAGTGCCCATGCTGTGGGCTCAGGCAGTGTATAGGAAAAAGCTGCCTGGATCAATTGCAGAGGTCACAGAAGCCAGACTGGGGGGGAGGGGCCAAGTAGATCAAGACAAGGAGATGGGGAGTAGAGGGGAAGACTGGGACTGTAGGTTAGTATGTGGGAGAGAAATTGGGAGTTGAGGGGGAGACTAGGGCTGGCTGGACAAGTAAACGGACTGAGAGATAGGGGCAACTGGAGGGAACTGGGAGCTAGTCAGTGGGGTGGGGAGAATGAGTAGGGTCCAGGAGTTGGGAAGAGGTAGGACTGGGAAAACGATAGGCTGGAGGGGAAGAAGCAGGAGGGGTCAGGCTTAGGGGGAAGTGGGCAGAACAGTATGTGCCCATAGGGGATGCTCTTCTTGAAGCCAGTGGGATGACCCTAAACCTAAAGCACTTTATGGTTTCATCTGAAGTTCTAAGAAGTCAGTCGGAATCGTGGGGAGTTTTGGGGCTGAACAGAAGGCAGAAATAATGGGGGTCTGTGGCAGAATTATTGCTGGGCAAATGTTGGGGTGGAAGCTTCTCCAGCAGAGGTGAAAGCCTCCTTATTATCTGGGAGCACTGGCAATACAAATTTTCTCTTCCCCCCCCCTTTGCACACAAGAATGAATGGGGGGGGGGAAGCTCCAAAATCAGAAGACCGACCAAAAAAAATGATCTTTGGCTTAAAATTACACTGTTTTTTAAAAATATGATAGCTTTGGATTTGTCTTATGGTGTTTGAGCGACTAGAGTTCATCAGGCTGCTCCAGGGAGTGTCTGTCCCTTTAACATGCAAGAGGCTGCAAGTCCCAGCACCTCCCTGACTGATTGCTGGCCCATGACTCCATACAGGCAGCACCCCACTGCTCTAGAACCTTCCCCCACCACCTGTGACTGCTGTACATACAGTGTCCCCCCCGACTGCCAATCTGTACTCTTGTACAGACAAGAGCCCTGTTGCCCGATGATCTTCTCTCTTCCTCCCTGACTGCCAGCCTGTGCACCATATAGACATCATCCCTCTATTCTAGAACCTTCCTTGTCACCGCCTTGTAACCCCATACAGATAACATCCCACTCCTCCAGATTCTTGCCCCACCGCCTCCATATCTAACTGCCCATCTGTGACCTGCCTCAGAACCTTCCCCCTCCACTTCCCTGATTAACTACCAGTCTGTACCCCCTCGACACAGCTGACTATCAGCCCAGGAGTTATGTCAACAGATGCTTGTCAAGTTGTGCATACAAGAACCTGGGTTTTGTTAAAAGTGCCCAGGTGTAAGACGGGTGACCAATCAGAGAGATGTGTAACTGCTGCTATTTTGCCAATGTTGTTGCAAAGAAGTAACGCTAATTTCACTCATCCCAAAGCCATCTGCGCCTTCCACAAATTGTCATACCTACCAAACCTGTGAGCAGCACAGGTCATCGTTATTAGAGCAACTACAGTGAGTGCTTCTAATCAGTAGCTCTCAGAGTGCTTCCTAAAGGTGGATGGTATCGCTATCCCCACATATTCACACACACCGGAATGAAGAGGGATGGAGGGGGGAGGGAGTTCAAAAATCAAAAGATCAACCAAAAAGACCATATCATCTTTGGCTCAGAATTATGAGCTATTTTAAAATCTCACCGTTTTGGGATTTGCTCATGATGTTTGAGCTGTCAGGGTTGGCCACTCTACTCCAGAGAGACTCTCTGTCTCTCAACATTCAGCAGGCTACAAGTCCCAGTGGTCAGTGGGTGTGGGGCATCATGGGACTGGTGACCAAAGGAGGTGGAATGGGCAGAACACCAGGCTGCAGGGAATGGGGAAGACGATTCTTTCAAAAGCCATGCCCCTTCCGCTCTTGCCTGGCTGCAGCATGGCCTGGGTGGGGTTCACAAACCCTTCTCCTTAGCCCTGCGGGCACTGGCCTTTCTTACTTCTCTCATTTGTGGGAGTGCCTGTGAATCCTTGTCATAAGGCTGTGGAGCTGGTCAGTGCATGACAGACTTGGTATCCCAGGCAAGCTGGGCTTGGTGTGTGAAAGGAAATGGAACTCCTTGCAATGTGAAGGACCCTTTGACCTCTCCTCATGCTGTCTGCTGCACCCTCACATAACAGGAGCCGCTATCCATTTGGGTTAGGGTGGCCCTGTTGCATCTCCCAGGTAAGGCCAGGTGCAAATGCTGACCTTGTACTCTCCCAAAGAGGAGGACTGCTCCTTTCTACCTACCCTGGGGTCATAATCCACCCCACACTGGGTAAAAGAGGTGAAGCCATGGTTCTGCAACCCTCTGGCTGGAGGAGTTTATTGGCTGTGGAGCTGAGACATGCAGCAGCCCTTCATAGGAGGTGCTGCACCATATGTACTCCCCGGGTTTTCTTGGAAGGATTGTCTCTCACCTCAAAGCTTCAGTTAGGGAGCGGCAGCTCTGTGCTGTCTCTAACAGCAGGCCAGTGCCTGTGTGGGACAATCTGGCTTCCAATATATAACTGCTGAGCTGGGTGTTATTGTCTGAAATATTTTCTCAACTTTACTTAAGGTTGCATTAATTCCTCTTGTATGAAAAAGGGGGAAATAAATTTTGCCAAGGGGGACTTTTTGCAGGTAACTGGCAGGCAGATCATATGTAATGTGACAGTCACCCTACCCTGTACAGCAGTGGTTTTCAAACCATGGGTCGGGACCCAGTATTGGGTTGCAGACCCTCTGGTACATGGCACCCCATTCTGCTGCTGCTGAAAGACTGGAATGCATTGCTCAGAGATGTAATTGTTGGGTTGCAGGCATAAAAGATTTTTTTCAACTGAGTCCTGTGAAAAAAAACTTGAAAACCACTGCTGTACAGCATGTTGTAATTTTGTTGGTGTGACTGTCCATCAATTGGCTAAGTAAGCCTTCACTAAATCCATATGCATATTACAGTACTGATCATATTTCCTCCTCTTCTCCTGGTCGCATAACTGAGCATTTCCAGATATCCATATTTGCTTATAAGTACATTAAGCATCGCATGTTTAATGTACATATTTAGAGTTGTGCAGTTTTTAAATCTGAAAAATACAGGCGATTCAAACAAGACAGACATTGGAGCAAATGGAAGAGTAGGTACGAGTAACCAGAACTGAAGGAGGTCTCATACTAAAAGATTCAGCACCATTTCCCAAGTAATTCCTTTGAATTTGAACAGTTCTGTGTGTAACTGAGGCTGACAAACAGAAAGGCTGAATGCCAGCAAATATGGTTTTACGGATCATTTCAGTTACACCAATTGTGGAACTGATACAAGAAAATGTGATTAAGGGAAGTGGAAAATTACAATCATCATGAGTATTATTGTTTGTTTCATCATGTTACACATCTTTCATAGAAAGGCTGATGAAATCATTTAGAGTACTATCTTCAGAAACATTCTTCATGCACTGACATCATACAAAATATACCAGGATAAACAAATAAAACATAATGGCAAACAACTGGGTACATTGAGCTACACCTGTTGTTTTAACTTTCAGGGTGAGAGTTCTATGAATATTCCTTTGCTAATTATTTCCAGGGAAAGGCCTATAAAAATTCAGATAGCTGGGATGAGAGGGTCTCATAATAACTCTTGTTTGTGGTTCAGCTTTCCTAGTCAGAATTGCTTTGACTTATTCAAAGAAATCTATTCCATATATTTATTCATCACATCCAACTGCCTTGAAGTTGTCAGGTTTCTCCATTTTTCTCTGCCCATACTCTACTCAGGTAACACTATGGTTTTTACCTTGAACTCCACCCG
The DNA here is from genome assembly GCA_007922175.1 of Pelusios castaneus. Lineage (NCBI taxonomy): Eukaryota > Metazoa > Chordata > Testudines > Pelomedusidae > Pelusios > Pelusios castaneus. The sequence continues at coordinate 8,427,668 of ML685851.1, forward strand.
CTCATAGACTCAAAGGTCGGAAGGTACCATCATGGTCATGTGGTTTGACCTCCTGCATATTGCAAACCACTGAACCTTGTTCATCCACTCCTGTAATATACCCATAATCTCTCTCCCACACTTGGCTCCTTCATTCCCCCCCTTGAACTGCTCTGCGCATCACACCAATCCCGTACCGTGGTGGTGTTCTCCTTGTATCTGTTCCATCTATTCCACCATCATTTTAGCATCCCTGCAGAAATTTCAGGGACAATGAAGACATTCTTTACCATGGATTTCTCTCTTTTCTTCAGTGCCACCATAAATAGCTTTCATGTCTCTTTTCTGTCCCCATGTGCCTACAATACTAATCAGTGTTGACAATTTTTGTTGTTTTATCTGAAGTCTTGCAATATTTGTTTTTTCCCTTTAAAATGTCAGCGAATCTCAGATTTTATTTTATAATGTAAATTTCTAGTCTTCCTGGTTGATCATGGAAACTTGAAGATGTAAAATCTAAAGATCAAAGAAATAGAACCAAAAACTTATTATTCTTTTAAAAAAAAATTCACAATTTAAAAAAAAAAAATCTCATGGTTTTTATACAGTTTAGATTGGCAAGATTGCCACTCGTGTCTCTCTCCATCAGTCTTCACACTGTTTTATTAATTAGCTGCATTTTATGAGATAAACTATAGTGTCTTACTGTAGGTTTGAGTGTACCCTAAACAAAGCATATCTTTGATTTCCTCCTTAAGAGAGACTGAAAACATAAGCTTCTGCTGTTGCACAATTTAAGTAGAATAAATGCTCCTTCATTCAAATCATTTACCGTCATTGCACCAATTAATTCTTGGACTAACGCTGACATACAAACATGAGCAAAAGAAGGAATCAAGAAGTAGATCTCTGATTGTCATTTTTGTTTCTTTTGCCCTTCATCACTTTCAGCATCGCTCATTGGCTGCATCTACACTTGTAAATTAAGTAAGTCAACTTAATTTACCCTGCGTCTACACGACAGTTTCCTTAAGTCGACTTAAGCAACTTGCTTAAGTCGACTTAAGGAAAATAAAGTCGACTTAATGAAAATTAAATTGACTTTATAAAACCTCAATTTAATTCGACTTAAGCCAGTGTAGACGTGGGGTAGCC
>ML685851.1:8429201-8442094 GCA_007922175.1 Pelusios castaneus
AGGGGGAGCCTGGCATGCTCCCCCACAGGGCAGGGCAGAACCCTGCCCACTCTGCCCCTATGCCCTGCCAGGGTCCCTGTCCCCCTTTGCCCCATTGTACCTATGTACAATGGGGCAAAGGCTGAGCTCCCTGGCACTGGGCAAGGGGTGCCCCTCCTGCCCCCGTGGACCTGCCCTAGGTCCCCCTAACCCCTAGAAGTCAACCTAGGCATCCAGTGTGGATGCTCTAGGTCGACTTTGTAAGTTCCCTGCAAAGTCGATTTAAAATTTAAGTGTAGACTCACTAAGTCGACTTAACTAAGTCGACTTAAAGTCGACTTAGTTAAGTCAACTTAGCTAAAGTTGACTTAAATTTCCAAGTGTAGACATAGCCATAAATATTGGGACTGACAAATCCAGTCATCTTTTCTGGTCCACTGACATCCATTTGTCCTTTAGTAACAATGCTAGGAAGTTATAAATGATGTGAAGATCTTTAATTCATCAAAAGTTCCAGGAATATTATTTTAATGCCAGTCTTCCAGCTTATGCTTTTTATAAATGCCCAGACAGGTGTTTAAATCCATGACCATGAGAAGATGCTGTAAAATCAGAAGGCTCAGTAGTCTGGTTTCTTTGTCAGTAAGAAAAAAAGGAATCCCAGAAAATGGGAAGAAAATCAAGAGAATAGAGAAGATGGAAGACAGATGTTACTTCTGTGGAGGTTTGGGATAATGTCCAGTTGTTTACATAGTTAAAGGTACGTTACAAACTGTTTTGTTATAGCGAGGTGATAAACAGTACCTTTCATGGTCACATTAGAAACAGGCTTGATCAACAAATGGACCTTGTCAAATTAAACCATCACAGGAGATTTCCCAGAAGTCTTTTTTTCTTGCTAAATTTAAATTTAACATGGCTGGTATGTCTCTCATCACAGCACCCCCTTGCCCTTGGCCTGGGAACTTGGCAACTCTGTCCAAGGAGATAATTGATACCATAAGGAGGGAATGCTCTTCCCCCCCCCTTCCCTTTGGTAGAGAAGTTTATTTCTTTTTCTTACCAACCCATCTGCCAAAACCTTCTCACTGATTCTTATCCCTCTTCATCCACCTCATCATCCCTTGAATTTATATTCTCTGGTCTTCTCTCATTTCCACTACTGTACTGTCTGTCTTCTTTCTCAGTCTGAGGCTATGTACACATGATAAATTTGTCCCGCAAGAAGTTATTGCAGGACAAGGAAAGCGCTATAAATTTAGTGCTTTTGTGTGTACATACGTGCTTCTTCTATTGCAAAGGAGCATTCACCCGTGTGAATGCTCCTTTGCGATAGAAGAGCAGTGCATGGTGGGCACCTGTCCCACCATGCATTGCCCACAGCCAGCCCTGTAGTCCAGCTGCAGGGCTTCGGGTGGCGGCAGGGGCTGCGTTGCCAGGCCCCGCTGTCACCCGAAGCCCCGAGGCTGAGCTGGGGGCTGGCCCGAACCGGCGAGGGTTCGAGCCAGCCCCCTAGCTCAGTCCAGGGGTTCGGGTGGTGGCAGGGGCAAGCGTGGCAGCTCCCGCCACCACCCGAAGCCCTGCAGCCCCCTAGTTCAGTCCAGGGGTTCGGGAGCTTCCGCCACCACCCGAAGCCTTGGGGCTGAGCTAGGAGGCTGGCTCGAACTGGTGAGGGCTGAGGTAGGGGGTTTTAGGGCTTCGGGTGGCGGCGGGAGCCGCAGCCCCTGCTGCCATCCGAACCCCTACACGAGTCAAACCCCCTTGGCCGGAACACCCGCTTCGGTCCAGCCCCCTAGCTCAGTGCAGGGGAGCCGCCAAACCTGGCAGCTCCCATAATAGTCAATGTCACTGCTCAGCCAGAGCAGTGAAATTGACATATTTGACAGCTCCAATGTCCCAGAGTGCTCTCGATTGGCACTCTGGGACATTTCCGAAGGCTGTCTACTACATACGCACGAGCATTACTGCGGAACAGTGTTCCGCAGTAATGCTTACCACTCTCGTTTGAGTGGTTTTACTTTTGCGCGGCAAGAGGGTGTTGCCGTGCAACAAGAAAAATGATCGTGTGTACATAGTCATCTTTATTGCGCAATAAGGAAACTTATCGCGCAATAAAGTGCTCGTCTGTACATAGCCTCACTCTCTCCCTCTGTCTCCAGAATGCTACTGTATTCCCTATTGTACAACAACCTTCCTTGACTCCTCCTTCCTCTCTAGCGCACAACCCATCTCCTTCATGTTGAAGGTCTTTGAGTATGTCTGCTAACACCCTCGTGCGGTCTTCTGCAATCTGGCTTCCACCCAACTCTCCACTGCAACAGTGCATGTGCACTAATTTCACTAATGATCAGTTCCCAGCCTCCTCTCAGGATGTCTTCTCTATATTTAATTTCATCAACCTGTTTATTGCCTTTGATATAGTCAATTACTCACTTATTCTCAATAGCCTGTCTTTGACCTGCTGCATTTGTGGGCACAGTTGATTCTCCTCCATCCTCTCCGAACATCCCATTATGTGCCTTGCTCTATGGCTTCTTTTTCTCCTTCCTTTCTCTCACTCCGGCATCTGTCCTTTGTCCCTTACTGTGTTCCCTCTGTGTTCTATCCCTATTGACCTCATCCAGTCTCATTGCTTTGTCAATCCCAAAACAACTTCTCTATGATGACTTCCCCCTCACCCGCATGCCACATCCGAAAGTGTCACAGAGTGATCTCTTGTGCAATGTCCAGTGAAATTCATATCAAACGTCCTCATGGTGTGAGGAACTGTGTATCTGCAGTGGACACCAGTCAAGATGGGAGAGTAGGTTCTAGGCAGGAGCTGAACAATGAAGCCGATATAGGCAGTGCAACATTAAGAATTATATTGTCTTCCTTGGTCCTGTAAAGCGTTTTTGATGGGAGAAAGTAACTTTCTGAGGTGTTTTACCATAGTCATCTGATACTCAACTCCAGAGAGAGACCTCACATGCTCCTATCAGGTAGGTGTGACGGGTAGTGATATGGCTTTCTTAACAGTCTTCACCCATAACAAGACTGGTGGCACTAGGCGTTCCCTTTGGGGTGGAGACATGAGCTCACAGATAGCATAGCCCCATAAAGAAATACTTTATATTGAAAATTGTCATGTTAATTAGGACAATCTGCTGTGGGGAAAATACTGTTTAGGGTGGTTTAGCTCTAGACCTAAAGGCTCACCATGCCCCTCTTACTATTAGCAAGGAGCTGAGCTTGCACATTGTGGGTACAGATGTGCAGCTACTGATTATGAGAAAATGGTAGAGAAGTACTATTCAGCCACCATTTCCCTGTGCCTCACTCCCCCCCTCCCCCCCCCGGCCCTTTGTGTGTGTGATTAATGCAATGGAAAGGAAGCATATAATATATACTTACAGAGCACTTTTCATCTCTATAATTTCTAGGAATTTACCAGCGTGGTTGTAATAGGCTGCTTTTTACATATGCATAGATTCCACATTGTGATCATCTGATCTCCTGCACATTCCAGGCTACAGAACTTTCCCAAAGTAATTCTTAGAGCATATTTTTAAGAAAAACTAAGTCTCAGAGAGGATGAGTGATTTGCCCAGGGTCACACAACAAGTCAATGGCAGAATTTGAAGACGTCTGATTTCTAGGCCTGTGCACTTTCCAATGGGCCAAATTGCTTCCTCCTAATTTTGCCTAAAGACACCTGCTTTCTCTGATAAGAGCTGTGGATGGAGTAGAAAATTGTTGCATTTTTCTACAGACCTCTGACTCTGTGCTCATGCGAGCAGAGCCTACATCTAGCTCTAGGCCTGATTTTTTTCTTACACTAGTTTCAAAGAATTCAGAAAAGTTACTTCTAATTCATACCAGTGTTTATTAGAGAAGAATTAGCTCTTTGATTTTAGAACATGCTCTCATTAGCTTTTAAAGGATGCATTAGTTTAATGCATTACAGAGATTCTGTATTTCTTCTAAAACTGTCTTTTTGGTGTCGTAGGTTTGGGCAGAATACAAGAAGGGAAAACGGACCCCTATCTTTCTCTTTATCTATCTGTCATCACTCTCATCAAAGAGATTTGCTATAAGAATATGCCTTTGTTGTTCAGAGATGAAGGCCTGAGGAACAGCCTCCCCCACCCATGAAGGCAGCTGAGAAAATTCTAACCGTTTGGACTGAGGTGTTTGTAAAAGTTTCCTACCCGCCCCCCTTCTCCCTTGCCATGTCCAGTCTTGAAAACAAACTGACAGCTGTTCTCTTGGACCAGTTTGTGGGACTTGCAGTGTCAGAAGTGCAAACAGACTTTAGGTATTAGTTCAGGAAATGAAATGCAGACAATCTGATAAATAAACAGTGTTTATTATTCTGTTTTATGGTTTTCTTTGGATTTCTTTTCAAAATACAAGGAACAGAGACTGAATATTAAACATGTGTTCTTAATTTAAAATCCTGAATGGCAAGGCCAGATTGGTCATTAGCTTAAATAACTAGATCTCCACAAGAGCAAAAATCCCTAAATTTGAATCATATTAAGTAAAGTATCAGTACATTACTTTTATATAGAAATTCATCCCAAAGAAGCTCAAAGCACTTTATAATATGAACGGAGACAGATCAGTGAGAATAGAAGGGTTAGGATAGAGAATGGAGAAAGAGACTGTATCTAACTTAAATGGAGGGGTTATTTAAGTAGGGTGATAAATAATTCCCCAAACTGGAATTTGGAGAGGACTGTGGGGTTAGTTACCCAGTTTGGACAGGACAGAGAGGTTTATGTCCTTATCCTTGAAACAATTCATTAAGATATTTTAATTTTCACAGGGGTCAAGTGTCTGGTTTGACATTTCATTGAAATGTCACCTATCTAACAGCACAGAATTCCCTAGATGAGCACCAAGATACAGCATCAGTTCCTTACTTTAAGGCCTTGTCTACACTAAAAAAACAAGCTAACATGAGATACGTTGACTTTCAGGAACTGCTATAATTACAGTGGTGGTTGATGTCCATGTTGCTCTCCTTGGGATGGTGGAGCGCGTCCTCACCTGAAGCATTTCCATCAACCTGCGGTGCAGGGTGGGGAGCTGAGAGACCCATTTCTCAGCCGAGAGCCCACAGGGTCTTTGGGGTCTGCCCTGCTCTCCTCCATTCCCTGCCGGGAGCAGCTGCTCAGGGACTTAGCCCCTCTCCAGTCCCACCTTGGGAACCCGGCTCAAGCATCCCCAGCTTTTTTGTCAATTCCATCACTTCAGGGGAGCAGTGAAATTGACAAGCATGACAGATCCTCTATCCTTGTAAGGGGACACTGTTTCTACACTGACACAGCATTGCTCTCGCTATGCCTACACCTCTCATCAAGGTAGTTTTGTTGTGTTGACAAAGATCTCCAATGTAGACCAGGCCTAACTCAGGAGCAGACTGTGACCCATTTAACTGAGGAGCCCTGTTAGCCTGACTTGCATACTTGGAATGCAGAGCATGGAAAACAGCCTGCATGGGTCTGCTACATCTGTGCAGTTGGGCACGGAATGGACAGGCAGGGATCGGGAAAGGGCGGAGTCTGACTTCATCCCCACAGGAGAGGATAAGCGGGCACAGCAGGTCATTAATCTGTACCCGGTATAGGGCTTTGTAAAATAGGGTGCATGTCCCTTTCTGTCAGTCTGGAGAGAGGCCACACCCTCTCACTGCCAGGCCTGTGTGGGCAAACATTATGCAAGAACTTAGTTGCCTTTTGGGTGCCGGCTCCGGGCAGCAAACAGCCGTATGCCATCAATGGGCCTGGCCCTCAGAGGGGGTGGACAAATACACCATCTACTGCTGGAAGGGTGAGACAAATAAGAAGTCTAGGTCTCACGGCAGGTTGAGCACCCACAGTTTAGGGCTAATGGCAGGGGGTTGAGCTCAGCTGAGGGTTCATGGGCAGGGGTGAGACTGACACCCGAGGTGGAGTGGCCAGAAGGAGGGGGATGTAGGCCCTCTCGACTCCACTGTATCCCAGCCGAGGGTCCCAGCTATCTTGATGTGTTCCAACACGGCTTCAGTGGGGCTCCAGCCAAAACACACTAACAGGTGCTCAGGCACCAGCCCAGCTCGATCAAGGTTGGTTATCCCTGAGTTACTTCCTTCACCACTGTGCCTCAGTACCTACCACCACGAGTTGTCATCTGCCTCCTCGGGGTACATTGCCAATGGCATCCCAAGCAACTCCTCACTGTCTGGGTTGTCAAACTGCTCAGGTGGGTCAGGCAAATCCTGGAAGGAGCCAGCGTCCTTGCTAGGGCTGGGTTCCTCCTCTAGCTGCAAACAGGAGACATCCTTCTTCTCCAGCAGCCATGTCTCATCTAAGCTCTATGACCTGCCCTTTATACTTCCTGTTCCTGTCCCACCCATAGGCAGTCCTAGCAGGGGGGTATCATGGGCATTTGTCCAGGGCCCCACGGGGGTCCCTGTGCCATAGGGCTGGGGGGCCAGTGGGGTCCCCAGTGAGACCGAGGGTTGATGGGGGCCTTGGTGAGGAGGCCAGAGGAGCAGGTTGGGGCTCCGGTGAGGCTGGGGAGGTGGGAGGGGCAAAAGTCAAGGATGGCCTGCCCATGCGATGTGGGGAGCCTCATCCTTGACTTTTGCCCTGGAATCCCTATAACTACCCCTAGTTGCACCCATTGCTTCTGGTCCAGTGGGCATGGCTTCCCTGGATTCACCCGCCAGAGGGTTGAATGGCAGCCCCTCCTTGTCAGTCTCAGAGGGAATCCATGCCCCCTCCCTATGGTCTTGCATGGATTCTTCCTTTTGGGAGCAAAAATGGAACCGTGACCAGAGTGTGATTCTGTGAATCACAGTCTGGCTCTTGATTTGCTCTTAGGGCAGGGCCACTACAGGCTATCCCATCTTCCAAGCTTACAACACAGCTGCCATCTAGCTCTCAGGAGGGATGACAGCCACCCACTGAATCATCAGCACTCTTCCCTGTGTTGCTCTGGGTTTGTCTTGAGGAGCCTCCCATCCAGCTACTGACCAAGCACGACTCTTGTTGGATAAGTGATTCAGAATCCAAGTAATTGTTTTCCCTATTGTATGGAGTTCTTTTCCACTGAACAATCTGATTCATCATCTGAAGAAATTTTAACCATGTATATTTAATATTTGTATGTAGGACAGTGTAGCCAGGTGGGTCCCAGGATATTAGAGAGACAAGGTGGGTGAGGTAATATCTTTTAGTGGACCAGCTTCTGCTGGTGAGAGGGACAAACTTTTGAGCCACACAGAGCTCAGATAAAAATACCTTTTCAGTCCTCCTAGCCTGAGGGGACAATGTACAGACCATTAACCTAGATATGAAGGGCTTTGTAGAACTCCACACGTGTGCTAGATTTCAAGTTCCCCAGTGGCAGACCTATGTCATCCTATGTATTGGTAGGTACCTAGGCTAATGGAGCCCTTAATTTAATTGGGCCGTTATATGTGCTACTACAATATAAATAATTAATAATGATGATGATGTGAAAGATTCAGTCACCCATCAGTAATACCATGGTATTCCAGGGGTGTTAAATATTAGGCATACGGGCTAAATCTGGCCCACAAACCTCCTCCATCTGGCCCATGCCTAGACTTGGTGGGACCAAACTCCCTAACAGAGAGAGAGTGTGGTCTTGCATAGCCAGGGTTCCGCAATGCTGCGAGAGTGTCAGGGCTCACGACATCAAGGAGCACTGGATATGCGAGACTGCACTCTGTGAGACCACACTCTCTCCCTAACAGAGAGAGAGAGAGATCTTGCTGAGTACAGTTTTGCATACACAGCAGTCCGTGATGCTGCGAGAGTGCCCTAGTATTTTGATTTATGGTATTTATGGCCTACTTGAAGTACATTTAAGTCAAATCTGGCCCGCCATAGCAAATGAGTTTGACACCCCTGGTCTATCCAGTCACTCACAGTCCATTATTTACAACTGGAAATCTTTTTCTTGGCCTCTCACTTGGACTTAAAGTTGTGCCAAAATAATAAAAATACTTTCAGGAAATCTTACACAGAGACCGACAGACACACATACAACTGTAGTGTCTCTCTCCTCCTCACACACATACACAGACTTTTAGGTTTCTTTTAGGTGTTCAAGTCATAGAATTATAGAAACCAGAAGGGACCATGAGAGGTCATCAAGTCCAGGCTCCTGCACCCCTCTTAAACCATCCCTAACAGGTGTTTGTCTAACCTGCTCTTAAAAATTTCCAGTGATGGAGATTCCACAACCTGTCTAGGCAACTTATTCCAGTGGTTAATCACCCTGACAGTTAGGAATTTTTTTCTAATGTCCAACCTAAACCTCCATTTCTGTAATTTAAGCCCATTGCTTCTTGTCCCATCATTGGCGATTAAGGAGAACAATTTTTCCTCCCTCCTCGTAACAAACTTTTAGGTACTTGAAAACTGTTATCATGTCCCCTCTCAATCTCCTCTGTTCCACACTAAACAAACCCAGCTCTTTCAATCTTCCCTCATAACTCAAGTTTTCCAGACCTTTAATCATTCATGTTGCTCTTCTCTGGACTTTCCCCAATTTCTCCATATTTTTCCTGAAATGAGGTGCCCAGAACTGGACACAATACTTCAGTTGAGGCCTAACCAGGGTGCGGTAAAGTGGAAGAATTACCTCTCGTGTCTTACTTATAAAACTCTTGTTAATACATCCCAGAATGGTGTTTGCTTTTTTGCAACGGCATTACGCTGTTGACTCATATTTAGCTTATGGTCTACTCTGACACCCAGATCCCTTTCTGCAGTACTCCTTCCTAGGCAGTCATTGCCCATTTTGTATGTGTGCAATGGATTGTTCTTTCCTAAGTGGAGTACTTTGAACTTGTCTTTATTGAATTTCATTCTATTTACCTGAGACCATTTCACCCGTTTGTCCAAATCATTTTGATTACTGTGATCCTGTCCTCCAAAGCACTTGCAACCCCTGCCAGCTTGGTATCATCTGCAAACTTTATAAGTATACTCACTTTGGCTATGTCTACACTTGTAATTTTAAGTCGACTTTAACTAAGTCCACTTAGTGAGTCTACACCTAAAATTAAAGTCGACTTAAAGGGGAACTTACAAAGCGACCTAGAGCATCCACACTGGATGCCTAGGTTGACTTCTAGGGGCTTAGGGGGACCTAGGGCAGGTCCATGGGGGTAAGGGGGGCACCCCTTGCCCAATGCTAGGGGGCTCAGCCTTTGCCCCATTTTATATAGGTACAATGGGGCAAAGGGGGTCAAGGACCCTGGCAGGGCATAGGGGCAGGGCGGGTAAGGCTCTGCCCTGCCCTGTGGGGGGCATGCCAGGCTCCCCCTGACCCCCCCCCCCTCGGCAGGGAGGGCATTGGTGTAGTCCTGGGGTAGCCCTAAGTCGACTTAGGGCTACCCCACGTTGCACTGGCTTAAGTCGACTCTAGGATGTCGACTTAAGCACTAAGTTGAATTTAAAGGAGGTTTAATAAAGTTGACTTAATTTTAATTAAGTTGACTTTATTTTCCTTAAGTCGACTTAAGCAAGTTGCTTAAGTCGACTTAAGGAAACTGTAGTGTAGACGCAGGGTAAATTAAGTCGACTTAAGCAAGCTTAAGTCGACTTAATTTACAAGTGTAGACGCAGTCTTTGCCAGCATCTAAATCTTTGATGAAACAGTTTTTCTTTTTTTGTGGTTTGTCCTCCCTCACAAAATGGTGGCTTTGCACGAAAACCTGGATATTTTCAACATTTTGTTTCAGTTATAAAACCTTTGTCAGATCATTTCATTTTTTGAAAATAACAAGACTTTTCCTCAAAAGCAAAATTTCACAGGTTCCTCGCTCTCTACCCCCTCCCGCCCAATGAAACTGAACTAGTCCAGCAAAATACAAAAGGAATATTGCAACAGAACATTTCAGGGGGGTTTAATTTTAAGTTGGGCTGCACACACATTTTCAGTTTCAGTTTATTTAGTTTTTCAGTATCAAATGTTATAAACATATTGTCTATAAAGTAACAAGAAAATGTGAATATTTTGAATTCATAATAACCACTAAGGCTTGAATCCTGCAAAAACTTACTCATATACTTAACTTCACCTGAATGCTCAGATCTTCAAAGGTCTTTAGGTGCCCAATTCCCATAGAAATCAGTGAGTGGCAAAGGTAGGTGCCTAAATACCATTGGGGATCTGTGCTGATGTGTGCATGATACAGGAGGATAAAGCCCTAAAACAGTGGTGGGCAACTGGTGGCCCAGGGGCTGCATCTGGCCTACCAGAGCATTTTATTTGGCCTGCTGCTGCCCAGGTTGATGCAGGCAATCCAGCAGTGCCAGAGACACGAAGGAGCAGAGGTGGGGTGTGGTGGAGCAAGGAATTGCCCGCCTGTGGCATGTGATGCTGTGGCTAGAGCCAAAGGCCCAAGGCAGGAGGTGGGCCCAGCCCTGTGGGATAGGAATTGCCATTGCAGGGTAGTGGGGGGGTGGGAGCAAGCTTGCTCTCAGCCCCACCCCCAATCCTTTCCATCCCCCTAAGGGCAAGACCTGACACACACCCGTGTCACACTCCTCAGCTGACCAAAGAGTTTTAATGGATTGTGTGGACCTGTGCTACCTGAAGGCTGCCTACCCCTGGCCTAGAAAAACATCCATCTGACCACGTTAAAAGCTTCCAGTTTCCAGGAGGGCAATGCGCTTCTTGAAATGTTTGACCTTTAAAATGTTAGGAGTTATAGTTTAGTTGCTTCTTCTTTTAGTTATTGTGGGTTAGTATAACTATTCATGTTCATCTATTTCTGAGAGTAAAGTTATTTAGTTTAATAAAGAAGGGCTTTACCTTTCATCATAACCCTCTAGACAAAAGCATAAGTAAAGCAAGCTGCCCAGCTGTTCAATCTTCTGAACTAGATCTATGTATCAAAGGTAGGAGGATAGTATGGCATTCTGTGTAATAATTTCGCTTGGAAAATTTTGCCAACAGGGAGTGGCAATGAACCCTGAGAAGATGGGGGAAGCCAAGAGAGCAAGATGTGTCAAAACAGAGGGTGAAAGAAGTTGGGAATGGGTGACAGGTTCTTCTCCTTCCAAAGATATAACTCCAGGGCTTCAAAAAACTGCACTTTCACTGGAACTATAGGCTATATCTACACTTGAAAAGTTAAGTCAACTTAATAAGGTCGACTTTATGTCGACTTAAAGTGGACCATATTAAGTCGACAACAGAAGTGGACTTAACTTTCCAAGTGTAGATGTGGCCCCTTTTCGACCTTAGTAAGTTGATGTAACGTTTTAAGTCAACTTAAAAAGGTCCATCTAGGCACTACTCAGCGTCTCCACTGGCTTAAGTTGACTTAATAAAGTTGACTTAAATGCTAGTTCGAATTAAATCGAGGTGTTATTAATTCGAACTAACTTTTCCTTAATTCGATTTAAGGAGCAGCTTAAGTCGAATTAAGGAAAGCCCAGTGTAGATGCGGAGTAAATTAAGTCGACTTAAGCCTCCTTAAGTCAACTTAATTTGTAAGTGTAGATGCACCCTTAGAGACTCATAGTCAGAAAGTAAAATGTTTGGGGTACAGGGATGATCTATAGAACACTGAAGCATCTGTGTCTTCTATTCTCAAAGCAGAAGCTGCAAGCCAAGGCTGTTTGCACTACTCACAGAGCTTCAAACCCAGTAGGAGAGACAGCTGTGAACCATAGTGGCAGCACCTGGTTTATCTTTTTAAAAAGGTCTCCTGGAAGTGAGCATGAGCTCAGATAAACTGAAGCTAGGCATTCCTCACCTCACCCTTTTCTAAAGTTCCATGTTTCTCACTGAGTCCTCTCCTACGAGTTTCTCCTAATCATATCTACCCTACGGCTCCCCTTTTCCTAGCTGCTTCCCCTCTTTTTCTCCTCTTCCCAGTAGGTTGAATGATCAAGAAGATCAGAGTCCTGAGGGGTCACTCTAGCTACAGGTACACCAGACATCTGCCCAGGGTAATGGATTCTGCCTAGGACACGGTGGCTGCTTGGCCCAAACCTGAGTTGGTGTGACCCCATGTGCCAGTTTGCGATGAGACCCCTCAAATTTGACCCGATTGCTCCACACTTTGTCACGACACAGGGGGGGCTGGGTCAGATCTGAGTGACTGACATTGCTTCCTGGTGATTCCTCCCCCCACCTTTCTACCATAACCACCGAACCACCAAGAGCTTTGATGCATCCTCACTCCCAGTTGAGACCTGCTGCTTCAGGAGAGGAAGGAAGCAGCACACTGAAGCTTTCTTTGCCTAGGGGGGCATGTTGTCTTGAGCAGCCTCTTTGAGCCATGGGGAAGAAAGGAAGCACTGATGAAGCTCCTGCACATAGCGATCTTAAGGCATCCAGGCTCTCTAGCAATCACTCTTTTTGCCTGGCAAGGCTTAAGGATTAAGATTTTTCTGGGATGGCCCAGTTTCTGCTCTGCATCATCCATGCTTTCCCTCCATGTCACATTCACCTGCTAGGTCTGTTCAGAGGGCTGTGGCAGGTAAAACCAACCTAGTACATCTCACACCCAGTGTTCCCTCTAAGCTGCGCGGGCGCGCAGCCGCGCAGCGGCCGTTGCACCCCCCACGCAGCAGTGAGAGACCCCCGTGCAGCCCAGCAGCCCCCGCTGCTCCCTCCAACCCCTGGGGCCGCGGCTTTGCCGCGGCACACCCAGCCTGCGCCCGGCCTCTGGGCTGGCCCTCCCCGCCCCCAGGGTGGGACAGGCAGGCTCAGGCTAGGGTCAGGAGCGCGGGCCTGCCTGCCTGGCCCACGCGGCCGGGGCAGCGGGGTGGCTGTGGCAGCGGTGGGCTCCTGGGCTCCCACCCGCTGTCTGCCTCCTTCCCTGGGCCGGGGCTGGGGCCGGGGCCGGGCTAATCCACGGCCTCGGCCTCCCAGCACTGGGCCAGGATCAG
>ML685851.1:8442194-8459696 GCA_007922175.1 Pelusios castaneus
CGCCGGCGGCCTTGGCTTTCTTTCTTTCTTTCTCTTCCTTATTTGTCTTCCTTTTTCTTTCCTTTTTTTCTTTCTCTTCTTTCCTTCCTTTTTCTTCTCTTCCTTCTTTTTTCTTTCTTTCTTTCCTCTTCCTTCCTCCTCCTTTCTCTTCCTGTTTCCTCTTCTTTCCTTCTTTCTCTCTTTCTTTGCTTCCTTCCTTCCTTTCTCTTCCTTCTCTTTTTTCTTTCCTTCTTTCTCTTTCTTTGCTTCCTTCCTTTCTCTTCCTTCTCTTCTTTCCTTCCCCTTTCTTCTTTTTCTTCCTTCTTTCTCTTCCTTCCTTCTTTCTCTCCCTTTCTCTTTCTTCCTTCTTTCTCTCCCTTCCTTCTCTTTTTTCTTTCTCCCTTTTTCTTTCCTTCTTTCTCTCCTTTGCTTTCTTTTTTCTTTCCTTCTTTCTCTTCTTTGCCTTCCTTCTTTTTTCTTTTTTCCTCTTTCTCTTCCTTTCTCTTTTTTCCTTCTTTGTCTTCCTTTTTCTTACCTTCTTTTTTCTTTCTTTCTCTTCTTTCCTTCCTCTTCCTTCTTTCCTCTTCTTTCCTTCTCTTTCTTTTTCTCTTCCTTCCTTTTTCTCTCTCTCTCTTCCTTTCTTCTCTCTTTTTCTCTCTTCCTTCCTTCCTTCCTCCCTTCTTTTTTTCCTTCCTTTTTAAAAAAAAACTTTTAAAAAATTAATTTTAAATAAAAACCTTTCTAAAAATTAAATTTCAATTCAAAATTCATTCAAATTCAATTAAACATAATTAATTAATTCTATTTACAATTACTTTAACTTCAATCAATGCCTATAATTTCTGTCGTGTGAGTTTGCACAAAAATTTTATTCAGAAAAAGTTTTGTACACGGCTTGAAAATTTTGCACACAAGCCGCCAAACCTTAGAGGGAACATTGCTCACACCCCATTCTCACACTGGGAACAACATGCAGCACCAACTCAAAGATTTGCTTGTGTTCAGTGGAGGAATCCAACTCTTGCAGCAGGATGTGACACCACAGCTGATCTTTTGACACTCCTCTGCTATAGCAACTTGTGCACTTCTGGAACTGAGTGCTACTGTCCCTTCACCATGCACAGATGATCAGTGCCATCAGGGAGCTAAAAACTACATTTTTATAGAGCAAAAGTATCCCTTTAAGAAAATTCAGGAGTCCATCACTGCATCTGCCTCCTTGTCTACCTGAGCGCAGATCCTGGACCAGGCCTGACAGACTACTCTCTGGCTTGTCCAGAGTTGCCTCAACTACATGCTGGATTGGCCTTGGTGTCTTCTCTATGTTGTGACTATGGGGCAACATTGCATCTGAAGAAGTGGGTTGGAGCCCACGAATGCTTATACCTGAAGAAATTTGTTAGTCTATAAGGCTATGTCTACACTGGCAAGTTAGTTCGAATTAAGGAAGCTTAATTCGAACTAACTTAAGCCTTGGCTACACTAGGCTTTCATTAGTTCGAATTAAGGGCTTCCTTAATTCGAACTATAAATTCGCTAATACTTTTTGAAGTAAGGGTTAATTCGAACTAGTTAGTTCGAATTAACCCAATGTGGCCATGTTAGTTCGAACTAAGCGCTTAGTTCGAACTAACCGGCACATTGAGCTCAATGCAATTTACTAATTCGAACTAAGCAAGTGCCATGCCATTAATTCAAACTAACTAATTCAAACTGCTGGTGTGATGTGATGTTGTCAGTCAGATGACATGAGAGCAGCAGTCTGTGCAGACAGTAGGCTAGAGCTGCCTTGAAAGGAGACCATGTGCACAGTTTTCTGGAGAGAAGCTGAGCCAGGAATGAACAAGATGTTTTCTCCCTCTAATGGAGTCATCTGCAACAGATTTTGCAGACATGCATATGGGACTGAGGGCTGGTTGCAAAGGAGAAGGAAAAGCCAGCATGGGATGCTACAGAAGATTCCTGCAATGAAAGAAGAAGAGGACAGCTATTTCTTGCCTCTCAAGCCCCTACACTGGAACAGAGACTGTATCTGAGAGTTGGATGAACTCCACCTGGACTTTGGGACTCTTGGGTATCTTTCCTGCGGGGGTTTGTGTAGGGATTGTTCTTGGTTCTTGGTATTTTGTTTTCTTAGGATAAGGTTAATTTAGTTAGTAGTTAATAAAGTTCATTGTTACATTTGTTTTTAGTATTTTAATGTGGGAGGGTAACTTTGAGCAATCTTTGCTGTGAGTCTCATACAGACTGGATCTTGGGTCTCCAGCTGCTTTCTCCATAGGGATTGGGATTGATTTCTGTGAGGCACTGGAGAAGGGCAATTAAATGAATTTTAGCCCACCCGAAGGTTACATAGACATAGCCTAAGGTGCCACAGGACTCTCTTTGTTTTCCTGCAGACAATAGCTCATGTGGTGGAAGAGTGCCTAACTTGATCTCTGGAGGTCACTTTACCATGCCTACCTCCCTTGGTACAGAAGCCATGCTCTAATTATGGAATCTGGGCATTGAGCTCTGATGTCCACAGATAAAAAGAAGGATTTGCTCCTGCACACCAACTGACATGAGATTTCAACTTGTGTGCATGAAAGAGTTAACAAGGATGGAAAATATATTGGCTTCACAGGGTGGAGAAGGAAATAAAGTTAACAGTGCTGAGCGACAATAAGGGTGCCACAAGATTAATCTACTTTACAAAAAACCCTACACAAAATCTGTGGCAGGTCTCAGAGCCTGGGTCAACTGATTCGGTCTCTGAGAGCTCAGGGTATGGGGCTAACAATAGCCATGCAGCCATTCCTCTTCAGGCTGGAGCCTGGGCTCTGAGACCTGCCCCCCTCGCTCAGTTTCAGTCCCCAGGCTCTAGCCCCTGCAGAAACGTCTATACTGTTATTTTTAGCTCTGTAGCACAAGACCCACAAGACCATTAGATGACAGGTCCTGAGACTTGCACTTGCGGTGTGGACATGCCCACAGAGAGAGAGGTGTGGTGTGAACACCTTTTAGGCCCAGCCTGACAAAGCCCTGGCTGGGATGATTTAGTTGAGATTGGTTCCGCATAGAGCAGGTGGTTGGACTAGATGATCTCCTGGGGTCTCTGCCAACCCTATCTGCTATGATAACAGGTGGCTGGAAGCTAGCCATTCCAGAGTACAAATGCTGGCTGAGAGAGTCGGCTTGTGGTCTTGGTCAAAACATTCGTGATCTGAAGTCAATGGAAGCAATCAGAACGTCAGTCCATGCCGTGAATTCCCTCTCTGTAAAATGGGAATAATAATACTATTTCTCTACCTTACTGCAGCTATGAGGCTCACTTAACATGCGCAAAGTGCTACATAAGTATTACTTCCCACTGAAATGTTTTATAAGAATCAGAAATAAAAAATAAGAATTAAAGTCATTTTCCTATATCAGTTAGTGGCGATTTGGAGTATAGCATGCAAGGGCCAGATTCTCAGTTGGTGTACATAGGCATGGCAATTTCAGTTGATCTATATGGATTCACATCAGTTGGGAATCTCATCCAGATCTGGGAGTCAGGAAATCCTGAGCTGTAATCCAGGTGTGCCTCTATGGGGTGTGGGGGTGTGTGGTCTGGCAACTCACATGATCTCTCTGTGCCTCGGTTTCCTCATCTGTACAAAGGGGATCATAATGTTCACTGTCCTGATAAGGGTGCTGTGGGCATTCACCAGACAATGGGGCCTGATTTCATTTGGCCACTAGGCACCACCGCAGTGAGCACAGCCAATGATGTTTGTGATCTGGTTTGAACAGATAAACTGCTACCTTTAAGGGCTATTTGATTAAGGCGAAGGTGAGAGGGAAGAAGGAAGAAAATGAGGGCAGATGATGCCGTGGGTCACTTTCCTGTCCAATTTCCATGAATACTGCAGCTGAATTGTTCACAGCTATTTTGGACCATTTGCTTGTGAGTTTATCCCCATGTTCACACAGTGTAGCTCCGTCCTGCCCATGGGCCCCTGCAACTCTGGGCTCGCTGCTGCTTTTCATCCTCCCTCTTCTCACCAACAGTTACAGGGGTGACGCAAACATTTAAAACCCAAGCCTCTGTCCCAAAGCAAACTCAGTCATTTCCCTTTATGAAGCCAGCAGGCTTGCTGACCCCAGACGTGATGCAGCCCTGGGAATGTTGGAAGGGAAGGGAGGGGAGTCCTCCTCGGGGTGGGTGGGGCTTGTCTGCAGGCTGGACTGAAGTTGAGCTCTGTGCAGCTGGTCCTGCCTGTGCTGACAGGGACTCCTCAGAGGCAGCTGCAGCAGCAGCCACATCCCGCATATAACTGTCCTGCTTCACTTTTTTCTGTCTTCACTGACTCCTGCCACTCTTCCTCCTGCAACGCTCCTGGGAGCCCTTGCACGGCCTCTGCAGATCTGAGAAGACAGAGGCCGTGCCTGGCTGTGGGGAGGCTTCTTGAAGATTAATCTGGCTTTCAGAATCTCAGAAGAGCAGCTGGACCATTGCAAGTTCACACTGCCCGGATGGACTGACCCAGCCTTTACTTAGTGGCTTCATGCTTTAACCTTTTTCTAGCCTCTGTTTTCTTTCTGCCTGCTGCTCCCTTCTGTATCGTGCAGAGCACCAGTATTAGTGGAGCGTGAGTCACACTTGGGAGGGCCAGGGATTGTTAAGGGACATTAATCTTTCCTTTTCTTCTGTGTGTGTGCTTAGCCTGACATTCCCTTTCCTATTATTCCCTCACTGCATTTAACTGCACATTTTGTCTGTTCTCCCGCAGTCCCCCTTTGTTGTTATTCACCTGGATTTGCACAGCTTTCCTCTCCCTGATTAGAAAGTGTCACCAGTGATGGGGGGTTTTCTGCTGAGAGTTTTGTTCCTCCTGGTGCTACCTTCCAGCAGAACCTTTGCAGAGCCATTTGTCAAGTGCCCGGCACGTTGTGATGTCTCCAAGTGCCTGAGCCCCAGCTGCCCAAGTGGCTATGTCCCTGACCGTTGCAACTGCTGCCTTATCTGTGCTGCAGGAGAAGGCGATTCCTGTGGCCGCAAGGAAGACCCACCCTGTGGGGACAGCCTGGATTGCAAGCACCCCACGGGCAAGCGCTTCAGCAAAGGGGTGTGCCAGTGCAAACTCAGCTACCAGGTGTGTGCCAGTGATGGCAGAACCTACGACAATGTGTGCCAGCTGAAAGCAGTGAGCCGTAAGGCTTTGCAACAGGGATTGCCAGCTGTCATCCAGATTCAGAAAGGCGCCTGTGAATCGGGTAAGACCATGCAGGGCACCACTACCGCAATTGCTACTGCAGATAACGCTGAGATCTCGGGTGATAGGGATTGCTTTAAGTATTCCACCCCAGGAATACTGGGGTATTCCAGAGGGCAGGGGAAGGGGCGAAAGTGAAGCCCTTAATCGTGGTGCACGTCACATCGAATGTCCGTTTCCAAGTTAATGAAATTTTAATTTCAAGTGGTCTTGGAGGACTGGCTGGCTCTGGGGACTGGAATGAGGTAGAGAGCTGTTCACAGCTCAATTCCTTAGCCAATTTGGCAGCCACTGAAACTCTGTGGCCTATGTGAAATGAGCAGCAGGGTTCAGGCCTTGTGTGTATTGCATCAATCACACTCTGGTCTAATGATTTGAGTCCTGGTCTGAGATTCAGGGGTAGCCTATTGTAATCCTGGCTCTGCTACTGAGCGGTTGTGTACCTCAGTTTATGCCTGTTTCAAATGGAATAATGACCTTTATGTTCCTTTGAAAAGTGCTTTGAGATCTTTGACAAAAAGGGCTATAAAGGAGTGAGTGCAGCATTTTATTAGCAGCGAGTTCAATAGAAAGATCAGGTCAGCACTACCCTTTCACCCTTCCAAGTGGTCCTTCCAAGTAAGAATCAGGGCATATTGCCAGGGCAGAGTGTGGAGGTTTACCCAAAGTTTTCTAACTTCATTTCAATCATTATTATTTAATATTTGTATTACAGTGGTACCCATTCAGAACAGGTGCCCCTTAGGAATACACTGAAATCTTACCTTTGGGAGGATTTCATGATTACATTTAATAATGAAAAACTTTGACCTGCCATACATCTAAAGAGAGAAAGCACTTGTGAAAACTGATGTATAGAGTAGGGCAAGAAGAGACATAACAATAACCAGCCTATAAGGTGCAAGCAAAGATATCACCTTTTTTTGTTCCACTGTAACAAGGTACTGTAGTCCATCATCCATACAGGAATCCCCACATGTCAGCAGTGCTTTTGTTTATTTTGAAATGCAGGTGGCAAAGATACCAGGATGCGATTGTCTGTTGATGCAGTACACAAAATCACATGCATGTTTTTGAGTGGTATGGTATTATGGATTTTGCCTGGCCTGCGATAGTATGCTAATTTCCAATTGGATTTACTAACTTAAAAAGATTTCAGATTTTCTGTCCCAAATGAAAAAAGACAAGATCAGTTGTTGATTTTCAGGTATTAAAATGAGTGACTTCTCTGGGAATGTTAATTATATTTATTCTAGTAAATTATTTAATGGCTGATTTTCACATTGTTTCCATCTGCATTCCTGAAAACAACAGCAGATATGTGTTCTGGAATGTCAAGTCGCAAATTAATGCCTCAATAATATCACATTAAATATACTAGCGAGAGTTGTAAAAATGATTCCAATATGGGCAAAGAATTCATTGGACAGGATGTAGGTAGGAAAAGGAGTCTTGCCTATTGTTAGACACTTGCAGCACTTTTCATCAGTAGCTCTCAAAGGCTATGTCTACACTTGCAAGTTAATTCGAATTAAGGAAGCTTAATTTGAACTAACTTAAGCTTTGGCCACACTAGGCTCTCATTAGTTCGAATTAAGGGCTTCCTTAATTCGAACTAGTTAATTTGATTGCTTAGTTCAAACTAACCCTTAATTTGAAATAGTTAGTTCGAATTAAGTCAATGTGGCCATATTAGTTCGAACTGCTTAGTTCGAACTAATCGGCAGATTGACCTTCATGCAACTGACTAATTCGAACTAAGCAAGTGCCCTCCATGGGACATGGCTAGTTCGAACTAGCATTCTAGTGGGGCCATGCTAGTTCGAATTAAGTTAATTCGAACTAACTAAAATTAGTTCGAATTAGTTAGTTCAAATTAACTAATTCAAACTAGCTTTTTTAAGTGTAGACATAGCCAAAGTGCTTGAGAAAAGAGCAGAATATTGATGTCCCCATTTAACAGATAGGGAAACTGAGACAGATAGGTGGGGTGATTTGCCTTAGCCCACCAAGCAGGCCAGTGGGAGAGCCAAGAATAAAATATAAATGTCATAAATCCCAGTCCATTGTACTCTTCGCTGAACCACTCTGCCTCCCTAAAATTTTGAAGTTGTAAAGTGCTTTTACCTAGTCATTGCAACATAAAACATCATTAGCTTTGACACTTTCATTGTTTAGTTTGAACTCATTCCACTCAGAACATTTAGAGTGTTTGAGAATAAAAATTAGCATTTTATACTGTCCCTAAGGACTTATGGAGTGTACTGTTCTTAGTGCAAATGGCATTTCTTCATGGCACCCTTCTGAGTTCACTGTTAAAGGTGTTGGAATTTAGAGCAGTAGAACAGAGGTTACTGTTTTTTCAAGTAACTATTTTTGTATTCCCTCTATTTGGCAATTTGTTTCTGACCTGGGAAAACTTTTGCTCCAGTGTAACATCTGGTTTACAGTGAAGTTCTGCACCGACTAAAGCTCAGAGAGGCCAAGTGTCTTGTACACGGTCAGGCTGTTCCATTGGATGAGCCAGGAGTAGAAATCAATTATGGTTCTTTTTAAAACTGTAACATGCTATGGCTTTTCATAAAAAGTTTTAAAAGAAAAGTCACGGTTCAAAGCTACAGTCATATTTCTACCTTTCCCCTGTTTTTGCAGGGAATCTTGGCTGCAGAAAACTCAGAATTTGGAGTCCTTTCAACACTTATAAAGTTGATCCAATTTTATTCCACCAGACAAATATAAAATAATATCCAGACCAATGATAGCTTTCCCAAGTGGGTTAGTCTATACCTTACAAAAATCAACATACTGAGTGAGGAGTAACCTTGGAACTTCTGTTGCTTTGCTTGTCAGAAGTTGAACATGTGTAGATGAATTTAGAAAGTCGCTGTAATCAGCTAAGATAGGGAGATGCAGCATTGAATGTCCTTTCGAATGACATAAGTCCATGGTTAGTGTGGCTGGATAAAGACAGGGCTGGTGGAATATGGAGGGAGGAAGAATAGAGGGCTGAACCAGGCTGTGAGTGAGTGAGTGAGTGGGTGAAGAGCACTCATTTTTCTGAAAAACTCCGCTCCTTCGTAACATTCTTTTGTTTTGGAAACAGCAGGAAGGACAGCACAAACTCTTACACCTGGGAATGCAAAGAACTGATTATCAGAGATTATTTGTATATGCAAACGTGCCTAGGTGTACTAGATCATGCTGTCACTATTCTTACTGTGTAATGCCGGCCTCTCCTCCTCAAACCTCAGCTGGTGCCGACGGCCCACTTGTAGAAAGAAGCCACCTGGAATGGCTCCTCTCGGCAGCGTGCCTAGGGACCCCAATCCCCAGGTACAACATGGAAAGAAATTGCCTGGAGTGACTCCTTTTGGCAGCAGCACACCACAGAGAGGAGTTGCTCTGGGTGGCTTCTTTACATGGTATGCCTCGGGCCTGGACATGGCAGGGACCTCCGCACTGCAGCCCCCCTGGAAGAAGCCACTTGGAGTGTCTTTTGATGAAGGAGTGGCAATTTCTGTGGCACAGCAGAGGATGCCGAGTGCCGCTCCAAATGGGCTCGTGTGCCACTGTTGGCACGCGTGGGGGGGGTTGCCTACCCCGGTGTAATGGCTTGAGCCTACAAACCTTTACTCATGTGAATAGCCTACCTCAGATGAGTAGCCCTATTGGCTGCAGGACTACTTGCAGGAATTGGGCTCAGTCCATAGATGAGCAAGGAATTTGGTACTGGTTTAATTCAGTGCAAGATCATTACTTCTCTTAGTGCATCAACATTTGCTGTAGCTTTTAGTTTTTAAGAGAATGGGCTCTCTCAAATTTTCTACCCCAAATGTAAAAAGATAAGACATCAAAATACGTTTTCCTCATTTTTAAATAGCAGATTAAACCCTCATGGAAAACAAATGCTTTGCAATCAAAGATTCAGTCTTGCAAACCTTTATCTTCCACTAAAGTAAACAAATGTAAGTTATAATATTACCTACGCTCTCATTAAAGTCAATCAAACTATTCACATGACTATTCACTTGTCTATACCGATAAAACTGCATCAGTCCTGACGGATCGACGCAGGGGGATTGATTGTAGACCTGCTCAATCGATCCGGGTACTGCTCGCCCATCGACACAGTAACTCGACCCCTCCAAGTGGAGTAACGCAGCATCGACGGGAGAGCATTGCCGGTCACCGCAGCCAAGTGAAGACAGGGCGATAAGTCAAAGTAACTAAGTCGACAGGATATATGCATTCTGTGGCACGGAGATTGTGTATCTCCCATTGACTTAACCCCGCAGTGTAGACTAGGCCTAAGGAATTGGAAGATAAGGCTCAAATCCTGCAGGCATGTCACATATATTCTGTATTTATATTGACAACTTCTTAAATATTAAAAATATTTGCATGTGACAGGTTCTTTCGAGATCCTTAGAATTCATGTGCTCTTAATACAGTATTCCCTGTAGGGCTATGTAAAGTTAGGTTTCTATGATCTGAGGAACAGGAGCAAAGAATAGATGAAGTTTTGTAAAAATAAAAATCTTATTGTCATGTAAATGCATTTAGCAACAAAAACCTGGGTAAAACAATCACAGAAAATAAATAAAACACAATGCAAGCAGAATTTACTATTAATAAATACATTGTATTTCAGAATTGTGTGTATATGCTCTGTATATATCCATGCACACACATATTATTTATAATATATATATATATAGTATTTCAAAAGTTCCTTCTGAGTGTTAGTAGCTCTTTAGGGGCTTGATCTAAAGACGAATAAAGTTGATGGAGAGAATTTGTTTGGGTATGTCAACACTGGCAATTTAGATTGACTTAAGTAGCCTTGAGTCGACCTAAATTACTCCCTGTCCACACTGGACTTTCATTAAGTCGACTTAAGAAATTCCTTAAATTGACTTAATGAAAGCTTAAGTCAACTAAGTAAGAACGGCCAGTTAGGTCGACCTAATCTTTAAGTCGACTCCTTAGGTCGATTTAAGCACAGTGTGGACATGGATTAACCCTTAAATCGACTTTATTAAGTTGACTTAAGGGCAGTTAGGTCAACTTACTAAATCCCCGTTCAGGGTAACCACTTTGTTAAGTTGACTGAAAGTCGACCTTATTAAGTCGACTTAACAAAGTCGACCTAACTTTTTCTAGTATAGACATAGCCTTTGACTTCTGTCAACTATGGATCAATCCCTATAGCACTAATCCTGCAATGATTTATGCACAGGAAGAAATTTATGTCATAAATAGTTTGCTGAACTCAAAGACTAAACATGGCAATAAGTTCCTTATATTATTCAGTCTTTACAGCATAAAAGTCCAAAAGTTGAGTTGACCAGAATGTTTAAATCAGTCCTCAACAAATGTGCCTCACAGAGATGAGATGCCTACATGTGTGGCAGTGAAGGGTCCACCCACTGCTGAAAAACCGCCGCAACCGCAGACACTTTCAGCAGTGGTGTGGAGCACAAAAGACTGCTCTCTACCCCCTGCTGCTGAAAAAAGTTGCTGCTGGGGGCGTGCCTTCAGCGACAGTGGATGTGGGGAGACAGCGATGCTGAAATTTTCAGCACTGACAGCTCTTTTTCTAGCCACCGGGGGCTGTTCCCCTCCCTGTCTACCATGGTGCACCATGGCAGCCTTATTTATGCCTGGAATTTCTTGAGCCCTGGTTTAAATACATGAAAAGACAATCAGAAAATATGTGACTACACATTTATCCAAGACCATTCTGCCTGGGACATTGACGTTTACTAATTGCTTGCATATGTGTGTAATCTTGAGACGACAGCTTGGTATATACCGTAATTACTTTAAATTTTGAGGAATAAGGCCAAATGAGAAGTACTAGAGTCTTTTATTTGTGCTGCTGTCATAAGAGCCTTCGAGTTGCTTCTGGCTGTATATTTTAGTTAGGGTAACCCACTGCAAGGTGTCAGCTGGAATCACAAACTCTAAGTCTAGGCACATTCCTTTTTATGATTGTTTTTGTTTAGTCTGAGTCTGTTTTAAAACATTTGTTCTGAGTTCCTGTGTGTGAGAAGGGAAAACACGGTTTAGTGACAAAAAGGAACATTTAGAATTTGATACTTTATTGTTCTGGTGAAGGACAAAGAAGAAGAAAGGGACATTTTGATGATTTCTTATTACTCGTGAAAAATCAAGTAGAAACGCAGAATGAAGCTCTCACTTTCCAGTGAGGACAGTTTGCTGCTTAACTAGCTTCAGAAGGAATCTTTCAATTCAATCTATCTCCATCTTGCCTTTGTTAACAAAGCTACAGGTGGAGAAAGCCCAATGCAGTGTTTGTTATATGAACATCAGAACAGCCATACTGGGTCAGAGCAATGGTCCATCCAGCCCAGTATACTGTTCTTGGCAGTGGCTAGTGGCAGATGTTTCATAGGGCATGAACAGAACAGGGCAATTATTAAATGAGCCATTCTTTGTCATCCATCCCAGCTTCTGACAGTCAGAGGTTTAGGGAGACCGAGAGCATTGGGTTGTGTCTCTGGCCATCTTGGCTAATAGCCATTAAGGAACCTCCATGAACTTTTCTAATTCTTTTTTAATCCATTTTTACTTTTGGCCTTCATAACATCCCCTGGCAAGGAGTTCCATGGGTTGATAATGTGTTGTGTGTAGAAGTACTTCCTTTTGTTTGTTTTAAATCTGCTGCTTATTTATTTCAATGGATGACTCCTGGTTTTTGTGTTATGTAAAGAGGTAAATTACACTTCCTTATTCAAGTCCTTCACACCATTCATGATTTTATAGACCTCTATCAGATCATCCCTCAGTTGTCTCTTTTCTAAGATGAACAGTCCCAGTGTTTTAAATCTCTCCTCATAGGGATGCTGTTCCATACTCCAAATCATTTTTGTTTCCCTCCTCTGTACTTTTCCAATTCTAATATATCTTTTTTGAGATGGGTCAACCAGAACTTCATGCAGTATTCAAGATGTGGGTGTACCAATGATTTATTTAGTGGCATTAAGATATTTTCTGATCACCATACCATTTATATTTGTGCATGTTAGACATCCATTATAATAATATGTTGACTGGAACATGATGTAGTATTAAACTCATGAAGACTTTATGGTCAATGCACAGCTATGCAACCTAAGCTTAATTCATCAGAAAAACTGCCTGGGATCCTATGGTTCTAGCAGATGTTTCTGGCTTTTAAACAGAAACATAATTTTTATTTCTTTTTCATTTCTTTCCATGAGCAACTCCAAGTGCAATAGGGACAATGCTTGTCTCAAGTGATCAGTTCTATCAGGCTGCAGTCCTCCATGAAACTTAATAATATAGTAAAACTCACAAATCTCTTCAGTTTTAGACGTTAAATAAATTCTGAACCTGGATTTAAAAAAAAAATTTAGAAGACCCCAAATTTCTAATAAGCACTGAATTCCTAATAAGCCTTATTGCAATATCATATATTACCTACAGAAAGGTAATGAGCCTTATTCTGCTCACAGTCATAGAAATAGGCCTAATCCCCAGCAGGTGTAAATTGGCCTATTTCCATTGGCTTCAATAGGGGCTATGACAATATATTTCAGCTCAGGATCTGGCCCACTGTCTCTAATCTGGTTTAACTATTGGCTTTAGTTGTGCTTTCCTGATTGCATCAGAATCAAGCCCACTGTCCCTGTAGGATAGGAAAGCTACAAATTATAGAAATTATTATTTGCAGGGCTTGACAAAAACCAGATGCCAGGTTGCCATGGTGACCAGGGTTTGTAGCCTGGCTCCTAGCTCTGCTGCAGAAATGGCAGAATGGTAACCAAAAATAAAACTGCAGGTACCTAGCTGGGAGCCAATTTTGTCAAGCCCTGTATTATAGTCTCCAGAATCCAAGATTGTACTAAGATGATAACAATGACTGCTACATTTTCAAGTCACATGAGATTTAGCCAAAGAATTCTCATTGATGCCAAGTGGGATTTTAATGACACCAACCTGTGGTTAAATCCCATAAAACTGAAAATGAGGGCCAGATTTTTTAAAAAAGGTCTAACACCAAGTGACTCCCACTGAGGCATCTAAACAGGGAAGCAAAATAAACAAGGAGTCCTGTGGCACAAGTCTGTTTATTGCATGAGCTTTCGTGCGTATAATCCCATTTCATCAGATGTATGAAATGGAAATTGCAGTATGTAGGTGAATATATATAGGGAGTAGGATTTTGTTTTCTCAGCAGCAATTGCTCAGTGCTGACCACTTCTGAAAATCCAGTCACTTAGTTTAGATGTCTAATTAGGAACTAAACTCTCTGGAAAATCTGGCTCCATATATGGGTCCTAAGTACTTTTGAAAATCTGACCCTTACAGACAACCAAAGGTACATGCAGACCAAAAGCAGTGCTCTCCAGAAGCGTATTCCATATTTTGACATGTTTTTCAAATAACAAATCAGATTACGCTTTGATTGCTTGCCATCTTAAGTTTATTTTGGTGAGTCTGAGGGATGAACGGACAGTAATAACATAGATAAAATGGGTTTTTAAGATGTCTTCAGAAAAAAATGCAGCAGTTCTCAGTATTTCAGTGAGTCAACTCACATGAAGTATACTAGACTACAGCTCTTACACTTACGGTGCACCACATGTCTAGAGCAGCGTGTAATTTGAGAGTCTGTTGAAACTTAAAAACAAGAATCTGGGGAGACCACACACTTCAGTTTTTATTCTATAGCTTCCTTAACTAATATGGGATTTCTCACTGTTCAAAAAGAAACATTTATGTATTTCAGAATTTCAGTGGAACTTTGGATAATCATGATTACTTCTTTCTAGCCTTCTGTCTGACCTTCCTTGGAATCTAGGAGATTTTCAAAAGGTCTCAGCACGTACAATTGGAACAGATTTTCCAGAGAGGTCAGTTTCTCTGTAGGCACTTAAAAAAGTGTCCAGTTTTTCCAAAGTGTTCAACTCCCATTGAGAACAATTCAGTTTATTGCTCCTGTGTATCAAACGGGTAGCTCTTCAGATAAAAAGTCTCTCAAAAATTAATTAAGATAAAGTCTACACTGATGGTGGCAAACTTGCCCCCATCAATTCGATTTTCCGGATTTGATTGAGTGGTTAGTCAAGACCCGCTCAATTGATTTGGAGTTTGATTTAGTGACTAGCCCCGGAAGAAGAGTAGCGTTGGGTTGAAGGGGTGGCATTTCTCTTTGACTCAGCACAGTGGAAACAGAGAGATAAACGAGCGTTAAAGTCGAAGGAAGATATGCAAGTTATTTTATGTAGCTTGCATGTCTCCCTGTGACTGCCGCTGAAAATGGCAGCAAGTTTAGAAAAGGCCTCGGTCTATTTATTCTGCATCCTGTATCCTCTTTACTCTAGGTTTCTCCTTCCTCCATTTTGGAATTAATGAATATGTTTACACTGCAATGAAACACCCATGGTTGGCCCGTGTCAGCTCACTTGGACTCGCAGGGCTGTAAAACTGCGATGTAAACTTTGGGGCATTGCCTGGAGCCTGGGCTCTGGGACCCTCCCCTCTTGCAGGGTCTCAGAGTTTGGGCTTTCACCAAATCCCAAACATCTACACTGCAATTTTACAGCCCCACAGTCTGAGTCCTGTGAGCCAGAGACAGCAGGCTAAAGCCAGCCATGGATGTCTTTAATTGCAACGTAGACATACCCCAATGTCTCATTGCCCATTTCCTCTCTCTCTCTCTCTCTCTCTCTCTCTCTCTCTCTCTCTCTCTCTCTTTCTCTTTTATTTTACTTAAGGAGAGACAAAAATAAAATGAAATAAAGTCACCATCAGTTGTTGAAGGTGCTAATGTTAATAAGTTACTTTCTGGAATCTGTCGTTCCAGCTGGTCTAGCTCAAATCCTTTCCTACGTACATATATTGTGGTCTAGGCATCCAGGGTCCGGACGCAGTCTCTTCTGCTGCTCATTAGTATAAAACACAGAGTTATAAATTTTGCTTCTCCAGCCAGTCACAAGGGAGTCACTAGAGTCAGGCTCTGAATCCCCTTACGGCTGAATATACTGTCTGCAGTGCTGCTAGTATCTGCTGGCTTGGGGAAAGTTGTACTGAAGTTGTTTCCAGGGAAATTGGTGACTCTTTCTTTTTACCAACAGCTTTGTTTTCTTCCCTTCCTCTCCTACTATATTTTCTTCCTACTCTTCAGTTTTTCTTTCCTTCCTTCCCTAGTTCCGTGTTGCACAAACTTTTCCAGTTGCGCCCCCTCCTCCCTTCCCATTCACGGAATTTGTTGTGCCCCTCCTCTATCACTTGTAACTGCAACTGGGCTTTATCGCAAGTTGGCAGAAGGAATGAAAAATGCATTTTTATTACGGAATTTATAAGAGTCGGTAAAGGTTATTAGGAAGTAGTGAGCACGAAGTATCACAAGCTGCACACACATATTTAAAAAAAAATCAAATGAACAGAAAATTAACCACTCGTCTGCAATGTGATAAGTGATATTGGCTAATATTGCTTCTCACAGCAGACTTACTGGTGCCCTGTGGCCATGCTTACCACTGTCTTCAGAGCTGGAAAGCAATGGATTGCCCCCAGTTTGTGCACCTCTGCCATAGATCACACGCTGCTCTTATCTGACTGACCTGTGGGATCCCTGTTTGCAGAAGCTGCTTCAAGCAAGGTCCTGGAGCAAGCTTTTAGTTATAGTGTTCAGTGTATCTTAGAATGCACATAAAAACAAAAGACTGCATCTCACTCTGTAAAGAGATTCCATCTATTTACACAACATCATACAAATTTAGCTAGCTGAATATAAGTGTCATTTCCAGCAAATCCTGCTCCAACAAAAGAAAAACCACAGCCAATTGTTATTTCTAGGGGAATTCTATGGAGAAATGCCTAATTGTCTTTCAATTGGCTTAATCTGCGAGTGGTCTCTTTGGAACATTTTGCTGGTATTCATGTTACACTTGTATCCATTCCATACTAAGTTTATATTGCACTAAAAGTTCCAGTCATTTTAACTAAGCCATCAGGAGTGAGGTGAGTTGGAGTATGTAACCGAATGAGGGTCCCTTGTTCTTGTGTCATGAGGCAATAGAGGTATGGGGTCAAATCCCACTTCTCACACCATGTAATGATCTTGAGGGTTCGTGAAAGACCACACTATTGAATGAGTGAGGAATAGAACTTTAATAGCACAGACAGGCGTGATTCCTAGATGTGCTGCTGCTGGGAGCAGCCACATTAGATCACTTGTAGGGCACATCTCCCAATTCACACAACACTGGCCCATGCTGGGGAGTGTTTCTAAAATCACAACCTTCTACAGCATATCTCTACACTCTCAGTCTATCTCTCTGTACCATTCATTGTTTTATCATGTTACTTCTTCTTTGGCCTGGTCTCCACTGTCAGCAAAATTCAGCGGCAGTTCACAGGAGTTATGCAAGCTACCCAGAGTAGTTTGCGTAACTCCCTTCGACTTTGTAACTTCTGTTCTAAGTGCTGTCTCACTGTGCTGCACCAATGGGAAATGCGTTCCAATCAACACAGCAATATGCCACCTGAGGAGTTGGTTTCACTAGATCGAATCTGAATTGACTGAGTGTGTCTTTACTGCTGCTCAATCATACCAGATAAATTGATCTGACAGCAGCGAACTTGATATAGTCTCCTTTCTAGAGTAAACAATCCCAGCCCACTCAAATCTCCCTTCACATTAAAATCTTTCACATCCCTCATTTTTTCTGTCATTCTTTTCTGAGCCCCTCGAATTCTGCACTGCTCTTTTTGATGAAGGGAGACCAACACTGCACCCAGTCATTCAGATTAGAGAACCACTGATTTATGTAACAGTTTCCACTTGATTTCCCATCCCCTTCCCTAGGCATCCTAACATCCTGTTTGCTTTTTTTGACTGCAAGATGCACAATGAGTCAAGGCCTTCATTGAACTGGCAACAGACATACCAAGTTCCCTTTCCTGGACCACCACTAGAGCTCACCTTTAAACTTTGATGGCCAAAATAATCTTTGAACTAAGAATGAGGTAGAATATCAAATTCCAAAGGGGTAGCCGTGTTAGTCTATTGTAGAAAGACAACAGAGTCTTGTGGCACTTTTAAAGACTAACAGATTTATTAATCGCATGAGCTTTCGTGGGAAAAAATCCCACTTCGTCAGATGCTTTGAAGATAGGAAAGTTACAGAGTGGGAGGAAATTAAATGCAGGGGAGTGTATGACATAGCATCAGGTCAGGCTGATTTGCTGTTACAGCCTGACCTGATGCTATGTCATACACTCCCCT
>ML685851.1:8460096-8471706 GCA_007922175.1 Pelusios castaneus
AGGGGAGTGTATGACATAGCATCAGGTCAGGCTGTAACAGCAAATCAGCCTGACCTGATGCTATGTCATACACTCCCCTGCATTTAATTTCCTCCCACTCTGTAACTTTCCTATCTTCAAAGCGTCTGACGAAGTGGGATTTTCTCCCACGAAAGCTCATGCGATTAATAAATCTGTTAGTCTTTAAAAGTGCCACAAGACTCTGTTGTAGAATATCGAAGTATAGATAAATGTTTTAATGTATTACTGATTCCTTCTCCCATCTGTCTTCTTCCAGCTCCACATCTGTTCTTCCTTTTCTTCCTTTGTTTCAGCCTCTCTCTCTATTTTTCCTTTGTGTCTGACTCTTTTCCTTCCCACCTGTCTTTGTCTCCCTGCTCTTATTCTTATTCTCCTTCTGCATCTGTCTCTCTCTCCTTTTTTAAGAGTCAGGTAAGCAGCTACAAAAAGCAAACAATGTGGACTCTGCAGGGAAGTGCTTTACCAGTGCCTACTTTTTGTTCCATTGACTAGGCTCAGAAAAGCCTAATACATTTCAGTGGACTCTTCCATTCAAATAGTATTTTTTCATGAAGTACTACACAAACTAAACGTATTATGGACTCAGTTCAACACTAAGCCTGAGCTAAGCTCAGTGTAGAGACAGTGGTGGAGGCATAAAAGATCAGATCTAAACAGAATGGATCTTACTTCTGCTTTAAGTGTGAGAGAATAGGCCATGGTTCCATCCCTATTTAATCCACATCTTGCAAGACTCCCTAAGAGTACCAGCTGTGATGGAATACGTTTTGCGATGTGCACTGGGTCCATCAACTTCTTCCCAGAATGCATGGAATTGCAGCCATTGCAGTGGATTTGAACAGCCAAGTTAGAAAAGAAAATTGCTATGTCTCAATGTAAATCCTCTGAGCAATCCAGTATTCTCCTAGTTTACTTTAAATCATCAGACTGTGTACACATCTGACTATAATTGAGGTAGCTGAAGAGATAATAGAAAGCTGTGATTACTGTTCTGACAATGTCAACTGTAAGATATCAATTCAGTTGGTTTCTGAACACCAAACAATCTCTTAAATTTAATTACACCCTGGTCTCCATTCATCCATGGGTATTTGCTAACTAATTTAATATTAATTTACTACGGGTCAGGCTGGAGAAAAGAAAAAGAGCTGCGGCCATCAGCCCGAACTCCCTGGCCGTGGCTCTCCCCTTCTCCCCAGCCCGATTGCCCTGGCTACGGCTCTCCCCAGCCTGTTCTCCCCAGGCTGTTCTCCCCAGCTGTGGCTCTCCCCTTCTCCCCAGCATGATCTTCCCAGCCGCAGCTCTTCCTTCTCCCCAGCCCGATCTCCCCGGCACTCCCCTTCTCTCCAGCCCGATTGCCCTGGCCGCGGTTTTCCCCAGCCCAAGGGTCACATCTCTTTTTCTTCTCTCCAGCCTGACACATGGTAAATTAATAAAACTACAATATTTCATTTAAACATTTTTATTAAAGTTCAAACAAAATGACAACATTTATGCAGTTCTTTTGACTTAAGGTACTTAGGCTTGCTGATGCTTCTAGCGCCAAAAAACTGTTGCCCATGAGGCACCATGCCTCACAAATTGCCACTCAACAAGTACGGTATCTTGCTTAGCTGCATCATCAGCTTGGAGGGAACATTGGCCCCTCCCAGAATTCCTGGCCACTCCTCCTTCGACCTAGCACCTGCCAGTGTGGACGCAGGCAGTTGCTTGGAGTGTTCAGTAAGGATGCTGTAAGTTGACTTAACAAGATCAACTTTAAGTCGACTTAAAGTCGACCTTGTTAAGTGGACTTATCAGAGCCTCCAGTGTAGACATATCCACCTTAGCACTATGGTAATAAACATGGTTAATAAAAAGGTAATGATACAGATGTACCCAGACGTCAGGGTCAGTAATAGCACTGAAAGCCTGGTGTTTGTAGTATTTTTCTCAGAGATATTCTTTTTTTTACAAAATTTTATATTTTTTTCATGTTTATTTTCATAATACTGTCAAACTTATTACTGGGTTATAGTAACAGATCATAAGCATTCCAGTAGATCTGTTTTCAGTTGATATTTTCACAGTGAATTCATAAATAAGAGTTGTTGACAAGGACCGTCATTTATTGAATATTTGTATCAGGGCTGGATTAAGGATCCTGGGGGACCGGAGCTGCCCACTTCTGTGCCCACCCCTCCACATCAGTGCCCAGTCTGGGTGCAGGGTGATGCTCAGGCATCCTGGCGCTGGGGCCTGGGCCAACAGACTGCCAGTCTTGTAGGGCAGGCCAGCGCTCAGCTCTGGGGCCTGGCTGGAGCTGGGGGAGTCCAGGGCTTGCAGACTGGCCAGCCTTGAGGATGGTGAGGATGGGTACTCAGCTCTTAGGGGGTCTGGCTGGCAATGGGGGAGCCCAGGACCTGGCAGACTGTCCCACCCACAGGTGACTTGGCACTTAGGTCAGTGGGCACTTGATTTATTTTTGCAGGGTTTGAGGTGGTGGGGCCCCCCTCAAGCCACGGGCCTGTGGTTACAGCCCTTAATGTCCTTTTGTTAATCCAGCCCTGGTTAGTAGAGTGCTTAACACAGTGAGATCCTCCCTTGTTTAAGATCGCTAGTTGCTATTGCAATATACATTTTAAATAACAGTTATGACTGGTTCTTAAAAAAAAAATAGCTAGACAAGGCCATTGCTAAACCTTATGAGCTCTAATAAAGTAAGAAAGTTCTCAGCCAAATGTCCTTGTTGCTTTATCAGGATAAAGCAAAACACAAGCAATTTAAAAAAATCTCTTAATGGCGTATAAGCCTTTCCCCTGTCTGGTTGGAAAACATCCCCCTTGAACTATGGACTAATTTAAAGTATAGTCAGCTTGTCTGGTTGCTACAAAGGGTATTTTCTTATTAACATACCCAATTTTTTCTGCTAGTATAGGTCACCAACAGCCCAACAGCCCAAGATACAAGTTTAACTTCATTGCAGATGTGGTGGAAAAGATTGCACCCGCAGTTGTACACATTGAACTTTTCCTGAGGTAACACTTTTAACTGCAAGTTCTAACTGCATTGTTTAGAAGCATGATACACATATGCTTGAACTGTCTTTTGAAGCAAAGCTTTCCAGCTGCAGAATTGTTCACTAGTGGAAGCCTGTAACTGTAAAGGTTTTCTTAGAAACCAGCAGTCTCCTGTGGTCAGACAAAGATAAATAAAACCAAAGTCTTGTAGGAGTGGGGTTTCAAATGACATCTCAACCACCCTGGAGTAGGATCTGTCCAGTGTTAATTCATCTAAGCCTGCATGTGTACAGGACACCAGATCTGTTCTATAACAGGAAGGAATCCTGGCATTAAGTGGTACTGCAAATGGATAATAAATATAGAACTACTATTGCCTAACAACTTACACTGTTTAACATCTTCACAGTACTGAACAAACATTAACTATCCTCACAGCCTCTGGATAGATCAGATATGAAATAGAATAAAAAGAAGCCCTCTTATTTGTTTTAGAGGTTCACTCAATCTTGACTTGGACAGAATGTAAAACATGAACCATTCCAGTGAAAAAAATATACACAAAAAGCTAAGCTGGGAAAAGGCTGCTTATAGTGAGAGCCTAAAGAACCTCAATATATTTACTTTCTCCAAGAGAAAGATAAGAGGCAGTGTGATCATGATCTATAAGTACCAAAGGGGATGAAAACTTGTGATAGCAGAGAGTTCTTGAATTTATTTGTCCAAGGCATAAGATTCAATTAATGGAGGTTGAAGCTTGATAAATTTAGATAAGAAGCAAGGTACAAATTTTTAATAGGTAAGGTCACTAATCATTAGAACAGTATGCCAAGGGATCCCAGGGGATTAGTCTTAAATAAAGTGTGGTTGTCTTTCCAAAAGATTCACTGCAGCTCAAGCAGAAATTATAGGCTTAATGAAGGCAGAGACAGAATAAGAAGACTTGGAGCCCTGGGCCACGCCCCCCCCCAGTGGACCACTCCCCTACCTGGGGTCCAGGCCCCCCTCCAGGGGCCCCAGCTCCCCACTCTGGCCAGTCTGACTCTAGGGACAGCAGGACCGACTGGCAAGTGGTGCGACTTCCAGTGCAGCTCTCCAGGGCCACAGGCCCTGGAAGGCTGCACCAGAGGCCATACACAGCACGCAAGCTGTCCTGCGTCCCGAGTGCAACAACCTGTCACGCCAGCCCACACCACCCCAGGGGGAGGGACAGCTGGCCCAGGGGTGGGGTGGGAGCATGGAGCCTGGCCTCTGGGGTGGCCTGCCCTGCCAGTGGGGGCGGAACAGCCAGCCCAGGGCCGGGGTGGGAGCATGGAGCCAGGCCTTTGG
Organism: Pelusios castaneus; assembly: GCA_007922175.1. Classification (NCBI taxonomy): domain Eukaryota; kingdom Metazoa; phylum Chordata; order Testudines; family Pelomedusidae; genus Pelusios; species Pelusios castaneus. The sequence continues at coordinate 8,464,446 of ML685851.1, forward strand.
CCCAGGGAGGCCCTGCCCCCCACCCAGCGCCAGCAGGGCAGAAGGCCCCCATGACGTGGGGGCCCCTGGTACAGACCCCATAAGCCTGTGCAGTAATCCGCCTCTGAATGAAGGGATCATTTGGTGAACTCCTATGGTCTGCGGTAAGCAAGAGGTCAAGACTAAATTATTCTGGCTTTAAAATTTGTGAGGTTATTAATAGGTTACAGTGTTTGATCATTTGCAAAAGCTTAAAAACACAAGACCTGTTTGCTCTCTCTGCAGCTATATGCAAAATCCCTCGTCCTTCCCAGAAAAGGAACCATTTATCCCAGAATCCTTGTAAAAACAAATCAGATTAATGCCCCATCCCTCAGTGACGTGCCACATGCTGGGCACTGATGATGTCCCAGGGGTGGCTGCACTCTCTTGTTGCTGTGTGTACCAGGGTTTCAAACAATCTCACAGTATGGCCCACATCTTACCAGGAAGATGGCTTCCTGGGCCAGCTCCCTTCCCGTTTGCTATCACTGAGAGCATCTCCTTTCCTCTTTGCATAAAACATCTGTAGAGCTGGCAGCAATTGCTCACAAGGAAGAGTCACACTTAGAAAAATCATCAGCTGTATTTGTCTTCAGTGTTTCTTCAGTTTTCTAAATCACACCATCTGCTTGTGCTGTTCATTTTGTCTCCCTTTCCCATCTCTTCTTTTCTCTTCTCAATCTCTGCCTTCCTCTGGATATGCTTTTGTACCCTTTTGCTCCACTCTCCTAACCATAAACCTGCTGCCTCTTCCTCTGCTTTCCTGGAGGAGCTGCCTAGCTTTCTGGAGCCCTTTCTCCCTTGTTCTCTGGTTTCACCACTCCTACTAGCTGTTCCAGTCTCACTCTTAGCTTCCTCCGGTGGCTGAAAGCTCTGGGTTTATGCCTCCTTTCTCATTTCACATAACAACAATGACGAGTGGAGTCAGATAAGCTGACTCCTTGTTTTTTACCTTTATTGGCATCTAGACCTTTCTTTGCAATGAAAACCCAGTAACCTGTAACAGTAACTGAAAACAAAGACTCAAAAGGACCACGGGACCTTTCAGCTCTTTGCAAACCAACAGCAAAGTGCTCCACAGCCCCACATTTGAGAATCCCTGGCATGACATTGATTGGAGCTGGTCTAACAATGGGACCACATTTTTGTGAAAATGTCTTTCTTTGATCAATGTTTTAAAACTGAGAGTATTTTTTGTCAACTTAAACATCAGTGATAGAGTGCTTTGGGATTCCTCAGTATGAAAGGTGATATATATCTATATGCTGCTAGGAACTGTGATAAACCTTGCTAGATATTATTATTGTTCCCTACAAGCTGGTTAATTTATGAGATGTTGTTGGTTGCTTCTCACACAGGCATCCTCTCTTTGGCCGAAATGTCCCCTTGTCTAGTGGATCTGGGTTTATTATGTCAGACTCAGGTTTAATTGTAACCAATGCTCACGTGGTCTCAAGCAGCAATGCCATATCAGGTCGACAGCAGTTAAAAGTGCAGCTACAGACCGGAGATACCTATGAAGCAACAATCAAAGACATTGATAAGAAGTCTGATATAGCAACAATAAGAATTCATCCTAAAGTAAGTAATCTAAGAGATTAAATTAATCAGACTGGTAGTCTCAGATGTTTTAGGCACGGCCTCGTATGCTAAAACATATTTTTAAGAAATCTTTAAAAATGCAGATGGTGTTATTCTTTAGTAATGTAATGTAAATTTCATTGTGCAAACAAACCTCACTATTTCTAGGAGCAAGACACTATTCATATTTCTTTGCTCAAATCAGGAATTAGCATCCTAAGAGACTAGAAAAATAAGTAAATGGCTTTCCAAGGAATCGTTATTAACAGATCTTATTAATATGATACAATGGAGATAAAAAGGAATGTTCCCATTTCAGCGACTAAGTAAACAGTAAAATGAAAGGCCTAGAACCAGTGATTGCAGTAGTTGTTCTAATTTATACCACAGAAGATTGGGCTCAAAATGTAGAATATTAATATTAGTGGAGTGTCACAGAGACCTTTCATAAAATTCTGGTTCTTCCAATACTTAGGTCAGAAACGGTTCTATCACTGGGCAGAAGTTGAACAAATTGCCTCATGGAATTTGATTGTTGCCTGGGAATACTATGTATCTCAGTCAACAATATTTACAGGTCAATGTGAAACCTAATATAAAATGCAAATCAAAAGGAAGGAATAGACTGCAGCTGTAGACCTGGGAAATTTCACATTTTGTTAATCAATTAGTTCCCCATTTCTGAGCTGGAAGCAATGATTAAAAGAAATATGTGAGTTCTGCATATTGAGAAAAATTAGCTGTAGATGTGAGGGTGACTTCGTATGAAAGAAAAAGAAGTCCTTTTGATGTTGGGAGAGTAGAGAAGTGAAGATCTCCTCTCTTGAACAATCATCTTTTGCTTTATTGGGCACGTTTAATACTTGTAGTTAAAGGCTCCGTCTTGCCTGGGGCACCCAAGAGGGGAACATTGATCTGTCAGGGAGTCCCATGCTCTTACTCCTTTTCCCTAACTTTCTCCTCCTCTCATACACAGATCAGAGCAGGGTTGGGTTATCAAAAGGGCTTTAGAGGCTTAAGCCCTGGGTCCTGTACAAAAGGGGGCCCCAGGCTCCAGCCCCTAAAACCCGTATGTTAATCCAGACCAAAGACTCTGCCCGCTCAGTGCCAGCAGGGTAGAAGTGCAGAGAGCACTCCTGCTCTGCTGGTGCTGTGGGGAGGAGGGAAGGGCAGGTCCTGGAGCCAGAGAGGGGCACTCTGCACTCCCATCCTGCCCCTGGGCCAGCTGGTCTGCCCCGAGGAGGCAGGGCCGGCCAGAGCCTGTTCACTCCACCCAAGGGGCAGGGCCAGTTGTGCCAGCTGCCACCCCTCCCCCTGGCACACTGGCTGGAGTGAGGCTGGGGTGAGGAAGTACCCTTGGGCCCCCCATTGGGGGGCAGCCCAGGACCTCCAGGCCAGTTAATCCAGCCCTGATCCAGAGTCCTGTGTTTAACCAGCTGTGCTCCTTTATTTACAGTTCCAGGGTAGCCATATTAGTCTAGTTCAGCAAAACAAACAAGGAGTCCTGTGGCCCCTTTAAAGACGAACAAACTTAGATAATGCATGAGCTTTCATGGGGGAAATTCCACTTTGTCAGAAGCTTATAGAACGTTGATTATTTACAGTGTTTCTCACCTTCTTCCCAGCAATATACAGACTGGCCCAACTCCAGCCCTCCTTTGCTGAACTTGCTTGGGACACCAAGAGGCTAAAAGTTGTTCCCCCTTCCCTCAGACTCCTACAAGCAGAGTGTCCCAGCACCGCCTTTCCCCGAGCCATCTCTCTCCCTTCCCCCTTCCTCTGAAGCAGGCTTTATCCCTCTCCAGGGAGCCATTCAGGTGCTGCTTCTTCCCTCCATATCTCAGGGCTTTGCTTCAGGCAGTTCCATGGAGCCCGCTGCCATGCATTACCCCATCCCTGCAGCTCAGCCCCTTGATGGGGTAGCCAAGGCTGAGGAGGGGGTTTAACCACCCGCATCACTCTGCCACATGATCAAAGAGGAAGAGTCAGCCAGAATACGTGGATGCAGGTGCACAGAGGAATACCTGCCTTGATACACAAGCAAGGTCGGATTATCACAGGGGCTTATGCCCCGGGCCCCAGCCAAAAAGGGGGTCCCAGGCTCAAGCCCCTAAAACCTTTGAAATAATCCATCCCTGGCTGACTCAGCGCTGGCTGGGCAGGAGTGCTGAGAGGGCAGGGCAGGGCCCTGGGGAGAGAGATCAGGTTCTGCGCTCTGCCCCACCTCTGGGCTGGCTGACCTGCCCCTAGGGGTGGAGTGGGGTGGGCCAGCCCCTGTTTGATCTGCCTGGGGGTGGGGCTGGCTGGCTTTCAGCCACAGTGAGGTTTCACTCATCACCACCTTGGCATGGCTGGAGCAGGACGTCACACTGCACACCAGACAGCCCCCCAGTCACCTCCCCTTCCCTGCTGACTGGCCAGGGCTCTGGCCCCAGGGCCTGCCTAGCGATGGGGGCCTCTGCGGTCAGGGGGACAGATGGGGGGGTCTGTGATCGGGGTGGGGCAGATGGGGGGGCCCTGTGGTCAGGTTAATCTGGCCCTGTACACTAGAGTCCCCCAGCAGTAATTCACAGCTAACATACAGTCAGACTCTGCGCCCTTTACCCCCACTAGGTAGCACCTTACTCCAGAAATCATCCCATTGATTTCAGGGGTGCTACTTGGGGAGTAAAATACTGCACAATGTAAGTAAGGATGGCAGAATCCGGCTTGTTGTGGGTTGTACATCATGACAATGGAGCTTCCATGGAAAATGGGCGAGTTTGTCCCAGAATCTTCTTAGGGCTTGTTCTCCCATCTACAGTCATTGCAAGGTGGCTCCATTAGCACTGAGCCCTTTTCTTCTGAAGACAGCAGTAGAAAGCAGTGACTTGAAGTGCGTTGAGCTGGCTGGAGCTGTGTTATCCTGATTTATGATGGGAGAATTGCTCTTCCGCTGAACATAGGTGGCAGTATATCATTATGTGGCCTCTTGCCAGGTTTTCGTCCTGCCATTTCATTTGGATTTACTCAGCCAGCAACTGACTTGTTTTCTTTCTGTTTGTTTGTTTAAAAGAAAAAATTGCCCGTCTTATTACTGGGCCACTCGGCTGATCTGAGGCCTGGGGAGTTCGTCGTGGCTATCGGGAGCCCTTTTGCCTTGCAGAACACGGTGACGACAGGTATTGTCAGCACCGCTCAGCGAGATGGAAAGGAGCTTGGCCTGCGGGACTCGGATATGGATTACATTCAGACAGATGCCATTATCAATGTAAGTATTAGGTAGGTGGGTTCAGAAACTCAGCTGGTGTTTAGTCCTGGAAACTTGGCATTCCACCTGTCCTGCAATGGGAATAATTGCCCTGCTAGAGGAATTCATGGAACATAAGGGACTGCCTTTAGAATTAATTATGCCTTCATGCCTGACAGACACATTATTCTGTGTCTGTGGGTTAGAATCTGATATTAGATCTGAGGAACAGGAGGTGCATAAGATGTTCTGTTCCAGGAGTAGTCCTGTGAGAGGTTGTGAGTGAGAGCAACCCTTGTTTCCTCCTTATTTCAGGGAGCATATGTGCAGTAACTTATGGCTGGTATAGATCAGCAGTGTATTATGCTCCTGTCTGCACTGGCTTGGCTACCTTGGTGGTAGTGGAGCTGAATATCTGTCCTGTACCCAGAGAAAGAATACATGGGTGAGTAGCTTCACTTACCTGCATGTGCCCAGTTTTAAGGTTCAGGGATCTCATTTAGACACTTAAGGGGAAATTCTTATTCCACCATATAATCCAAATGGGAGTGTAGCCCTAAATCACTGTAACATCCTGTGAGTCCAGTAAGGAGTGAGGCCCCATTGTGTTACGTGCTCTGCAGACACGTATGAAGAGGCATTTCTGCTCATATGAGGGACTACAAGAGATGACTGAAAAATACTACACTGTGCTCTTAGGCACAAGTTAGATGCAAATTCTAGTGAGTTTAAGGGGTGGTGACAGCTGAAGTCTGCCAAAACCGTAGAACAAAAATATTCCTAGAAATATTTATTCACTAAGTTGAAACAATGTACTCAGCAAAGTACATTAATAATATTTTGCCTTTTACATGTGCAAAGCCCTTTGTAAACATTCATTATTTCTCACATCACCCTTGTGAGATAGTTGTATAAAAAAATCTGATCTGTACTCTGGGAAACTTGTATAAGAGGCGAGGGTGAAATTTAACAGCCTAAATCCTGCTACCTCAGGTTTCTTAATCACTGAGGCACTTCTGAAGATTTTATCTGAAGGGGCAAACAGCGAGTTGGTGATAGAGCGAGTTGGATGAAAACAAGATTTTCTTTATGTCAAACCTGTGAATACTGCTCTAAACCAAACTGCCTCCCACAACATCTCTACCACCCAAAACTTCTGATCCAGTTGAGACACAGACAGCAGAGCTCAGTGCATAATAGAAGGGCAAAGGTGATATTATAGTAGGGAAGGAAGGAAAAGACAGGAAAAATTAATAGCTGGAGGTAGCATTCTGAGTTGTTTTCCAACAGAGAACGTGGGATGTGAAATGGTCTCAAGCCTGGAGAAGAAGTAAGCTTAGTTAACTGGCTCATTCCCTCCTAAGAATAGGAAGAATCTGACAGCTGCTCTACTCAGATGCATGCTCAGCCAAGACTCCTCCGCAGGAATATGTAGCTGCTGTGTGATAGGCTACAGGACAGAGAGAACCATGGGTGAGCAGGTACCAGCCTCTTCTTATCCTAAGGAGGGAATGAGCAACCTGGAGAAACAAAAGAGAGACTGGCAGTGCTTTACTAAATTGAACTATCCTGTATATTTACATGTGGGTCTTTTACCATAAAATTATTCTAGCACAGGATAGCGAATGAAAGGTGACTCTCATTTTCTGTTATTGTGAAAGTTTTTGTGTGATTCAGGGTATTGTATCTGAAAAAGCTATGGCTCAGTTTTCCACTCCCAGAAATAAATCAGATCTGTTACTCAGGATCTCTTGAAAAAGCTATCCAATTAATTAATCTCTTCATTTAGCGATGAAAATGAAAGTAGATTTTATTTTTTATTTTTCTGAGAATAAATGGTGCTTTGCCCAGTGCAATCAAAATGTTAACTCTTTGAAAACTTGTATTGCTATTATCCATCTAATGCTTATTTATTTTTATTGGTAGTTTGCTGCTCTTGGATAGACTGATATCTATATCTATATCTATAGATATGCTCCTTTAGGAGCAAGCTTGCTGCATTTTAGGAGATATAGAAGTAAATATAATCATAAGCATTCAGCCATTTGGATTGCTGTGTAGGATCAGTCCCTTGATTGTCAGCCTGTCATGATTGTGTCTTTCATTGCAGTGCCTAGCTCACTCTTAGGCCATATACACACGAGTACTTTATTGCGTGGTAAAGCTCCTTACCGCGCAATAAAGCTGGTAGCGTACACACGATCGTTTTCCCTGTTGCGCGGCAACATCCTCTTGCCGCGCAACAGTTAAACCACTCAAATCGAGAGTGGTTAGCATTACTGCGGAACAGCTGTTCCACGGTAATGCTCGTGTGTACACATTTTGTACGTTAGACAGCCTCCAGAAATGTCCCAGAGTGCCAATCGAGGCCACTCTGGGACATTGGAGCTGTCAAATATGTCAATTTCACTGCTCTAGCAGAGCAGTGAA
>ML685851.1:8477122-8493645 GCA_007922175.1 Pelusios castaneus
GCTATATTTATAGCGCTTTCCTTGTCCCACAATAGCTTATTGCGGGACAAGTTTGTCGTGTGTACATATCCTTAGGTGCTAATAAATGAGAACATGATGTGAAGTGTGATTTTTCTTGCCTGCAGTAAAATAACAATTTAACATTTTCTGCCATTATTGTTACAGTATGGAAACTCAGGAGGACCTCTAGTTAATTTGGTAAGTGCAGATAATTTTTTTCCATTACAGAACTGGTTTGAAAGACCTTGGACAGTATCTCTTATGTTCTCAGTGACAGAATGTCCAATTTATTATACACATACACAAATCTTACATAATGAAAGTGACAGTCTTCAGAAAAGAATCACTAATGGCTAAGTTGTCAGATAATGGTATGTAAGTTATGTCTGTGCAAAACATATATATGTGTGCAATGTGGCTGCAAGCTCTCCCTTTGCTAATGCAGATCTGGTAATTGCACACCTAACTGTACATGATGAAAGACATATATCTGATGGGTGTACAAATGCCAGTTTTCTGCTTGGAAAATGGTCAGGTGCACATTTTTTGCATCTAGAACTTAAAAGTATTAGGATCTGAAAATGTATCACTAATACATTTAACTAATAAAAGATAAACTAATAAAGATAAAAAATAAAATAAATAAAAAAATAAATAAATAATAAATAAAAGAGAACTAATAAAGATAAAACACCTTGATTCAAATGAAGAATAAATTTATCATTATTTATGATATCACTATTACCATATTTTGGATTCTTTCTCCGAATGTGTGAAAACTATGATAATAGGAAAGAATAGCTTCCCTAGTAAGTAACTGCTCTACTGCTCTGGAGAGTGAGTAGCTACCTTTTCTAACTGACCTCAACTTGTTATTCATTGGCTCTTTTCTTTCCACAGGATGGTGAAGTGATAGGAATAAACACTTTAAAGGTTACTGCTGGAATTTCTTTTGCTATTCCTTCCGATCGCATCACTCAGTTTCTCACAGAGTCACATGACAAGCAAAGTAAAGGTAAATTCCACAAGCAACTCTGGCTAGAAAAAAAACCTCTGTTCTAAATGATACTGGAAACTCGTACTTCAGCAGCGTGGTCTGTGTTAACCAAAAAAGAAATACGAGTGATTATAATGTACAACTTTATATTGTATTTACAAGGCTTCCTGTTACTTTAATACCTCACAACAGTTAATCATTTATCCTCACCAGCCCCAATGAGGTCGGTATTTACTGCTTTAAAAATATATAGTGTACTGGACAGAGAGGGACTAAGCAACTTGCCTAAAATCCCTCAGGCCACAAGGAGAGAACTAAACCAGCATCTCCTGAGCACCATACTATTGCCTGAATCAATGCATTGTTCTTCCATTCTGTTAGGCTTCTCTACTGTACTCTGCCAGCAGGAATGTTGAAAGACAATAAAATTAGTTCATAAAGAACATTTTGTCCTGAAAGATAATTTATAAATTATATGCCTTTGGAAATAGGTAATAATGTTATAATAATTAGTACCCAGTTCTAAGAGGCAACCATGAGCCTCACAACAGGAGGAAGAGAAATGTTGGCTAAGAAATCCCACTGTATTCCCATAAAAAGTTCCATGAGAGCTGTAATCTCCACATTAAGTTGACAGGACAGAAGTGAGGTCCAGATCACTATCTAAATAATTTACAATATGCATTTAATTAATAGGGAGATGCTCTGGAATGCATTTATTTTAAGAAACCTTCCTGGTTTTATAAATACATTATTTGAAAATACTGCATGAGTAGATTTTAGTTGTAAATTATCTGTTCATGAACTGCTTAAACATGCAAATGGTAGTGTGACAGAATGGACAACTACAGCTCTGGAATATTCTCAAGCATGGACTTGGGGGGGGGGGGGGAGGCTGTCAATAAAAGGCACCCAGGATGCAGGTCTTGGTTTCTGTTGGTGTTTAAACTGATAAGGATAAATGCCACAGACCTGCCTCTTTGGGTGGGGAAACTTGGGGGGGGGGGCCACCGTGAAGGGGGACAGTTCCAGCCGAAAGGAGGGAGACGCTCATTACGGGACACTCATTAAGGATAGCTTCATCCCCTGAGAGTCTTTGGCACCCATTGGCCAGCTGGGCAGGGAGGAGTGCTGATTGGCCAGCATTTCCCAGCTCCCAAACCTTCCTCCCTACCTCTGCCATCCATTGCAATTTGCAACTTTACCATCCTCCCTGTCACCCAGACTCATAATTTAGGGATAGTCTTTGATTCCTCTGTCGTCTTTTCTCAACACAACTAGCTGCTAACCAAGTGGTGTCACTTCTCTAAAACCTACCCCTTCCTTTGTGTCCTGACTGCCAAATTGTTTGTCCATGCCCATATCATCTCCTACCATGACTTCTGCAATCTTCTCCTCTTGGGTCTCTTCGACAGTAACCTGCCTCACCGTCTCACTCCTGTCCATCCAAAAGGCTGCTGCCAAAATCAGTTTCCAGTGCCATCCTGTCAGCCATGATGAGTCATTGCAACAGCTGCCCAGTGCCAGAGCCTCACATTCACACTTGTCTTTGCATTCAAGGCCAGACCTAACCTACATCTCTGCCTTGGTCTCCTTTTGTGCTCTATCACCCACACCTCTACACTCACCACTGATTATAGCCTCGCTACCTGCTTCTCTCACAGACATGCCTATGTCTCTTTCCATGCTGGAATGCCCATCCTGATTCTGTACCACAGGCCACCTCCCTCCTTCTCCCACCTTATTCATTCCCTGACTATACAGAGCAGACAAGAAGTAAAAGTGAAGATCCCCAGCATTGTGATATGTATGTACCGTACTGACTGGCCACCTTATCTTGGTATTTTCATCCTTATCCTTTCTCTATATGGGACATTTTCTTACTAACCCTCATATATAATGTCATACCAAATCACGACACTCATCTAGTCAGGCACCACTTGCATAGCTGTTGGAAGCTTCTACCCCATTTGCTCTGAACCATTGCTAAAGTAGGGGGCTGTCCTTCAGAGGTATTTACTAGCCCTTGCTGTGGTGTAAATATGGAAAAATAACTTTATTTCAGCTATTTGCATGGTATTCAGGAGTATGTTTGTATTTTTGGACACTTAGCAATAGTTTTCAGATTTCCAGTATTTATGTTATTCCTTGTTATGACTGCAAATAGAATTTCTAGTTTTTCATCATCCTTTTCTTTGGGCCCAGTTACATTTCTTTGTGTGAAAATGAAAAAAGGCAAATCAATAGTTTAACTTTGATCCACCCTCAGAATCGTGCTATGATTGAATCGTATGGAATAAAGATAAGGGTGTTTCCATTCTGCTGTGTATATCGTCTGATTTAAAAGATTGGACTGTGGAAGCATAAACTATTACAGTAATAACCCATTGGGAAATGCTTCCTTACAACTTGATTCTGCTGTTGAGAAGACATCCATGACATTATATAAATTGTATGACTGTGGCCTTTTAAATCTCGGTTGAGCAGATAACTTTATCAGTGGTGTATAATGTGCAAAATCATAAAAATTGTATGTTTTCCAAGCAAATATGTAACCCTATTTACATAAATGACAAATCAAAAATATATATTGTATTAGGAATCATGAGCAATATTTAAATGTAAAGTCATTTACCACTGGATAGCAAACTTGATGGTGATAATAATAGTAATAATAAAAAGATAATAAACACCTTATTTATTATTACCTTGATAAAAATACTTTTATTATATAGTGCTTTAGCCATTCAAAACTCTGTAAAAGCATTAACTAACCCTAAGTACCTCAGGTAGATAGGTAAAATCATCCCCATTATATGAATGAGAACATGGACTGTACAAAGGCTGAAATTTTCAAATTAGGGTCCCTAAAATTAGGCACTTAAATAAGTGGTCTGATTTTCAAAAGTGCTAAGAATCCCTGTCTCCCTATGACTTCAACAGCTCAGAACGTCTGAAAATCAGGCCACTTATTGAGGTGTTTAATATTAGAGACCCAGATTTGAAAAAATCAACCTCAGTGATCTGCTGAAGGAAAAAGTGGGGATCACTGGCAGGGCTGGGATCAGAATTCAGGACTTCCTAAAAAGGTATTACCAAGCAGTACGGGGTGAAATTATCAGTTTGACTAATTAGATTAAATATCAGCAAAATATTCTTGCCTTTGAGTACAGCTAGACTGAAACAGCTCACAGTTGGCTCCATACAGGGCTAAGCAAGCTGTCGGTTCAGCAAATATTAATAATTATGAGAGATAATAATAGACATAAATAGCTACCTATGGGTAAAGTTATGGATAACTCTCATTTGGGTTGTCCTTCATCTTACAGTTGAATTCAGTTCATTGGTTCACTCTACAGCTCAGTGATACAGCTTGAGAAAATATACAACCCGCCAGTAAACAAGAGAGGCTGGAGTCATTTAATCGTGTCTGTTTGGCAGTGGACTATTTTTCTTGAATAATTTCAGGCCTGCTGATACAGTCTGCAGGCTAAATGCAGTAGGAGTGAACTAAGTAGCAGGCTGTTTGCTGGGACACCAATTAGCAGGCAAGATTAGTTCCTTCATTCCCAGATCTGGATGAAATCCTACCCCACTGACAGAGGCGGCCTTTGGCTATTGGGGGCCTTAGGTGAAGGCCCATTGCGGGGCCCCTTATAGACCCATTGTGGGGGCCCCCATCTGTGGGCCTGGCTCCCAGCCTTCCCCTCTGCACGGTTCCAGCTCCCTATTCCGGTGGTCCCCCCCAGCACCAGCTCCCCGCCACCAGGCCTGACCCCAGGGACTAGCTCCTCCTCTGCTGACCGAGGCAGATGCGGCTTTTGGGGTAGGCAAAGCAGGCGACGGGGCCCTTTTCTGCTCAAGGCCCTAGGTGTGCATCTGCTTCGCCTACCCCAAAAGCCGCCTCTGCCCACTGAAGTCAACGGGGAAACTCCCATTGCCTTCAGTGGAGCCAGGATTTCACGCGTACTGGCTGCAGTGACAATATCCACACGATAAAGGTACTTGAGTGTTTGCAGAGCAGACATTTGCCGCTAACAATAACACTTGCTGTAGCTTTGGTTATGCCTTTTGCTCCTCATTGGTCTGTCTCATTTGTTACAATCACCAATAAAGAAGTTTAACTTTGATAAGACAAGGCCAATAGTATCTAGTGTCTTTATTATGTGTGAAAATATCTCACTGAATAGAAAGCCCCGTAAGTAGTCAGCTACTTCCAGACCTTTTCATTAGCTTGCTCCAGCTGCTTTGTCCTACTCCTGTTTAACTGACCTGTTAAGCCACGGTTTAGCTCTTTTGCATCATTGGAGTGGCACAAATCATTTAGATCACACTGGTTAATCTGGCATGTTGTGTTTCCGAGAACTTTAAAAGATCTCCTTCTCCTATGGGTCGTACTGGCTTCAAAAGTTGTCCCACACCAGGGTAGCATAATTATTCCAGCATATGAACATTTAAAAAAAAAATATGGCCTAGGTTACTGTGATTTCACTCTGGTGAGGGGCTCATTATATTCAGGGCCTCTTTTCCATTCTGTGCTTGCTGTCTTAATTATTTTTTCTTCTGCATCCTGATTCCCTACAGCAATGTTAAGTGCTCATGGAAACTGCCAGCTTGACAGCCCTGGAGGCTGTCCAGATTGCTTCCTCATAGAGCCCAGCCAATGTGACTCAACCCTGCCCACAAAAGGGCCTCCCTTGAGGGTGACAATGCAGTGTAATTGAGTCTCAAGGCCCATTCATTCCTTGGCTTCTCTGCTAAGGTTGCCAGCAAGCCTGCCAATATATACTCCATCCAGCTGATTTTGTTGCGGGAACTTTAATTTTGCATATGTCATTTGACTTGGAGAAATGTAATGTGATGCAAAGAGAGTCTTAAGTTCTCGTGTTCTGATGAGAATGGTCCAAGAAAAAAAGATGCGGGAGTTTTTGTAGAAGGCTTCTGTCCATACCACAGCAGCTGATAAAATAATCTAACAAATCACATCCTCAGATTACTATAATATCAAATCCCTCATTTTAAATGAGGTTTGTTGAAGTTATTATGGAGAAAGGGGCAAAGTCCATTTTTTACTTATGGTCCATAAACTTTCAGTCCACAGGAGATCTCGCACTGGTCTTTACAGGGAGTTTGTGAAAAGATCTACGATGTAATAAGGCCTTTATATAGTAGCTAAGTCTTTATTATTATTTCTTATTTGTTCAGTGCCTCATTGTCACATTTAGCATCACCCACAGGGAGAATAGCACCCTTTCGGATCAGCACTATGTCTACCTTTGAATTCTTCCCTATTCATCTGCATTCTCCTATCTGTACCTGTACCTCTTTCGTATGTTGACAAATTCCAAAGAGGTAGCCATGTTAGTCTAGTTCAGCAAAACAAACAAGGAGTCCGGTGGCACTTTTAAAGACTAACAAATTTATTTATTGCATGTATGTGTCTCTTATCCTTTCTTTCATCTGCATTTCCTTCTTTGCAGCAACTCCCAACTCAAGCCCCCTCTCCTTTTTGTGTATGGTTGTACTCTCTCCTCTGTCCCAAGTACTAAAATGACCAATAGAGGTGACACTTAAAGTGTCGTCGGATTTGTGCACACTTTCAGAAGCATCTTGTCAGACTGCTTGCAGACTCAGGAAGACAGCGGTCATTTCACATTCAGGTCACACTTAAGTTTGGAAGGTTCCTTTGCAAACATGAGAGCTAGGAAGTGGGGGAGGGAGGGGGGTTAAATGGAAGCTTAAGTTCTGAAGAAGCTATAGCTATGCTACACAGGTCACATAAATATATCAAATGAGCTGGATCTGGCCCAAGGCCATGGTGGCTGACATCCCTGTTTTGAACAGTAGGAGTCCATCTGCAGTTTACTGTGGCCAGTTTTGCTCATTTTGCCTTAAAAATTTCAGGAGAGACTAAGCATTCCTGGAACGTAACAAAGATGGCTGGAAGTATGCTGTAAGATTGCCAAGGGCCAGGTAAATCCTACATCCCTTGGATACTTAAATGTTTCATTGACCTTGATGGGAGTAGGGTGTGCAAGGAATGGAGAAGTAGGTCCCCAGACTAAGATTATCTATCCTGGAAAGAACAGGTGTTAGAGATAACTGTTTAGTATATCTTTTTCATCCTCTCTCATAATCTGAAAACAGCAGGATGCTCAAAGAAGTTGCAAGGCAGTTATTCTCATAGACTCATAGACTCTAAGGTTAGAAGGGACCAGTACAATCATCTAGTCTGACCTCCTGCACAATGCAGGCCTTAAAACCTCACCCATCCACTCCAGCCATAAGCCACTAACCTATGACTCAGTTATTTACCTCCTTAAATCATGATTTAAGGACTTTAGGATACAGAGAATTCACCTGTAGATGAGCCATCACCTGTGCTACAGAGGAAGGCGAAAAACCCCCAGAGCCCAAGCCAAACTGCCCTGGGAGAAAATTCCTTCCCAACTCCAAATATGGCAATCAGTTAAACCCTGAGCACGTGGGCAAGTCTCAACAGCCAGTTACCCAAGAAACAATTCTCTGTAATAACTCAGAACACACCCCATGTACCCTCCCTTCCTAGGCCACTTGTATATCCACCACCCATAGCCAAAGATCAGTCAATTTCCAAAATAGGCTATCTGATCATACCATCCCCTTCATAAATTTATCAAGCTCAGTTTTGAAAGCAGTTATGGCTTTGCCCCCATTACTCCCCTTGGAAGGCTAGTCCAGAACTTTACTCCTCTAATGGTTAGAAACCTGCGTCTAATTTCAAGCCTAAATTTCTTGATGTACAATTTATAACCATTTGTTATGGTGTCCACATTGGTGCTGTACTCAAATAATTCCTCTCCCTCCCTGATATTAATCCCTCTGATGTATTTATAGAGAGCAATCATATCCCCCCTCAACCTTCTTTTGGTTAGGCTAAACAAGCCAAGCTTCTTTGAGTCTCCTCTCATAAGGCAGGTTTTCCACTCCACAGACGATCCTTGTAGCCCTTCTCTGCATCTGTTCCAATTTGAATTCATCCTTTTTAAACAAGGGGGACCAGAACTGCACACAATATTCCAGATGGGGTCTTACCAGTGCCTTGTACAGCGGCACTAACACCTCCCTGTCTCTACTTGAAATACCTCTCCTGATACATCCTAGAACCATATTAGCTTTTTTCATGGCCCCATCACATTGTTGGCTCATAGGCTATGTCTACACTTGGAAATTTAAGTCGACTTAGTGAGTCCACACTTAAATTTTAAGTCGACTTTGGGGGGAACTTACAAAGTCGACCTAGAGCATCCACACTGGATGCCTAGGTCAACTTCTAGGGGCTAGGGGGACCTAAGGCAGGTCCATGGGCGTAGGGGGGGCACCCCTTGCCCAGTGCCAGAGGGCTCAGCCTTTGCCCCATTGTACATAGGTACTATGGGGCAAAGGGGAACAGGGACCCTGGCAGGACATAGGGGCAGGGTGGGCAGGGCTCTGTCCTGCCTGGTGGGTGGGCATGCCAGGCTCCCCGTGCCCCGCCCCCGGCAGGGAGGGCATTGGTGTAGTCCTGAGGTAGCCCTAAGTCGACTTAGGGCTACCCCACGTCTACACTGGCTTAATTCGACTTTAAAAAGTCGAATTAAGCCTTACGTCGAAGTAATTCTAGGTTTAATAAAGTCAACTTCATTTTAATTAAGTCGACTTTATTTTCCTTAAGTCGACTTAAGCAAGTTGCTTAAGTCGACTGAAGAAAACTGTAGTGTACACGCAGGGTAAATTAAGTTGACTTAAGCAAGCTTAAATCGACTTAATTTACAAGTGTAGATGCAGCCATAGTCATTCTATGATCAACCAGTACTCCCAGATCCTTCTCCTCCTCAGTCCGTTCCAAGTGATGCGTCTCCAACTTATAGGAAAAAATGCTTGTTATTTGTCCCTAAATTCATGACCTTGCACTTCTCATTATTAAATTTCATCCTGTTCCTCATACTCCAGTTTACAATGTCATCCGGTTCTTTCTGTATGGTAACCCGATCCTTCTCTCTATTGGCAGTACCTCCCAACTTAGTGTCATCTTAAACTTTTTTAGCACATTCCCACTTTTTGTGCCAAGGTCAGTAACAAAAAGGTTAAATAAGATCGGTCCCAAGACCGATCCCTGAGGGACTCCACTGGTAACCTCCCTCCAGCTTGACAGTTCACCCTTCAATATGACCCTCTGTAGCCTCCCTTTTAACCAGTTCCTTATCCACCTTACTATATTCATATTAATCCCCATCTTCTGTAACTTAACTAATAACTCCCTTTGTGGAACTCTATCAAATGCCTTGCTGAAATCTAAGTAAATTAGGTCCACCGCATTCCCTTTATTTCAAAAAATCTGTTATCCTTTCAAAAAAAGAGATCAAGTTGGTCTGGCACGATCTACCTTTTGTAAAGCCATGTTATATTTTATCACAGTTACCGTTAACCTGTATATCCTTAAGTACTTTCTCCTTCAAAATTTTCTCCAAGACCTTGCATATTACCGAGGTCAAACTAACAGGCCTGTAGTTACCTGGATCATTTTTATTCCCTTTTTTGAAAATAGGAACTATATTAGCAATTCTCTAGTCATACGGTACAACCCCCGAGTTTACAGATTCATTACAAATCTTTGCTAATGGGCTGACAATTTCATGAGCCAGTTCCTTTAATATCCTCGGATGGAGATTGTCCGGGCCCCCCGATTTAGTCTCATCCAGCAGCTCAAGTTTGGCTTCTACCTCAGGTATGGTAATTTCCACTTTCATGACCTCGTTCCCATTAGCTTCTCTACCTCTATCCCACAGCTCATGTTCACTCTCATTAAAAACAAATGCAAAGTACTTATTTAGACATTCAGCCATGCCTAGATTATCCTTGACCTCCACCCCATCCTCAGTTTTTAAAGATCCCACTTCTTCTTTCTTTGTTCACTTCCTATTTATATGGCTAAAGAACCTTTTACTATTGGTTTTAATTTCCTTTGCAAGGTCCAGCTCAGCTTGACTTTTTGCCTTTCTCACTCTCTCTCTACATGTTCTGACCTCCAAAAGGTAGCTTTCCTTGCTGGTCCCTCCCCTTTTCCACTCCTTGTAAGCTCTGTGCTTTCTCCTAATCGCCTTTCTGAGATGCTTACACATCCAGTTTGGTCTACAGCTCTTGCCTATGAATTTTTTCCCTTTCCTCGGAATGTAGGCTTCAGATAGTTCTTGCAGCTTTGATTTGAAGTGATTCCAAGCCTCTTCTACCTTTACATTCCTGAGTTTTTCTGTCCAGTCCACTTTCCCAACTAATTGCCTTAATTTTCTAAAGTTTGCCTTTTTAAAGTCAAAGATCCTGGTCACAGATTTATTTTTGTTTATCTTTCCAATTAGTTTGAACTGAATTAGCTCATGGTCACTTGAACCTAAGTTGTCCCCTACAACCAGTTCCTTTATGAGGTCCTCGCTACTCACCAATACTAATCTAAGATGATATCCCCTCTCGTTGGTTCGGTAGTTGTTTGGAGAAGGAATTCATCAGCTATCACATCCAGGAAAATCTGGGCCCTCTAATTACTCTTTTTATTCTGGAATAGGTGAGAGGAATTCTCTTTTATACAGGATATAATCAACTGCTGAAGCACTCCCTCCAGGATGTCATCAAATCAAATGTACGTAAAACAGCTGTTTAGCATCACACTTCTACTCAACAATTGTTGCCACCGTACCTGTGGAGTTGCACCTGCTTTTATAGGAGGGCTGAATTTTCTTCATTGAAATTCACTTATACCACAGGTTCAAATATGTTAGGGTCACTTCATCGTGTTTTCATTCTTTGGAACAGATACACTGAGGGCTTGTCTACACTTTCCACACTGCAGTAGCCCCACTCTAGTGCTTCATTGTAGACACTACCTTTACAGATGGGAGTTCTCTCCAAGGAGCAGTGATTAGGGCATCAGAAGGAAGAATTCTTCCATCAGCCTTGCATTGTCTACATGAGTCTTAGATCGGGTCAACTATATTGCTCACAGTCATAAAGTTTTCATAGCTGGATTATCTAGTTTTCTAGTGTAGACTGGCCCTAAAATTCATGTAGTGTTGTTTTCTCGGAGTCTTTAAGAAGTGTCCTTAGAAGGCTCTGTCTCTATAAACATGGCACTATTGTTTCATTGTTCAGGTATAGGCTGGGGAGGCAAGAGACTGGCTCTGTGGGGGGCTTGAGTGACTCACGTAACCTCTCAGTAAAATGGGGCTGGTCATACTTAGCTGCCTCATGGGCGTGTAGTGCGTCCAACTAATTTCTGGTTAGTGGCTGTGTATTAAGTGTTGGAAAGCACTGTGGAGTGCTATGGAACCTACTCACTATGGGTGCGTCTACACTTGTAAATTAAGTTGACTTAAGCAGTCCACATCTGCACTAGGTTTTCCTTAATTCTACTTAAACTGCTCCTTAAGTCAAATTAAAGAAAAACGAGTTCGAATTAATAACACCTCATTATAATTCGAACTAGTGTTTAAGTTAACTTTATTAAGTTGACCTAGCCAGTGTAGATGCCCTAAGTCGACTTGGTCGACCTAGGGTGGCGGGGACAAGGAGCCCTGCATCGCTCCCTTGTTCACAAGGGAGCCCCTGCTCCCTGCTCCCTTCTCCCCAGACCCGCAGCTTCCCTGCAAGAGGAGCCATGGTCCTGGGGAGAATTGCTCCCCAGCCAGGGCTCCAGCAGGAGGGAATACCCTACTGGAACCCTGGCTGGAGAGCCTGGGAGGCTCCCTTGTCCCCAGGAAGCCACGGGCATCTCGTCCCAGCAGAGCCAGCCGGTGCAAGGCTGGCTCTGCTGAGACTGAGGAGCCGTGGGTGGGTCTCCGGGTTCCCTTCTCCCCGGGACCTGCGGGGTCCGGGCAAGAACGGAGCACACTCCAGCTGACAGAGGAAACTCTACACTAGACTCTCTAAGTCGACTGGATAGGTGGAGGGAGAGCCAGCCTTGCAGGGAATGGCTCTCCAGGGACGAGCCGCCCGTGGCTTCTCGTCCCGGGGAGAACCAGCTGGCTTTCGCCGAGATGAGCCACGAGTGGCTTCCTGGTCTTGTGGACAGCCAGCCCTGCAAGGCTGGCTCTCTGTCCACCTATCCAGTCAATTTAGAGAGTCTAGTGTAGACTCTCTAAGTCGACTTAATAAGGTTGACATAAAGTCGACTTTAGAAAGTCGACTTAAGAAAGTCGACCTAACTTTCTGAGTGTAGACATATCCTCTGTGTACTGTGGGACCTGTCTCCTGAGCTTTAGAAGATATGGTTTCTGCTCCCTGCTTGGAAACTTTTAAAACAAGAGGATAGTCACTGACTTGATAAGCAATTCTGCATGGAGATTTCACAGCTGGACTGCAGGTTAGCAAATCCTGGCTTTGAGAAACCAACAAGGGAAGCAATTTCCATGGAGAGAATTTCCATTTACTGAAAATGCTTTTCCTTTAACATCCCTCTGATTAAACCAGGAGCTCTTAGCTTGAGAGTTGTGGTTGATCCTGCTTTGAACAGGGGAATCTACTAGATGACCTCCTGAGGTCCATTCCAACCCTAATGTTCTGTGATTATTATTCTATAATTTCAACTCTTATGGTATCAGGCAAGGAAAAAAAGTGTTTTATTGAATTAACATTTTATTTATTTAGGTTTCTTTTGAAATTTCCATTACTTTCCCCTTGATTTTTTTTTTCTTTTTTCAGAATCTCCTTTTGATGAAATTGATTTAATCAGTTTTGGATCAAACATACCTGGGTTACAAAATTTTGTGTTTTCTTAGGTATAATGCATTCTAAAGTGTTTTTGTGCTACCAGATCTTTTAAAAATGGTGGAAGTTTCCTGAGCGTTCCTTAGGGAAATCTTTTAAAGAACTAAACAACTGCTTTGATTTGCTATAACAGCCTGACCTGAGCCTATAACTTACACTCCCTTACATTTATTTTGCTCCCATTCTGTAAGTTCTCCATCTTCAAGCATCTGACGAAGTGGGATTTTTCTCCCATGAAAGCTCATGAGATAAATAAATGTGTTAGTCTTTCTAAGTGCCACCAGACTCCTTGTTTGTTTTTCTTTTAAAGAACTGACACAGATCTATTGGGAGTTTTTTTATAGTGCTCAGTACCTCAGCAATAGGACTAGAGGAGAAATCCTACTTCTAATCATCTCAGGGCTTAATGATAGAAGACACAGGCTGTGTCTACACTTGTAAATTAAGTCAACTTAATTTACCCTGCATCTACACTACAGTTTCCTTAAGTCAACTTAAGCTTGCTTAAGTCGACTTAAGGAAAATAAAGTCGACTTAATAAAAATTAAGTTGATTTTATAACACCTCATGTTAATTCAACTTAATGCTTAAGCGACTCCCTAGAGTTGACTTAAGTGTAGACGTGGGGTAGCCCTAAGTCGACTTAGGGCTACCTCAGGACTACACCAATGCCCTCCCTGCTGGGGGGGCACAGGGGGAGCCTGGCATGCCCTGCCCATCCTGCTCCTATGCCCTGCCAGGGTCCCTGACCCCCTTTGCCCCATTGTACCTATGTACAATGGGGCAAAGGCTGAGCCCCCTGGCACTGGGCAAGGGGTGCCCCCCCTGGCTCCATGGACCTATCCTAGGTCCCCCTAGCCCCACAAAGTTGACCTAGGCATCCAGTGTGGATGCTCTAGGTCGACTTTGTAAGTTCCCCCCAAAGTCGACTTTAATTTTAAGTGTAGACTCACTAAGTCGACTTAGTTAAAGTCGACTTAAAATTACAAGTGTAGACATAGCCACAAGGACTTAGAAGTCATTCTAATGATAGTGCAAGCTTTGCATTCTCTGTGCTATTAATCTTTGGAAAGGCAAATACATCGTTTCATTAAAAAGGTGCTCTTGTGACTGTTTGCCTAAAATTCTTATATGTAGATGCTGTATTTTTTCCAGATGGGAAGAAACGATTCATTGGCATAAGGATGCTGACGATAACACCCATGTAAGTATCTTTTAAATATGTATATATAAACTCCACTGGTGTGTGTAAAACGTATTACAAAGGTGCAGAGTAACAAAGTTCAGATCTGTATGTAAACTTCCACAAAGTTTTTGAACATTTTTAGTTTTCAGCAATGAAATTTACATTGTAAGATCAGGAAATGTATCATCTCACAGTTCTCCCAATCCTGCCAATGTGTGTTATCCTGTTAATGTGTGCTCTGCAAACTTTCTCGTTCTGGTTTTCCCAGTCAGCTGGCTTTCTGTCAGAACCCAATTCCGTGTCCACAAACAAAATGAAAGTCACACTAAGCATTGTTTTGATAAAAGGGCAGTACTTTAGTCCAGATACAATGTAAGACAAAAATACATCAGTTCCATTCACTTGCCCCATCTTACCTGTCCCATCACCTGTCAAATCCTTGTTAACAAAAACAGCAAAACATTTGCTTGCTAGCTGAATGTATGCAAAAGAGCTGGCAGAATCGGAACAATTTCTTACAATCATATCTCTGCATTGTATCTGATATAAAGTCAGTAATTTCTAATGTAGGAACTATCACTGAAAAGCAAATGAGTGAACATAAGAATGGCCATACTGGGTCTGACCAATGGTCTCTCTAGCATAGAACCTTCTCTTCCAAAAGTGGCGACAGTGGTTTTGAGATA
Source organism: Pelusios castaneus (assembly GCA_007922175.1). Taxonomy (NCBI): domain Eukaryota; kingdom Metazoa; phylum Chordata; order Testudines; family Pelomedusidae; genus Pelusios; species Pelusios castaneus. Next base: position 8,491,767 of record ML685851.1, read on the forward strand.
CTCAGTGCACGGGCTTATGCATGAACTTCATTGATGGACCTATCCTCCATGAAGTTATCTAATTCTTTTGTGAACTCAGTTATACTTTTGGCCTTCAAAACATCCCCTGGTAAGGAGTTCCACAGGTTGATTGTGAGGTGTGTAAAGAAGTACTTCCTTTTGTTGGTTTTAAACCTGCTGCCTATTAATTTTATCAGAAGACCCCCAGTTCTTATGTTATGTGATGGGGTATATAACACTACCTTATTCACTTCTCTGCACACCATTCATCATTTTATAGACTTCTATCATATCCTACCTCAGTAGTCTCTTTTCTAAAATGAAAAGTTCCAGTTTTCTTAATCTCTGCTTGTATGGAAGGCAGTCCATATTCCTAAATGTTTTGTTGATCTTCACCATACTTTGCCAATTCAAGTATAACTTTTTAGAGATGGGACGACCAGAACTGCATGCAATATTCAAGGTTTGGGTGCACCACAGATTTATATACTTGCATTATATTTTCTGTCTTCTGTATTCCTTTCTATATTCTGCTATTATTTTTGACTGCTACTGCACATTCAGCAGATGTTTTCAGGGAACTATCCACAATGACTCCAAGATCTTTCTTGAGTGGTGGCAGTTAATTTAGACCTCATCATTTGTGTAGCTGGGATTATGTTTTCCAACGTGTTTTATTTTGAATTTATCAGCATTCAAGTTCATCTGCCATTTTGGTGCTCAGTCACCTAGTTTTCTGAGATCTCTTTTTAGCCCTTGATACTCTTCTGTTTACCCTTAGACAATTCCTCTTTTACACCAGTAATTCTGTCACCACTGTGACAGAACACTGTGGGTAAATACCTGTTTCCAGCATTTGCAGCTAGAGTTGTTGACTAAACAGTTTTTATTTTATTGAATTATATTTCTGCTGTCTCCCACATAAGAGTCAAATCCTCAGCAGGAATAAATCATTGTGGTTTCATTTACTTCAGTGGAACCTGACTGACACTGACTGGGCATTTATCCTTAAATATATTGACATATGCCAAACAAATAAGGAGTCCTGTGGCCCATTTAAAGACTAACAAATGTATTTATCGCGGAAGCTTTCGTGGGAGAAAATCCCACTTCGTCAGATGCTTTGAAGATGGAGAAGAACAGATGAATGGGAGTGCCTGATGAAGTGGGATTTTCTCCCACGGAAGCTCATGCAATAAATATATTTGTTAGTCTTTGAAAGTGCCACAGGATTCCTTGTTTGTTTTGTTGACCTAGACTAACATGGCTACCGCTTTGGAACTTGACGTATGCCATCAGTGTGAGGTTTTGCTGCGTTTCCAGTATCTAAAGAAATACTGAAAGAAGCTGTCATGGCCATATTTGGTAAATGACAGTGTCTCTGTGTGTGTTTGTTTTAACTCTATTAACGTCATGTGGAAAAATATAAAGCGGCTTGTGAAGCACTGCTGGTTTTCTTTCTATTTGACTGCACAGCTCACAAATCCTCTGGTTATGATATTGAAGCACAGCCATCCATGTAACTGAGGTTGAAAGTCGGTACACCCCGATATAGAATTGAAGCAACTCTGTACACTAAGTCTAAGATTCAGTCATCTTCAAACATTAGGGGGCCAGCGTGTTTTACAATCTGTATTTTGCCGTTGACTCCTGACTCTGTAACAAGCCAAATGTAAAAAACTTGAAAGCAGAGCCAAATTTCCCACGAAAGTCTGGTCTTGCTGTTGACCAGATGCATATCTCCTGTTGGACTACTGGAGTTATCAAATGTGTGGCATTTTTAGCTGAGGACACAGTAAGAACGAAATGTCAAAATGAACAAACCAGACTATTAGCAAAAAATATTTTGTCATCTATGTGAATGTTACTTGGGCCTGGT
>ML685851.1:8494045-8574185 GCA_007922175.1 Pelusios castaneus
GAAAGCTCATGCGATAAATAAATCTGTTAGTCTTTAAAAGTGCCACAGGACTCTGTTGTCTTTCTACAATAGACTAACACGGCTACCCCTTTGTAATTTGACTTCTACAGCCTGTCTGCAGTGACGCAACTATAAAGGCCAACTATGTGACGCCGCAGGTCGGTGTCGTAACTCCACCCCCGCAGGAGGCGTAGCGTTTTAGGAGACTTTGATCATTCGAATTAATATCAGTGTAGACAGAGAGCAGTTTAATGTGATGTTACTGGCCTCCGGGATCTATCCCAGAATTCCCTGTTCTTGCAACTCTGTCATTCCTAGTCTGCTGCACCTTGGCCATGTCATCAGCAAATAGCTCCTCTCCTGCCCGCAGCCCCGGAAAGGTTTGAATTCTATTTCCTGCTTGGGCAGCATGGAGAAATTTTCACCTCAGCAAGTAATGGCGTCCGAGCTTTTCCTGCTTGTTTGTTTGTGAGAAGAAGGGAGGGATAGAGAGCACATTGTGTCACGGGAGGACAGCTGACTTTCCACCAGCTACAGCGCTTTGTTACACTGTGGGATGGCTACCGACAGTGCAATATTTTTTAAATCGACCTAGCAGCAAGCAATGGGGATGCAAGAACCCGGCACACGGAGTGTGGTGTGAACACATTCCTCCAATTTTATTAATTCGGCGGCTCAACGTTGACATTAAGTCTCACCTCAGTGTAGTCATGTCTTTAGCTTACATACTCCGGGCCAATCAATTCATTCTTTCTTTGTGCAGCACCCAGCACAGTAGGATCCATCACTGCAGCTCTTAGGTGCTACCACAATACAAACCACAACAACAATAATAAAACAAGCTATTTCTTCATGAGTACAGTACAATAATTATGACATGTGCAATACATAATGCATGATAGTAAATCTGATTCCTTTTAAAAATCTGCTGATGTAGAAGGGTTTTTATTAGTAGTAGTAGTATTATTCAGGCCATTTTAAAAGCCAGATGATTTGTGGATACATATGTAGATTATGTAATGTATTTTATGACACTTATTTCATTCAAAAGAAAGGTCAAGAATAATGTAATTCTTTTGAGAATAATTTCACTTTGAAACAATAACCAATTTCAATATTATAATCTTTTCGTAGTCTTGTAGAAGAACTAAAACTCAATAATCCTGATTTTCCTGATGTCAGCAGTGGAATTTATGTACATGAAGTTGTTCCAAATTCACCTTCTCAGCGGTAGGTGGAATCCAAAGCAAACATCATTTTTCTGGATGATACTTATCCAACATAAACCGGCAGGCAGTGCTGTCATTTATATTCAAGGACCTGCTTGTTCTTGCTTTATATTATTGTGTTTTTCAATGGGAATTTGGGACTTCTAGTAAAATACCTGTTAAAATATTTAAAATGCTAAAATATTGTTAATACCATTGCTAAGGGCAACATCTTAAAGTATTAGCTAATTTGAATTTTAAATAAATAAATAAATACACTTAAAGAACTATGTAACCACATTTCTATTTGAAAGGCAAAGTTAAGTGTGAATAAACTGCACCTTTAATATAAAATAGGACACTGCCTGTCAATCTTTGGTGAATAAATGTCTTTATATGTTCCCTATTACTATGACATAGTAGTTGTTGGCTTCAATTTTCCACAGACTAGGATCAGGTTTCAAACTTCATTTCATACTAATATTGTTAAGCCCCAACACTTCATCTTGCAGGAATGAATGATTGTTTTTTCAGTCTTTCTACAGAGCAGATTTAAAGACTTTTTCTAGGAATTAATAAGAAAATTGGCAGATGAATTAAAAGCCATTCAGATAAATGTTGGAAAGGCAAAAAGAAAAATAATTACCAACACTTTGGTCTGTACATTCTGTCCACTTTAGAACTTTTAAAGGTAGAATTAGTTTCTCTCAGTGTGCTCAGTGTGTATGACAGGGCACAGTTCTATCCTGGCTGAAGAATGAATTAAAAAAACTCACTGGTGAAAGGTATCTGTTATGTCTATGTTGTTGTAGATATTGAAGTTCTGAGAAAACAATACCTACTAAAGAAAACAAAAATTGTGCTTTATCTGTCTTCACTGTTTCAGAAGACGTATCTTCAATTAAATGCTGCATTTGAGCCGGGCAAAATTTTTCATATACATTTTTTTCTGCAAAAGTTACAGATTCAGCAATACCAAAATATTTTGCAAATTTTTGTTGTTTTTTATTTTTAATTTCTCATTTTGAAAAAGAAATTTGAATAAATCAAAGTATTTTATTTTGATTATTCAAAATGACTGTTTAATTTTTCTTTACTTTTATTTTAAAAAATTAAAATACATTTAAAATTGTCAAAATTAAAAGAAATGTTTTTGATTTTGTGAAAATGACATATTAAATCTGACCCAAAGCAATTTTGTTAGACTGTTTCATTCACTGAAAATTTCAAAAAAATAATTTTTATACATTCTGAAATGATTTTTTCAACTTTTTGAGATTGCCAATGAACTGAATATAGCTCTGAGCTTCAAACCTGATTTTAGAAAATCACCGAGATTACAGTCTGCTGCAGTTAGTAGCCTCTGTGTGAAATTCACCCCATGGAAAGGCTGATAGCTAATAGCAAGGTATATGTACCACTTACATCAAGTAAATGGTGCTTGTGCTGGTCCTCTATACAGGGGTAAATTTGTTGCCCTTGAAGACACAACTTACAGCTCTTGCTTTTCCTTGCTTTTGCAGAGGTGGCATCAAAGACGGAGACATCATTGTCAAAGTAAATGGACGTCCTTTGAAGACCTCCAGTGACCTGCAAGAGGCTGTGATGAATGAGTCGCCTCTACTACTTGAAGTTCGAAGAGGAAATGATGACTTGCTATTTAACATAGAGCCTGAAGTTGTCATGTAACCGCACTGAGGAAGTTGACACCATAACTAAACTCACTTCTTCTGAAACATCAGATACCTCCTTTACAGCTGCAGTAATTATACTTCCTGTTGACTAATGACCAGGTGGACTAACTTGACTGCCTGAGCCATATCGGTAGAGAGTAGCTACATTTACTTGGGTTACAAAATGAAAACAAATGTGATTTTTGCCTGAAAGTAATTTTAACGTGTGTTTTGAGGTTAGCAATAAAGACCCCCACAATTTGTGTAAATTGGGCATATTAATGATATCTCTGCCATTCCAGAGGCCTCAGGCACTGGTACACATCGACCCCTTTCTATTCTCTGCCTGTGGCATATAACAGTCTAGTCTCCTGTGACTGCAGGGCTTTGGTCTAATTTTGGTTGTTGGATTTAGTGGGCAGGTGGTGGGTGGTGCTGGTGGCCTGTGAGGTACAGGAGGTCAGACTGGATGTGGTAGTCCCTTCTGACCTTTAACTCTATTTCTCTTCCTGGATGTCACTGTAGAAATGGGCTCCAAACCCAGTCCCTTTAAATTTTATAGAAGTTTTGCCATTAATGGCAGGTCAGTCCTGTAATTTGAAAATCCATGACTCCATCAACAGTGAGGAAACGTGGTTAAACGGGAGAAACTGCCATTGCAGGATTATGATTAGGACTTGGACAGAGCAGCACTAAGCTACTTTGACCAAAATCTGAGCTTTATTTTTGGTTTGGTTTTTTTTTTGTTTGTTTGTTTTCTTTTCCTCTTTGAATGTGAAATTAGCATTGGCAAAGCCTTTATTTGTTCTTGGAGCTTGCACCTCACACGTGGATGCAGGTGGAGAAAATTTGTGAATATAAAAATCGTATGAAAGAGGTAACAGGCTACAGAGTGCTACGCCTAGGTCATGCAATTCTGGAATATAGTAAATGATTCTTATAGAATTAATGCTTTAATTAAATATATAAAAATCAAAACAGTGTGCAGAAAAAAGTTTGAAAGTGCACAGTATTTTTACAGGTTTTTTGGTGCAATTTAGTTTTTCATTATACTGGTATGCTTTGCTGAAAAATTGATATACTTATGCTTGTACTGTATATGTTTCTACTGTAAGGAAATTAAAGTTTACACAAATAAAATTTTGCTTTTCACTTCTCTTAATTATTATTTTTGCCAGTATTCTATTGCGCTGGAATAGACTCTCCTGCGAGATGATTTAGTTAAAGAAAGTTGGACTGGTAGATCTGAAAGCATTTTAAAGGCTACAGCCTTGCTTTGGTAGCTTTGTGACACAATTGTTTTGCTGTGATCCCGCCCTTGCTTAGCCTGTGGTTAGTAATGCCTTAGGCACATTGTAATTCACATTTTGAAAAGGTTATTTTCATATTTTTATTATTATTAGTTGTACTATAGTGGCAACTAGAGAACCCTGCAAAGATTAAGGCACCATTGTGCTAGGTTCTGCACAGTGCTTTTTGGAGGAGAAAAAAAAAGGTGCCCATATGAGGCCAGGGACTGGGGGGCGGCAGCAGGAGCTGGGGCCGCATCACTGTGGGAAGAAAGTGCCAGTACTCAGTACCCCTGACTACCATCACAAAAAAAGCCCTGGTTGTGCACATGCATCTAGCAAGGGATAACCTTTGACCTGAAAATCTTACAGAAAGAAAGTGCCATTAGCCCTATTTACAGTTGGGGAACTGAGGCCCAGAAGCTGAGGTAATGTGCCCCAAGTCAAACGGTATGTAGACAGTGCTATTAAAAAACTATGACTGGCCCTTGTCAGCTGGGTTAGGGTTTGCAGTGTAGACTCTGAGGCTCAGGCTGGAGTACGAGGTGGGATGGTCGCAGAGCTTGGGTTATAGCCCAGACCCGACCACATACACCACAATGAAACATCCCTTAGCCCGAGTCTCACTAGCCCCAGTCAGCTAGCATGAGCCAGCCATGGGTGTCTAACTGCAATGTAGATATTCCTCCAGAGCTGAACCGAACTCTTGAGTCCCAGTGCCTAAATCTTAAGACCAGCCCTTCTGAGTGAAGTTCACCACCATTCCATACTCATGTGCAGGAACTTTGTAAGGCCATGTTCTTTTCTGTCTTGTCAGGAACTTTTTCTAAAGCTAGCCAAACATTTTAGTCTTGGGAGTTGATTCTGGAAGCCGCCTGCAGGTGGAACTCCCACGGAAAGCTACGAAAGTTCTGTATGTGGATAATTAGCTGGATCAATCCCTTTGTGGTAAAATACACACATAGGCTCCAAACCTGCAAATACCTATGCATGGGCTTAACTTTTAATGTAAGTTGTCCTGTGTTTTCTGTATACAAAAGTGAAGCTCTTTGGCACCTGTGACATGGTGTATGAACCCCACAGCAGCCTGGAAGGATTAAGAAGCTGCTCTGGGTTGGTCCTCTGTGTTGAAGGGGGAAAACTGTATCCTCTAGTTCTTACTGGGGAACAACCAATGGACTTGATTTGGACTACAACCTGTGCAGGGCCCCTCTGAAGAAAGAGAGCTAGTGTCCTAACTGGGATTAGTTATATGTTTATTTTCTTTTGCTGCTTCTGAGTGGTTGGTCTGTTCTCTGCCACTCTGAAAAAGGGAGAATTATCACTGTCAGAATACTACTGAGGGCCCCTGCCGGAGCAAGTGAACCCGAGTGAGTCCATGTTCCCTGCAACATACTCTAAGGTCGCTGGACTAGGATCAGATTCTTGACAGGACCATCTACGTTATTACTGTGTTTAAAGTAAGTCACATAAAGGCCTCTTTATACTGAGAGGACATAGTGTCCAAGTGTGGGTTTTAGCCAAGGTTAAAAGCTTATAAATAAGACACTGCATAATGATTGTTTGTAGTGTTGGAGCAGCTGCATTGGGCCCAGGATATTAGAAAGCAGATGATTGAGGTAATATGTTATATTGGACCAACTTTGTTTGGTGAAAGCGACAGGCTTTCAAGATACGCAGAGCTCTTCTTCAGCTCTGAGAAAGGTAATGAGAATATCTGTCATAGGGTGACTTCCCTCTCTTGTCTTCTGCTGTCTTCACACACTCAGACACCTTCAGTTGTTAAGCCCCACAGAACAGTTTATTTACACTTGCTTTTCCCACCACCTTACTTATTCATACACTGTAACTATTATTCAGTTTCTCTTCACTTCTCCATCAGAGCGAAGAGGGATGAGATCTCTTTACTAAGAGATCCTTCCGTGCTCTGCTACCTGCTTTCTCTCTCCCTTGCACTTCCTTCCTGTGTTCTCTAACTCAAGGTCAGCTGACTCAAGTCCCATTCATTCTGGGTTTATGTTGCAATGTTGGGTTTAGGTTGCATACACTGCACATACTGAGTACTTTTCCTAGACCTGAAGAACAATTCTATGTAACCTGAAAGCTTGTCTTTTTCACCAACGAAAGTTGGTCCAATAAAACATATTATCTCACCCATCTTGCCACTGTATAAGGAGACCATATTACATATATATATAAGTGAAAATTGTTATTTGTCTTTGTCCTAACACCTCAGTGAAGGAGTTCTATGACAAAACATTTTCCTAAATGCTGAGTATTCTTTGGAACTTACACATCTGATGATCTACACAACTGCTGAGAAGAAAGTGTGAACTTCATTGCCTGGCTCCAGACACCTGACCCGGTCATGTTTCATAAGTTAATAGCTGTGTCCTAAAATGGGATTTGTATCCCCTGGTGTTGGTAGCTAATGTTCCATTTAAAACAAAACTTTCCCATCCCTAGTTTCATAGCACCAATTTTAGCTAAGATTTTTGGATGATAAACTGCTTCTCTTTAAATGTTCAGGCCCTTTTCTGTAATACAGTTGGCTGGCTGTGTCTCTCTCCAAGGCAAAAAGATTGGCTACTTATGGCAGAAGTATGTTGTTGATCTGTAAGAGAAAACTGGCTGCTGCAGTTTGTCTAAGTCAAGTTCAGGTCAACAGGGTGAAAGCATTTTGGTATTCATTAGCTAGACAATCCTGTTATTCCCAGGAAGATGTCTAATCCCATCTCACTGCTTAGATAAAAAGCCTGGTAAGACTCCCATTGACTTCAGTGAATGATGGGTCAGATGGACTGTCACTCAGGAGTACAGGGCATGCAACAAGATGCCTGCTTCAGATAGCTTGCAAGCAAAGGGCCCATTTCTGTACCCAGTGACCTCAAGGTGGATTTTTCTGTTGGCTGCAATGAGCAGGATCAGTCCTCAAAATCAGACAGAGAATAAGAGGAAGATACAAATGGGCTGGCTGGGAGGCACAATGCAGTTTGGATCAGAGACAAGGGAAGGAAACAGCAAAGAACATGGGGAGAATAAACTCTCTCTTGGGAGGCAATTGGTTTTAAGGAAAGCAGATCTTAATCTTTCATTTGTTTGATGTGGTTGTGGGTCAGATCCATGAGCAAAGTACTGTAAAGCTATATGGGGATCCCTGCTGGCTATGGGATTCTTCCATTGGCACAGACCTGTCTTCTAACCCATCCCTTCTCCCTGCCCTCAGTGCAGGAATGAGTGGCTAGGACATCCCAACATTCCAGTGTCACCCTCCTTTCAAAATGGGTTATGAACGCCATCGGCAGTGAATGCAGAGTAGAGCAGCCTGGAGACTGGGAGCAGTTTGATTCTGAGCTGTGGGGTGTGCAGCGCCTTTGTGCACATACGTAACTGTGATGGGGTAGACCAAGCCCTCCCCTCCCCCATGGAGCCGGAAAGGGTTAATGAGAGCCTGTGGGCTCAATCAACCTCATTCTGTTCCACCTGCCATAGATGTCAAACTTGTGGGGGAAGGAGCTAAAAGGACTGAACCCAGCTTAGGTGGGGACTGACCAGGAAGGGGACTAGCTTGCTGGTTCTTGCTGTGTGAGAGATGTCTAGCTGGAGTTAAACTGCTGCATGAGACTGCTGGCAAATGGAGCCTCCCAGAAGGAAGGTAAGCCGGTCGCTGGGAGCTCAAGGCAATTGGGAGGAAGTGAATCTGCCCAGTGATCTGTGTGCTTGTGGAAACACCTGCTAGGAGCAGAAAGATGCCTGCTGAGTCAAGGGCTGCCCAGGCAGGGGATAGAAAAAACTCCCCCTGAAGTAGAAGGTGCAGAGTGCGTTTTGCTGTGAGCCTATGGAAGAGGCTTAGCTAGACAGGAACTCTCACACTCAGTCTGGGGAAAAGCTGTGGTAAAGGGCTAAGTCAGGACAAGGTAGAATGTGGTCCAAGGAAGCCTCATGTGTATTCAGGCCTGGACCTGAATCCAGGAGAAAGGGACTTAGAAGGGCCTGGGAGCCCCTCCTGGCTCACTATGGTCAGGGAGTGAAACCCCCCTGGCAATGTGGATGGACTATTGAACCCCCATGCTTGGGATAAAGGCTAGTGAGCCTGAGGTGATCTAGCTAGAAATCTCCTCCCAAGAAGCAGAGCGCTGCAAGGGCTGGAAAAGCAGTCAGCAGAAAGGGCAAAGGACCCTGCCCAGTCACAAGGGGTGAGCCACACTTATGACATCCTCTGTCCTTTTCCCGAGATGCACTTAGCAACATGTCTCAACCATTGCTGTGCTGGCAGCATTTGTATATGCTGTGTTCAAATAACTGCTATTATTGTAACGAAAGGAAATAGGTATTTAGACGCAAAGGTGCAGCACAAAGTCTTCAATGGGGCACAACATAAAGTTAGGATGTGTATTCCCCTTTAGAAAATTATCCCACTCCACAAACCTATAGAGTATTTGCCTATACTTGGATGGCTATGTCTACACTTGAAAATTTAGGTCGACTTAGTGAGTCTACACCTAAACTTTAAGTTGACTTTGGGGGGAACTTACAAAGTCAACCTAAAGCGTCCACACTGGATGCCTAGGTCGACTTCTAGGGGCTAGGGGGACCTAGGGCAGGCCCACAGTGGCAGGTGGGGCAGTCCTTGCCCAGTGCCAGGTGGCTCAGCCTTTGCCCCATTGTACATGGGTACAAAGGGGGACAGGGACCCTGGCAGGGCATAGAGGCAGGGTGGGCAGAGCTCTGCCCTGCTCTGTGGGGGGGCATGCCAGGCTACCCCTGTGCCTCCCCCCCCCCCCCGGCAGGGAGGGCAGTGGTGCAGTCCTGGAGTAGCCCTAAGTCGACTTAGGGCTACCCCAGGTCTACACTGGCTTAAGTCAACTTGAAAAAGTCAACTTAAGCCTTAAGTCAAATTAAATCCAGGTTTAATAAAGTAGACTTTATTTCCCTGACATCGACTTAAGCAAGTTGCTTAAGTCGACTTAAGGAAACTGTAGTGTAGACGCAGCTTGCTTAAGCTTGCTTAAGTCGACTTCATTTACAAGTGTAGACGCACCCAATGTGAATAGCTGAGTGCATGAGCCTTAACCCACTTACATGTTGGTCAACATTCTCATGCTTGAAGGTTTGTTTGCTTAAGAGGTATCAAGAGGAAAAGAAAAGAGATTCTTCCTTCTTGGATTCAGCAGGGGTCTACAACATTGTGCTGCGCACTGGCTTCATCACCCTCTCGTCTGGTAGTTAAGTAAACTGGTGTAGTGTAAAGACAGCAGACCAGGTACTGGGGTTCGGAGGGAGGCAGAGAGCAGAAACAGACGAGAGAAGGTGTGCATGTGGCTATGAGTGCTAATGTGCACTTATAAGACTGAAATATAAGGATTGTTATGAAACTCATCAAAGGCTTTCTTGGAGGCTTGCATGTTTATATTGTTTCTTCTGGTTCATGGCGGTTTCCACAACCTTCATTTAAATACACTTGCGGAAATTTCCAGGCCTCTATTTGCTCTCATGCCATGTTCCTGCAGCTTGAAAATTACCTTTATGTTAGGCAAAGGGGTTCGGTTTTCTACTGAGTCCTTTCCCTCAGCCCTCTCATAAACAGACTGATCAAGGAGAAGTCTGAGGGCCTCTGCTTAAGAGCTATTCCTTTTCTAAAAAACAAATTCAGTCAGGAAGACCTGCAAGTGTGTAGATGCCCATAACGAGGTGGCTGATCCTGTTCGGATTAATAGAAGTGAAGTTCTCTGGCACACATGTGGGGGGATTCTGCTTTTGTGTTCCACACCCGCATGTATTCAATGCTTTGGTGTGTCAGCCAGGCAGAGAATGGACGGAAAAGAAACTGTCTGGACGTGGTAGTGACGCTTTGGGCTGTCAAGGAGTAAATAAATGTGACAACTGAATAACCAAAAAAAAAAAAGTTTATTTTTTCTCATGTGAGACTTTTCCTCCAGGAGAGAAAGAAAGCCAGAAAAGGCAATTGCCTCCCTTTCAAAAGACTCCCCTGAACACTGTGGGAACATATGATAAAGTGACACACTTTGTTGCTCCAATGAATGCTAGGCGCAGCATCCGCAAACACGCTACTCCAGTCATGGTAAGGGGAAAAACAAATTCCTGCAGGAAGCAGTTGTCAGTGAAAACATTCGGACAATTCTTAAAACTTAGTCAGACAATTGCACAGCTGCTAAGTTCAATGACTTAATAGCTGCAAGATTATCTTTGTGTGAAACTGGGTTCCACCGTACCTCGCCTTCTCTGGCTGGGAATAGATGGGCACCTTTTGTGGAAACCAGGAAATTAGCTAAGATAACACACAATTTTGTCTCCAATCATAGGCTATGTCTACACTCAGAAAGTTAGACTCTCAAATCGACTTAAAGGTGACCTTATTAAGTCGACTTAGATAGTCTACACTAGACTCTCTAAGTCGACTGGATAGGTCGAGGGAGAGCTGAGGCCAGACTAGGGGAGTGGCCAGCTCCTGGGGACAAGGGCAGCCGTGGCTTCCAGCTTCCCCTGGGGAGAGCCAGACACACCCGGCTGGCTCTCCCCAGGACAAGCTGCTCGCGGCTTCACAGGGAGAAGGGAGCTGCCAGGGTTCCTCAGCCAGGGCTCCACTGGGGAGGAAATCCCTCGCTGGGGCTCCGGCAGCAAGGGATTCCCCCACCACCCTGGCTAGGTGAGGGAATCCCCGCCACCCCAGCCAGGGCTCCAGTGGGGGGTTCCCTTGCCGCTGGAGCCACGGCTGGGGAGCCCTTCTCCCCAGACCGCGGCTTCCAAACTTGTCACGTGGGCCAATCCTGAGCGGCACGTGGGCCTGCTCAGACTCCCCCTGCTGGCCCCACCCCCAGCATGGCCTGGGGCCACAAGAGCGGCATGCCACAGCTCCATGCTCCCTCCTCCTGGCCACGTTTCCCTGCTCCGCCCTGTCAGGGGTGGAGGCTCCAGTTCCCAGGACCCCGACTCTACAGCAAGGTAAGTGCATTGGTGGGGGTGAGGGGGAGCCTCAGGTCAGGAGCTCGGCACAGCCGAGGCTGGCATGGGTTTGGGCGCCTGGCTAGCCTGGCACAGTGGGGCTGGTGCGGGACTCGTAGGGACTGGCATGGGGCTTGGGGCAGGTGCTCAGGGGGGCCAGCCTGGCTTGGGAGCCAGCTCGGAGCTCGGGGAGCTGGCTTGACCCATCTCGGGGGGGTCAGCTTGGGGGCCTAGCCAGCCTGGCTCTGGTGGGCTGCCATGGCCTGGTACGGGGATCAGGGGGCTGGTGAGGCCCGGCTCTGGGGCTGGCATGGGGGCAGCATGGAACTTGGGAGGGGTTTAGGGGGGCTGGCGTGGGACTCGGGGGGGGGGGGCCTTAGGAGGGCCAGCGCGGCCCAGCTTGGGGGCCTGGCCAGCCCAGCATGGCACTCAGGGGCTGGCTTGGGGGAGCAGTGTGGGCCAGCTCAGGGCTTGGGGGGCTGGCATGGCCGGGCTCGGGGGCCAGTGCAGGGGCCTGGCCAGCCCAGCTTGGAGGCCGGTGCGGCCTGGCTTGGGGCCCGGCCTGGGTACCCTGCCACTCCCCCAACTCAGATTCCCTCTCCCCTCCCCCTTTTGGCCCCGCCCCTTTTGGCCCCCGCCCCTGGCACCTTCTGAGGGTGTGGGGGGCGGGGCTGGCATGGGAGCCGACAAAGGTTGCTGACCCCTGACTTAAACTTTCCTTAAGTCGACTTAAGGAACAATTTAAGTCGACTTAATAAAAGCCCAGTGTGGACAGGGAGTAAGTTAGGTCAACTTAAGGAGGCTTAAGTCGATCTAACTTGTAAGTGTAGACACACCCCTAAAGTCTTGGGTTGTCTCCTCATCTGACCACATTAAGGCTACATCTACACTGGCAAGTTAGTTTGAATTAGGCCTCCTTAATTCGAACTAACTAAAGCCATGGCTACACTAGGCTTTAGTTAGTTCGAATTAAGGGCTTCCTTAATTCAAACTAAGAAGTTCGAATCGGGTATTTCGAACTAAAGGGTTAATTCGAACTAACTAGTTCGAATTAGCCAATGTGGCCATGTTAATTCGAACTAATTTCTTAGTTCGAACTAACTGGCCATTGAAATGAATGGGGATCGCTAATTCGAACTGCCATTTATGGCACTTGCTTAGTTCAAACTAACTTTTTCTAGTTCGAATTAAGCTAATTCGAACTAATTAAAATTAATTCGAATTAGTTAGTTTGGGCTAACTAATTCGAACTAATTTTAGCAAGTGTAGACATAGCCAATGAGCCTGACTGGAGGCTGAGGAGAGGAGACGTCCTTAGGGCTGGAGAAACCAATGCTGGTGATTTGGGATCTTTTATGTGAGATATAAACCCCACCTGAACATTTGCGGTCATAAAAAGAAATCTCAACTCTTTTTGGAAGAGTAGGATGTTTGCCTTTGGTTGCTTTTTAACTATATAAAAAAAATTGCTCCCAGGTTTCAAATGGATGAGATATTCTTCACTTGTATTTGGCAGAGTTTGTCTAAACATAGCCACAGTTCTCCTGTGAAGTATTACAGTCTGTGGAAAAATGTTTCTGATATTTTATTAAATGGGGTATAAAGATTTAATTGAGAAGAGTTTGAGATGATCACTTTACCACAATGGAGCCACAACAGAAGTAAGTAAGTCGTCTCAAACCAGTGCAGTGAACGTTTGTGCCACACCACATCATATACATACCATGCTTACAGAAACACTATTTTAGGGAAAAAAAATTAAATAGGTTAATTAGGGCAACATTTTGTATTGTTCCATCTTTAAAAGCAGATGCTTTCATTTGAGTTCCACTGTATAGGGTACAAAGGGTGTCATCATCTTATGTGTATGCACAATATGCCTCAGGTGTCACGTGAACAAGATTCATCACTGAATTTTGGTTCTCTGATTGGATTATTAGGTTGAGCTGAGTATTGGCGGGGAGTGTGAATGTGAACACTGATCCATGAAGGGGGCATAAAAAAATGATAAATAGCTTTTTCTAGATCTAAAAATATCAGGACTCTAAAATCCAACATCTTGAGATCTTTCATGGCTAGAATCTAGTCCTAGTCCCCATTGCAAAAGCTGGGCATTGCCAATAGTATTGGTATTGTCTTTCCTGGCCTTTAGACTAGTGTAAATCTAGGGTGACCAGATGTCCTGATTTTAACAGGGATAATCCCATTATTTGGTGCTTTGTTTTACATAGGCACATATTGACTTGCCCCTTCCTCCCATCCTGATTTTGCACACTTGCTATCTGGTTACCCTGTAAATCTAAGGAGAAAATTCCACATTTGAGGAAAAATAGGAAGCTTTTGTGGCAGATTGAGATTTCCCCCCCCCCCCCCCAATGTCCTTTTTATAGCTGCTTAGCAGTTTGGAATGTTTTAAGAATGATGGATAAGTGGATAGTGTGCAGATGAGGGGTGCGTCTCCACTTGTAAATTAAGTCGACTTAAACAGGCTTAAATCCACTTAATTTACTCTGCGTCTACACTGGGCTTTCCTTAATTCGACTTAAACTGCTCCTTAAATCAAATTAAGGAACAACTAGTTTGAATTAATAACACCTCGTTATAATTCAAGCTAGTGTCTAAGTCGGCTTTATTAAGTCAACTTGGTCGACTTAGGGCAGGGGGGACAAGGAAGCCCCACATGGCTCCCTTGTCCCCTGGGGAGCTCCTACTCCCTGCTCCCCAGACCCGCGGCTTCCCTGCCAGAGGAGCCGCAGTCCCGGAGAGAAGGAATCCCCAGCCAGGGCTCCAGCAGGAGGGATCCCCCACTGGAACCCTGGCTGGAAAGCCCAGGAGGCAGGCAGCTCGTCCGGGTGAGAGCCAGCTGGCTCTCCCCGGACGGAGAAGCTGCTTGCGGCTTGTCCCAGCCGGGACCAAGAAGCTGCTCGCGGCTCCTCCCAGCAGAGCCAACTGGCGCACAGCTGGCTCTGCCGAGACCGAAAAGCCGCGGGCGGCTCTCCTGGCTCCATTTTCCCTGGGACCTCAGCGGTCCCGGGGAGAAAGGAGCATGGGCTCCCTTCTGCCCGGGTCAATGGGGTCCCGGAGAGAAGGGAGCCCCGAAGTCCCTTCTCCGGACTGCGCTCCAGCTCACAGAGAAAACCCTGAGGTTTCTTGTGTCAGCTGGAGCATACTCCCTTCTTGCCCGGACCCCGTGGGTCCCATGGAGAAGGAAACGTGGGGCTCCCCTCTGCCCGGGACCCCTGTGGGTCCCCTGGGGAGAAGGGAGCCTCATGGCTTCCCTCTGCTGTGGGGCTCCCTTCTCCCCGGGACCTCTCAGGTTCCAGCTAGAAGGGAACGTAGGGCTCCCTTCTGCCCAGGTCAATGGGGTCCCAGAGAGAAGGGATCCTCGCGGTCCCTTCTCCGGACTGCTCTCCAGCTCACAGAGAAAACCCTGAGGTTTCTTGTGTCAGCTGGAGCACGCTTCCTTCTTGCCCGGACCCCGCGGGTCCCATGGAGAAGGAAGCGTGGGGCTCCCCCGCAGGGCTCCCTTCTGCCTGGGACCTGAGTGGTCGGGCCAGAACTGAGTTCCACACTCCCTTCTTCCCTGGACCACTCCGGGGCTTGCTGTCCCAGGGAGAGCCAGCCCCTCCCCAGGATGAGCCCCCACTAGCCTGGGGAGCCAAGGCTCCCCTTGGACCTAACCAGTCCACTTAGAGAGTCTAGTGTAGACTCTCTAAGTCGACTTAATAAGGTTGACTTAAAGTCGACTTAGTAAAGTCAATCTAAATTTCTAAGTGTAGACATAGCTGAGGTGACTGAAAGGTGGGTGCAGTGATAAATGCAGTGGTCACACTTGGCTGTGCAATTAATCCACCAATAGCTATTGCCTCCACATAGATGGTGTACAGATCTGTACAACCAGTTCATTGATCTATTGGTGGATTTTTAGAGAAAAAGTTCTCTTGCTAATTTCAGTCATTACCATTGTTATTATCAGAATACATCTACTTCATCCATTTTGTTTTCTGTGGAAGCAGCTGTTTATGTTGAATAACAACAGCTGCAAAGGAAAGAAAGACATGAATGGGACATAGCAAATTGCAAAAAGGCATATGAAAGCAAAGCTTGATAGAAATTCTGTAAATCACCATGCCTATTAAACACTCCTATTAAAAGCCTAGTAAGCCTTGCTAACATGATTATAGCGTAATTACAATGATGGAATTTCTTACATGTGTTGAAAAGGAAAAAAATCGTAGAGATATTTGTCTTAAGTCTGCTTTTTAATGGCCACCAAAGTCAATGAGCCAAATTTTTAGTGGTATTTGGATGGCTAAATCCAAGTGAAATCAATGGGAGTTAGATGCCTACATATTTTTTAAAACCCAACTTAGTATTTACAGTCTTGGCCTGACTTTCTGAATTCTCTCCACTACATATCATATGACACATTCCTCATGGATTCACCGAACCAGGATTTTCTTTTGAAGAATCGAGTCTTAGACTAACTTCTATATTGTTTTGTTCTGCTTACTTCAAAGGAAATTTGGAGCAGCTTAATATTTACTAAGGGCCTTTCCAACTCCTTGACTGTAATAGTGTAGTAATAGGTCATGAAATGAAAGATTGAACTAGCTCTTAGCCTACCAAGGCCCTATTTTGAAGAGTCTCAGGCAGAATTTGATAATCCTGTGGTTCCAGGTCAGGCATAAATTCCACAATGACATGAAAGTTTCTTAAAAAATGTATCAAGTTCTAAACAATTTGATATATCACCTTAGTTTGGGAACTGTTCTATCTTTCAGGAAATTGGTCAGAGTGTGGCCTCTCTAGTTACCTCTACACCACCACCAGACTCTGGTGACCCAAACTAGCAGAAATAATAATCTTAATACAGGAAATGACACAAAAGGCACTTTCTTTTTCTCATCAGAAGACTCTGTTTAATTGTTGACTTAAACTAGAAGCTGAATTTTTTCTTCAGAAGTGAAAGGTTGGGGTGCTTGTGCCAACAAAAATATGGACTCTCTGGAGTTGGTAGAGATGACTGCAAGTACAGGACATCAAAAATGGAGCTGGAAGAATTGTAAAGTTAAAATGTATCCATTTTATAAAGCAACACCTGTCTTTACTGTAGTAAAAGTTATTACAAACAGTAAAATAAATAAGGAGTCCTGTGGCACTTTTAAAGACTAACAAATTTAACTTTTAACACTTAAAGTAGCAAAGAACTGGTGTGAAACTAAAATGTGTTCCTTAATTGTGTGTAGCAGAACTGCTTCTGATGTAAGTACCAAACATTTCCTGGTTCATTACTGCAGATAATTCCCTAACTTTTATTTGTATCAACATTTAACAAATACAAAGTCATACTGATTGTACCGTACTGCATAGAGTAAGTTTGTTTTAGTTTAAACTTCCCTCCTAAAAAACAACCAACCAACATGTTGTCTAGTTTTCCTTATTCTGTAAAGGTTGGAGAAAATGAATCAACAAATGGGTCTCAATTACAAGAGGCACAAAATATCTTAGCCTGTTTTGGGTTGCACCTAAGCTGCAGCAAAATTATTCTGAAATTATAAATACTAATTTTTTCAGCTTTGTTTGTAAACATTTTTAAAAGCAGAGGGAATGTTGACAATTTGTTACAATGATGAATTACTGTTAATTTTCTGTGTTAAACTTTGTAGGACCTGATAAATGTTCATGTGACTCAGTAAAAACTATATCAACAAAATATAGAAAACAAAACAACTGCCTGGGAGTTGTGTAAATAGAATGGATGCCACACCCTAGCTGACAACCCTCCAAGATCCAAATCCAAGATTACAGAGGCTGTTTAATGTATAAATTCAAAAGAAAGAGACACATTAAAAGTCAGGGCCTCAATGAAACAAGGAACTTAAGTATGTAGCAACTTTAAACATTAAGTTACAGTGAAGTCACTGGGACCACACATTTAAAATTAAGCATTGCTTGTGTACTTGGTTGAATTGGGGCCTTGGAATATTGGGGATGTTCATATTGGTCTTAACGTTTGTTCTTTGCATTCTGGTTCTGTGCACATTGTGTTAAGCCATCCATACCAGAAAATCATGGTCCCACTCTCCGTTCATATTTCTTTCATTTATGTTAAACATCACCAAATGCCCCTGTAATTAGCCACTATTATTAGATGACTAATTTCTATTAAGCATCATAAAATAGGACTTGAGAAGGATTTGAAGTAGAAAAGGGTAATAGATGTTATAACATGTGTAATAAACAGGGGTCTATGTCAGGGGAGAGCAACATGATGGCAAATGCAATGAGAGAGTGAATCTATATCAAAGGGCAGATTGTGAAAGGACTCCAAGATGATGGCAAGAAGTTTCTACCTGATGGAATAGGGGTGGGAAAGGACTCGGAGCCTAATGTGATGTGTCAGAGCAGAAGGCAAGAAAGACTTCTCTAAGCAGTTGTATTTTGTATATCATGTGTGCATGATGGAGGCCAGAGAAGATGGGATTACAGAATTAATTACTAGATTTGAATGTTGCCTACAAGTTCACTTTCAATAAATGAGAGGCAAGGCACTGGAAGTCTGGTTCTGTTCCAGACTGCAACTGACTCACTACTACAGTTTGTTTTTTGTTTCTTTTTTTTCTGTTTTTTTTTTTT
Source organism: Pelusios castaneus (assembly GCA_007922175.1). Taxonomy (NCBI): domain Eukaryota; kingdom Metazoa; phylum Chordata; order Testudines; family Pelomedusidae; genus Pelusios; species Pelusios castaneus. Next base: position 8,511,818 of record ML685851.1, read on the forward strand.
TTGTGGCTTTTTGTTTCACAGTGTTTTTAATCTACCAATGTTTCTAATCAAAAATAAAAAAAATTAGTTTTGGAATATTGATGAACATTTTAATGAGCTTTTTAAATAAAGCAAAGGGAAATTCTGAAATGAAACATCTTTCTGAAACAAAAAGGCTTCAGTTCAGAAATACCAAAATGAACCATTTAGAAATTTTCAACATTTTAAAAAAAATTCTTCTGACTAAACTAACTCATTGAAATGGACCCAAATCACAAATTGTCTTGATCAACCCAATCTGCATTTTCACTGAGAAAAGGCTTCTTTCTAAAAACGTTGCCCAGCTCTAGTCATTAAGGCTATGTTTACTCAACAAAAAGTTAGGTTGACTTCGTTAAGTCGACTTTAAGTTGACTTAAAATTAACCTTATTAAGTCGACTTAAAGTGCTGTCCATGGACGTGGACTAAGTCAACTTTGTTAAGTCGACCTAACTACCTTTAGGTCAACTTAACAAAGCGGACTTAAACGTCCACACTGGTCTTAGGTGGACCTAAAGAAGGGTTAGGTTGACCTAAGCAGGTTTAAGTCGACCTAATAGGCGGTTCTTATTAAGTCGACTTAAGGAATTTCTTAAGTCAACTTAATCAAAGCCTAGTGTGGACATAGCTTAATTTAAGTCGACTTAAGCCTCCTTAAGTCGACTTAAACTGCCAGCGTAGACATAGCCTAAATGACTTTAGTTAAATCACTTATTATTTTGTGGCTCAGTTTCCTCAACTATTTTATGGAGCTGAGGATCATTCTTACCCACCTTTGTAAAGCATTTTTAAATCTTAGAGAAATAATGTTGTACTATAATAATACACAGGAAGGCTTTATATATTTATAGATCTGATTAATTTTTACAAAAAGTGAAACAAGACATTTATGTGGACTGGCAGGAGGCTGTCTAAAATAAGTGATGCCTCTTATCCACCTAGGAATGTTTGCTGTCTATGGTTAAACATTTCATAAGAATGTTTAGGGACACACTTTTATAGGGGCTACTTGTTTCAGTATTTACATTGTAGAGTGGCAATATACACTAACCCTAAATACTGAAATGTTTAATTTGGAATGCCTTCAAGATGACAATTTAAGTGAATATCAGTACATCAGTTTGTTAAACAATAAGAGAAAGTAAATCTAAATTACTTGCACCAAGTAATTTTACCAACTCTTCCCTCCTCCCCCCAAATTTGATCTACAACAAACATTGTAAAAGATCCAAATAACTATTTCAAAGTAAAGACAGGGACAAATTTAGCCTGCATGGAAACAATTGCAACTTCAGTGATTCCCCTTACACCATCATACATCTTTTCCTAAATGTTTAAAGTCTGAACCCCATTGAAGTCAATGGAAACAATCTCACTGGCTTTGGTCAGATTTAATCCAACATTTTAGAGGTTCAAATACAGTAGAATATCCAGCTTAATAAATCTGTTAGTCTTTAAAAGTGCCACAAGACTCTGTTGTCTTTCTACAATAGACTAACACGGCTACCCCTTTGGAATTATCTCCTAGGTACACTTTACTATTTAGACACCTGTTCATTAATTGGACTTGGTGGTCATGCAAGATGTAGGGTAGCAAGTCAGCTATGTAAGAGTTGTTCCTGAAGTGCAGGAGACTACTCATGGTCCAGCACCTCCAAATATGGACAAGGAACAGGAAAGTTCCCCTTAAATATTTGTACTCATTAATAGAGTAATTGTTTTTTAAAGGTCTGAATCTCTGGGAGCTGTTTGGAAAGTTCACCAGTGGGAAGATTGCCAGCTGTTTTTACCAAGACGAAGCTTTAAAGTGGCTAGCTAAGAGTCATTGGCTAGTCATCTCATGAGTGCTTTTGAAAGCTGGTAGGCATTAGCTGGTTTTTATTCTCTTTGTATTTATAGTATTGGCAGAATGGCTTTTAAAGCCTCAGCTGACTTTACTAAGCAAGTAATATGTGCATTATATAACACTAACTCATCACATAACCATTTCAGTACTGGCAGGACTTTCTAGCAACCTGGCATCTAAAGGAGAAAAATGAGACCATTTTTATTGTATTTTATTTCCAACATGCAAAAAAGCTTCCAACCTCTGTTACTAGAGGTTTCAGAAGAAACGGTTACAGTAGAGGACTATTTATTTGCACCAACATTTAGGGTGGACCATGCATTAAACATCTTTCCAACTGCATGACTTATATCTTTCCATTCTCTTACTTTCTTTTGCCAAATCTATCCTGCCAAATAGCTACAACAGACAATCTCAGGAAGATACTATTCAAGGAAACTGAATAGACAGACTTCTTTCTGAACATGAGGTCTGGTCTACACTAGAAATCAGTCCAGGGTGTGAAAATCCCACATCCTTGAGTGGTATAGTTAAGTTGATGGAAGTCCAGATGTAGACAGTGCTAGGTCAATGGAAGAACTCTTCTGTCAATCTAGTTGCTACCTCCTAGGGAGATAGCTTACCTACATGAAAAGGAGACACCTCCACCACCACCCCCTGTCAGCATATAGCAGTGGTGCCAAACTCATTTGCTCTGGTGGGCCAGATTTGACTTAAATGTAATTTCAAATGGCCGTACATACCATAAACCAAAATACTAGGACACTCCTGCGGCGTCAAGGAGCGCTGTGTATGTGAGACTCTGCTCCGTGATACCCCCCACTCTCTCTCTCTCTTAGGGAAAAGTGTGTGATCCCACGGGTTGGATGGAAGAGATTCGCAGGCCACATCCAGCCCATGGGCCGCATGTTTGACACCCCTGGTATATAGTGTTTACATGAAGCCTTGTAGAGGCCTATCTATTCTGCTGAAGCATTTTCATTATAGACAAGTCTGAAGAAATTCTGTTTGTCTACAAGGTGCTGGCAAAGTGCACTAGAGAAAGTGATTTGCAAAGTATTTTAATAAGCTGCACAATAAACAACCATGTACATAGTGCTGGTGTGAACTAAAAAGTGCCTAGTTTGCATTAAGATACTTTACCTTTCTTTTCTCCTCCCACAGTTCACACTATAGCTGGATGATAATTTTCCATTAAAAATATTTTTTTCACAGAAATTGTTTCCACAACATTAGTAAAAATCAGAATCTTCAGGTTTGCATCAGGAAAATAATAACAAAATACTTCATTTGGAGTTGAGCTGAACTGAATCCAAATATTTCAGTTTGTTGAACTGAAAACATTTAATCTAAAGACAGTTCAACATTAAGTTAACCAGTGGAACTGGCAGAGTTTCTCATGGCAGTTGAGGTTCCATTACTGTCACTCCATAAAGTTTTGCAATCTTACCTACAAAAAAGATGCAAGAAAGCTTTAGGGAAGATTGCAAAAGGTGAGTGTCAACAATTATCTCGAAAAAACATTACACAAAAAAATTGCCTTTCGTTTTAAAAGACTTTTTGTTGAAGAAATTTCTGCTCAACTGTGATCATCAACAAAATTCTAACTAAACTTTTCAAAGTCTTTTCTCAGCTTCCTTTCGGATCAGTGTAAAGCCTAAAATGGTTCTTGGAAGTTTCACTTCTTTGGTTGTTACAAAGTCATGGTTAGACTGAAAGTATCCATTCTAGTGTTGTATCATACTAGTTTTATAATCTTGGTCACCAAGTAGATAACATATTGGAAAGTACTTTAGTTAATAGAAACAACTCCTCCACCCTACACTGTCTTTTTAAATATCTTGGTAACAGCCTCTATTGAATATTCAAATCCTCTATTGAATAGCCATATCAAGATGGCACAGGCTATGGTTATACAACTTTCCCCATGCTAATGGAAATTGGCTAGAGCTGGTTTGGGGGGGGGGGGGGGCCCCGGGGGCACGGAACTATTTTATTATGACCAAAAAAGGTGAATGAAATAATTTTCATTAGAAAACTTTAATGGAGAATTTTGACTCCATTTTTCTATTTTGAGAAAATTCTTTTTGATTAATTTTAAATAGACATTTTGATTTTTTTTTTAAAAACAAATTGATTATTTAATTTCAAAAGAATATCTTTATAAACATTTTTCAGTTTTGTTTTTTGACAAAACAGAAAACTTCACTAAAATCAAACTGCAGTTTCAAGGGTCGGTGGGGGGAGTTGTTGGGTGGAAAATGTTGACCAGCTCAGCTTTCTGCCTTGCCCTGGACCTGACTTGTAGAGATGAAAAAGTAATTCAGTTTCCATAGTATCATGGGGTGGCTGGCTCCTTGAAGGGAAGTTAGGGCCCTGTTTATTCAGGATATGCTTCTTAAAGGAGAATAAGACCATCTTGGCCCACCTAGATATAATCAACTGCCTAAGTGGCTGATTATCGGCTAATTAGTGTCTAGAACAGATGAGGTCTAGTAGGATTTTCGTTGGAGAATGGTGCTCCTAGGGATGGGGTGGCCTGTTCCTTAAGGAGTGGAGCTTCCCAGAAAACAGAGCAGGAGAATTCCCGGGAAAAGGAACTCTGGGAGAAGTTCCCACATAATTGTAGGAGACCCAGCCTTCACTGGTGGGAGAAGAGCTGCAATTAGCAGGAAGGCACTGCAGAAGCATTAGCTCTAGGAAAGCAATGAAGGTCAAGAGTCTGGACATAAGACTCAGGGATGAGTGAAATTCAGCTGGAGTCTACCTCCCTTCTAGGAAGCATAGATGAAAAGCATTCTTGTGTTTCTGTTGAACTTTCAATTAATAAATGAGACCCTTAAAGTGAGGGGAAGGTGCTGCTTGATACATGATGGCTTTGGTGAACTTACTGACAGCCCACCTGGGGAAATTAAGGTATGATGTAATGACACACCTGGTTACCGGGGGCAAAGTAGGGTGGTGTGCACAGTAGCCAAATTAACCCTTAGTATCTATTGGGACTGCCAAGAAGGTGCTGGTCTTTGACTTGGATAACTGACCACTGAAAACTGGACTGTGTACAGCAAGCTCATTTGACAAAGGCCAATAAACAGCCATCAAATGGCAACACGTTTTGAACCAGGGACCCTGAAGTAAAAAGTTAAATAACATATTACTAATCTCTAAATCATCTAACTAATCACTTGATTCCCCTCCACATCAACACAACTGCCCAACATGGCTTGTAATTATGGTATGATCATGTTAAGAATACATCAGATTAGCAGAGTCACATGAATGTCTTGGTAAAGAACACATTATTTGTGGGACATTTTGGGGCCCAGAAACTTTTACTGGTATCTTAATTCTCTAATCTGAATAAAGGAGAGAATGACAAAGTTTTATCTCCTTTGTCATCAAAACCATCCAACATTTTTCAGAACAAAAGAAAGAATGTATAGAACAAATCTACAGGATGTAGGATTTGACCCCATTGCCCAAGCTTTATCTTGTGGAATACTGAGAGTCGACTCAGTTGCTTACACAAGAAGTATATACAAGCACTAATATAAACAGAGGTCTTTGTTTGATTCTCTCCTAAGATCAAAGCTGAATCAAAGGGCAAGTCATCTTCACAGAATTTCTTTTTTGAGTTCAATGTACATTAAACAAAAAGGTATGAACCCTAGGCTGCTCTTTTGGGATTGTCTAAGGACTGAGAAAACTTGTGAACACTTCGTGCACACATTTGGAATAATTATATAATCTTTTGCAAAGGCTAGGAGAAAAAAATAGTTAATTGTTCAAAAGGCTTGAGTATGAAATCTGTACAGAAAGCTACATGTGTTTGACAACCTTTTCTTTATTGTAGACATTTTGTTTCTTTGGGAGATTTTCCAGAGGGGGAGAAGTTTGTTCATTGATTTCTAGTACAAGCAAAATTCAGGCTTCCTTGAATGAAAACATTTATTCATATATATGCAAAACATTATAATTCTGGCTGGAATCTTGAGGTTGTTTTTAAATCCTCTCTAATTAGATTAGTTTGCTTTTTAATTTAATCAATCTATTCAAGACCATTTATGGTTATGTAGCGGATTTAGAAATTTCCCCATATGTTTAATCAGTGCTGTAAAATAATATGTCATACTTCAGAAAAGAGTTACTAGATCTCAAAGGGAAGGGATCCAATTTTTTCAACCTTAGTTTCCAGTTTTAAATAAAATGGCACATGGCCTGAAATAGTTATCATTAGGCCTCTGGGTCATAAGTAAATTCCAATTAAAACCAGAGTTGAGAACTAGCCTCTGGGCACCCCATCACATCCTGTCTCCCCTGTTTAATCTTTTAGATTAGAAGCTTTTCATGGCAGTGGCTTATTTCATTTTGTGTCTTGCACTGCAGTCAGTACTCAGCTAATACAGAATGATAAATATTCCTACTAAATCGCAGACCCACACTAGCTTACCTGGAATTTGATGGGTTTCCCAAAGTTCAGAGAACATAGCCTGAGATCATTCCCATGCCTGTGAATATCAGTTTAGGTGGGGGAGTGGGAGTATAATGCTCCTTCTGCAGAGAATTTCCTTTCTCTCCTTTGCTAATCATAAAAAAAAAAAAATTAGACATGAAACCTTCCCACCTACAGAACTACAGTAACAACTTCAGAGGGGAATAATCAATGAAGACATGATCCTTCCTGAACATATTCTGTCCTAACCTCCCTCAAGAGGTGCAGAAGGAATCCCCTGGTGCCTGGCAATGTTCAGGAGATATGGACCCTCTGCATGAGCTCACGTCATTGTAACCCGACCCAGCTGAACTGAAACTCAGTGCTTCCTATGCCTGTAAAAAAAAAATGGGAAGGACAGAAGTTGCCTCACTGGCTGCAATTAATGGGAAAATAAACCTTTGTGGGAGATTTTGGCCATGGTCACAGCTTTACTGTTTGTTTTAATGCATTTAAAAGCAAGTGACTTGTGTTTGGTCAGCCCATTTTATGAATCAAAATTAATGAGCTAACTAAATTCACAACTAGTAAGAACAGGGAAATGTTTTGTACTGTAAGCAGACACCTCAGCTCATGACAGCTGATACCATGAAGTGAGCTGAGGTGCCTGCCAATACCAGCCCTATAAAATGCTAAGAACATTGTCGGATTTTGGCTGTAACTTGCTTTCCTTCACATAGCTTCTTATCAAGATTTTTTTTTTTTTTTTTTTTTTTTTTTAAGTTTCATGTTAAGTCTGTGGTATGGAAGCCTTGATGGGCTCTCCTTACGGAATAAAGTTTTAAATCAATATGAAATGTACTGAAAGGGGGATAATTTATCTCCATTCATTCTTACCTCTTTGTGGGTGGCTCTCATTCCTTATATACTAGGCTCTTCGGAGAGGCTAAAGTAACACAAACACAGTTCTGCAATATTAAAAGTATCTGGCATGCAAAGAAAATGAACATCTTGGCACCAGCCAGCTCTTGTCAAGAGCTAACCATGTAAGGCTCTGTTGAATTTATTTATAGCATCAGTTTAGAGTAGAGTATGTAAACAATACAGAGACCCACATTAATATCCACATGAGAGCTGTAGCCAATTGGGCAGTTCTGAGGAGTGTACTCATTACGCTGAACAGATACTACTGCAAGTTATGGGAAGGAGGAACTCTGCTTTAGGCCCTTTAACTTGATTTATAGCAAGATCCTACAGGGAAAGGTGACTTAGAGTTCATAGTATCTAAAATTGGAACAGTGTAAACCCATAAGTGACTTTACTACCTACATTTTCTATATATACAGATATATATAATAAACATATCCTAGTGGCCAGCAAACCACAAGCATGAATTATAGGGAGTGGAATTTGTATCTTCTCCAACTGAAGGAATGCTCTCTGGCACTTCGTAAATAACTTTCTCTTTCAGAAGATAATGTTACCAAGTGAAGCATTCATGCAGGTGTAACGTATTCCATCAGTGGATTCCGGTTATTGCAAGTATGTGTTTACTCTAATCAAAAGGTTTACCACCAACCAAACCAAAATTTCCTGTTTTCTGTGCTTGTTAGAAAGTAAGGCTGTCTGTCATTAAATTTCTAAACAATATTTTATTTTCAGTGTTTTTATCTTGCTTTCTAGGCTTATTTCCTTTAACCAGGTCCTTCTCCAGGAGATCGGCTCGCCCAACTGATACTGAGCCAAAGAGGTGTGGCACTTAATGCAATTTACAACTTCCTTTTAATTTAAACTGAGTGCTGCCAAGTCTTAGTGTAACCTACTGTTGAGTATGTGTTACAGGTCCTGCTCTGTGCCAGATGCAAAGGGACTATAAAGCTGCTATGGCCCTACCTAGAAAGCAAAGTTTACTGCAACTTGTAGCACTCATTCTTTTTGCTCTGAAAGTCCCCAGTGTATTAGCTAAGTTGGCTGCCATCACTAGCTATGGTCTAGGAAAAAGCTAAAAGACAGTTGGAGTCTGGCTCACTGAGGTGCTGAGCATCCACAGGTCCTAGTAACTTTATGTGCAGCTGTTACTTAGATGGTTAGAACCTCCTAAAACAAACATATGATGATGAGCGGAGGGGGATTGAGGTGCGATTGAAAGGGATGGGCTCCAGTCTACACACAGATCAAATCTGCAAACATTCTGCTGAAAACAAGAAGCAGTGCTTGAGGTGTAGGATGTCAAAACAGCACCTGAAACTAATTATCTAGTTTATTCTTTGCACTTCACTAGACTCTTGAATCCAAATTTCTGTGGAACTCATATCAACACTTCTAGGTTTGGGGCTGGTAAGTTCAAAAGAGAAAACACAACAGCTCTGTATTCCTAAATTTGGCATTGTTATGAGTTTCCGAAGGTTTTTTTTTAATTTGGCTCTAATTGAATAGCTCTTGATACAAGTTAATAGACCAAGAACCTTTAAAGAGATTTTCATACTGCATCAAATTTAAGGCGCCCTCCCCCCCCCCCCCCTCACTTTTTTTTTTTTTTTTTTTTTTTTTTTTTAATTAAGGTTACCGTAACCTTCTGTATTGGCCTGGGCTCTAGCTTATTTAATACTATTCTAATTTACCAATATAATTAAGTGCATGTGAACTGTAGCTTTATCAGCAAATGAGCCTTCAGATTTAACTTGTCTAGCCAGTTTGATGTAGCCTATATTAATTGCTTTAACTCTCAATCTGTCTTCTCTGTGAATTAGTTACCCATGAATATTTATAATGACTGATCTGGGAAATCATCTGGCTTGTATTATCCTCAGCCAGTGCACCCAGTGCACCATCAATTTGGCTTTCCTTTGATGTTTCAATGGGCATGGATTTAGCACAGTGGAGTCATTCAGTGCCAATTGATATGATCTGTTGTCTCGTATGTATTTCAGATCTTGCATGTCAGTTTGAATTATTTAGAATTTGGACAGATTATTTCCAAAAGGATTTTTTTTAATACACAAGTTCGTCTAGCACTCTTTTTGATTTATTCTTTGCAACAATCCCCCTCCACTCCTTGTGTGCTCAGTCTTGAGTGTAGATCTGTGATGCATATAAATCTGTACTAACGCATTGACACTCATCTTTCCCCATTTATTACCTTGGTAATTAAAAACCAGGCAGCAAAACACTGCAAGTCCATAAGTAGCTAGTGTACCGACCACTAATTAAACTCATTTTGTGTGATTCAGTCACAAGACTGGTCCCTTCCACTGCCTTTATCACGTTTGTAGACAGACACTAGGTTTTATAATGAGCATATTTATACAGGAATTCTCTGCCATTTACATTTTGCCTTTGACTGTGGAAGAATTTTTTTTTTTAATTTCCTGGTAATATTTTATTCTGCATGGTTTGAAGTCTTGTGATCAGAATCTTTATTTTCCCCCTCCAAAATCTGTTTTAATTGCTCTTTTGTCTACAATCAAAAGTTATGTAATACTCTTTCCTGAACCATAATACAGTGAAAAGTGATTCACCCAGTTTTTCTTAGAGGAGCAATGAATTAGAGATGAAAGGAGGACTGCATGTTTTTGAGCAAGTGTAAAAATACAGCAGACAGACATTAAACATCCTCTGGCTTCTATGTAGGTAAACATTGGTTTGGAGGTGATTTAGAGTACAAAAATCCTCGCTAGCCAGTGGGACAGCACTATGTACCAGAAATGCTATCCCCAGGTAGGGATAGGGCACGAATTACTACTCAGGAAATCTGGGATCAAGATCACATTCTTCAGCAAGTATGATTAGCACTATTAACTTGATAGCTTTTAGGCCCAAGGTACAGCATGCATATGTCTAGTTTAGGTACTAATATGGCCTCTATCTCACTAATACTGAGTGCCTCACAGTCTTTGTATTTATTCTTATTCATTGTGAGGTAGGGAAGCACTATTACACAATATATACCTTGACAGATGGGGAATTGAGGGACATAGGTATCATTGATATAAATTGATGTTGGGGATCAGATTCACAAAGGTACTGTTGTGACAGTTCCTGCTACAAATTATCCAGATTGTGAGCTCTATCTGACAGGTATATAGAAGTTCATAAAAGTTACAATAACCTACCATAACAAATGTTGATAGAAAAAGATACAAAGGGGAGATGGAATAACTGAATTAATCTAAGCAAAAGGGCCCAGTTGATGTGATCAAGGAGTAGAAATGACACCAGACTAAAAATAGATGTGGAGACAGCTGTTGAGTCAAAATAGGTGTGTTGGATATTAGGTGTAATTAGTGGACACAATAACAAGAGGATGGATTATTCCACCAATCATTTACTTCTTGAGTTGTTAGAGATTTTGTGAGGTGAGGAGAAGTATGATTCAACAAAAAACTGACTGAAAGAGTCTACGGGTGTTGGCTTGACATCAAGGCTGCCACCCCTTCAGTGTCTGTATTGAAGCAGGTTCTCTTGGAGTATCTGTATGACACTGTTTCAGGACAGAAATTAACCCCCCACTCCCCCCCCCAACTTCACACACAAATTATCACCTACCACCTGACACTGGAACCCATATTGGGGTATCCTCAAACAACTACAACCCATACTCAATTGGGACCCCAGACTGAAAATTCTTTCCTGAACCTCACTTCTGGCCTTCAAACAACCCACAAACCTCTCCAAGCTTCTCATCAAAAGCAAGCTCCCCACAGACCAGGACACACACAGTGGCATTAGATCCTGCCAGAACAACAGATGCAAGACCTGCAGAGAGAGATATACACGTACCTCTACAAAGATCAACACCCTGCACAAGATCTATAGGTTGTACATGCCCTTCATGATTGTATAGACCTCTATTATATCATATCTTTCTTTAGAGTCCTCTCTTTTCCCAACTGAAACATCAAAATCCCTGTCTTTTTAATTTGTCAGCAGATTATTCTGTCTGAATAGTTAGCACATATCAAGGGACCATTCAAGGGAAAAAGGCCTGTTAACATTCCTCCAATCCTTGGGAGTAAAGCTGGAGGGCAGAGCCAGGAGCTGTGTGTGTGTGTGTGTGTGTGTGTGTGTGTGTGTGTGTGTGTGTGTGTGTGTGTGGCGGAGGGAGTGTTGATTGTTCTAATAAACAATAAATCCGGGGTCTTTATTAAGACCATGATTTTTAGTATCTATCAAAAGATGAGCGTAGGTGCTTAAATTCATAACTTTGCAAGTGTGGTTCACGTTTCCTTTGAGTATGTTTAAAGATGGAAAAAGCTAACAGACTGTTATGAACCATTAGGAAAGGGACAGATAAAACTGAAAATATCATAAGGCACCTATAATAAATCTATGGTATACTCATACCTTAAACACTGTGTGCACTTCTCATCTCGCCACCTCAACAGAGATATATTACAAGTGGAAAGTGTACAGAGACGGGCAACAAAAATGATTAGGGGCATCGAACAGCTTCCATAGGAGGAGACAAGTGATGCAATTGTTGAGAGGGGCAGGGGACACAATTTAAAGTTCAGGAAATGGATGTGTGACTGCCTTATGTGTCGCTTCTAGACTTCAGGAACCTTCCAGCCCCACTTCCCTGGGTCAGAATGGTGAAACCTGCTGATTCCTGGGGTTCTAGGGCTGCAGGTATGGGGAGCATATTCCTCTAGGCCATTCCATTGGCCCTCAGGATGGGGGATTCACAGCAACAAAGTTTTGGGGGGGGTTTCCCCCAGGAACTCCTGCATCCTCATGGACTCTTCAGTGTTGGGACTGAACGTGGGCAATGCCCTAAACTTGGACTAAGCATGGGGAATCTACTATTCGCACCTTCCCAAGTTACCCCCCACTCCACCATTCTGACTCGGTGCTGCCACATTCTCCCCATTCCACCAAGGTTACCTGCTATGCAGCTGCTGCCGCCTCCCCAGCCTGGCTGTCTCAGGCAGCTGTTGTGATGCACAGAGATGGTGTGAGCTGGGTGGCCACCCTGACATGGCAGACAAGCAGGCTTTAGAAATTGACTTGCTTGCTCTGACCTGATGACTCCAAACCTTCAATCCAAGGTGGAATGGCTTCAATAGGGGAGACTGAGGGAGATTCACATCAGTACATCCCACTGTCCATCTGTTCAAATACACCCCTCTACATCCATTAGAGGGGGAATATTACCCAAGATACAGGAGACCTAGGCTTGTGCTCTAATCACTGGACTAAACGCTATAGAGAGCTGGTGGTGCTAACATATGGCTTAGGGTCCTCAGCTGGGGTTCCTGGCTATAGACCACAAATGGAGATAGGTGCCTGACTCCATGAGAGAGGTGGGGTTGAGAACAGGCCCCTTTAGTCACCACTGACTTGCTGATGTAGTTCCTTGCATAATATGTTGGCTTTGGTGGATTCCAGTCTTAGGCTATGTCTACACTTGTAAATTTAGGTCGACTTAGCATGTCCACACCTAAATTTTAAGTCGACTTTGGGGGAACCCTGCAAAGTCGACCTAGAGCGTCCACACTTGATGCCTAGGTCGACTTGTAGGGGCTAGGTGGACCTGGGACTGGTCCACGGTGGCGGGGGGCACCCCTTGCCAAGTGCCAGGGGGCTCAGCCTTTGCCCCATTGTACCTGGGTACAATGGGGCAAAGGGGGACAGGGACCCTGGCAGGGCATAGAGGCAGGGTGGGCAGGGCTCTGCCCTGCCCTTTAGGGCGGCATGCCAGGCTCTCCCGTGCCAGCCACCCTGGCAGGGAGGGCAGTGGGGAAGTCCTGGAGAGCCCTAGGTCGACTTAAAGTTGACTTAGGGCTACTCCAAGTCTACACTGGCTTAAGTCGACTTTAGAAAGTCGACTTAAGCCAAAAGATGACTAAAAACGAGGTTTTAGAAAGTCGACTTAACTTTTCCTTAAGTCGACTTAAGCAGCTGCTTAAGTCGATTTAAGGAAAGTGTAGTGTAGATGCAGAGTAAATTAAGTCAGCTTAAGCAAGGTTAAGTCGACTTAATTTACAAGTGTAGACGCACCCTTAGGTATCTCTCTTCCCCCTAGCTGCTGTATAGGGAGCCTAGCTGCCTAACTCAAGCTTTGTGGATCCCACCATTATTCCCACAATTATTCTAAATGCCTTAGAACTGGGCATTGTAACATTGTGTCTCCATGCCTAAATCCATTAGTGAATCTGGCCCTAGAAGCCTAAATACCTTTGCAGATCTGAGCCAGACAGACTAAAGGTCAGTTTTGTAAAGGTATTTAGTGCCTAAAGACACAAGTATGTGGCTAATAGAACTTTCCAAATCAATGGGGTCAGTTGCTTTTGAAAATCCTATTGAGTACGTTGACAGAGCTAGGCTCTGTTAAATTGACTTAACCAAGGTCGACTTTAAATTGACTTAAAGTTGACTTTGTTAAATCGACTTAGAGAGTCCACAGTCCTATGTCCACACTGACAGGTGCTAGGTCGACAGAGGAGTGGCCAGGAACTCTACGTGGGGCCTGGAGGCCAATTAGGTTGACTTAAGGGCTGCCCCCTGTCTACCCTGGCTTAAGTCAATTTAATTAGGTCAATTTAAGCCGTAGGTCCACCTTAAGAGGCATTGTTATTAAGTCGACTTAAGGAAGCGCTTAAGTCAATCTAATAAGCATCCAGTCTGGACGCAGTAGTCTATAGGTCGACTTAACCGTCCTTAAGTCAACCTAAGGCTCCAGTGTGGACGTACCCATTGGGTGTGTATCTACATTTTTAGGTCCCTAGAACCAGATTTTGAAAGGTATTTTAGGGTACGTCCACATTGGAGCCTTAGGTTGACTTAAGGACAGTTAAATCAACCTACAGACCACTGTGTCCAACTGGGCGCTTATTATGTCAACTAAAGCGCTTCCTTAAGTCAACTTAATAACACCACCTCTTAAGGTGGACCTAAGGCTTAAGTCAACCTTATTAAGTCGACTTAAGCCAAGATAGATGGCGGATAGCCCTTAAGTCAACCTAATTGGCCTCCAGGCCCCCTCGCAGAGTTCCTGGCCATTCCTCTGTCGACCTAGCACCTGCCAGTGTGGACGCAGGGCTGTGGACTCTCTAAGTCGATTTAACAAGGTCAACTTTAAGTCGACTTAAAGTCGACCTTGATTAAGTCAACTTAACAGAGCCTCCAGTGTAGATGTACCCTTAGTGATGGACCCATGGTTACACAAGATGCCTGTGCTAAAGCAGGGGATGGAACCCACGTTTTCTAAATACTAAATTAGCACCTGAACCATTGGACCATTCTTCCTTATCACAGATCACCCTTTACATCTGTATGGAGGACATAGTATGTATAAAGCTCCTAAGGAGTCTGAAGATCCAGCAGCAGGGCTGCAATCATACCTCAAGTCATCATTCATTTTAATGCCACACAAGTTTGGAGTGTCATCTCTACCGTAGAAATGTAGAATCCTGGAACAAAGGATAATTACACTAAAGGAAGGCATTACATTGTAGCTTGCTTCCTTCATGAATGATGTGTCCCACAATTTGGATCTTTGTCACACTTTGTGTCCCACCCTGGGGGTTTGGCAGCTTTAAATGTAGGCCTAAGAGTTCTGGAATGAGATTCTATTAATTTTGGGGGAACCACTATTGTTGTAGCTGGGAAAATGGAAGGAAATGAGTGAGCAGGACCAGTCTGAAGAGTATATGAGCAGTTGGTGAATGTTAAATGTTTATATATTCCAGGGGTGTCAAAAATGCAGCTCGCGGGCCACTTCCACACAGACCATGACTGTGCTCTGCGGGACCACACTCTCTCCCTAAAAGGGACTGCATCTACACTGGTAAATTAAGTCGACTTAAGCTTGCTTAAGTCGACTTAATTTACCCTCCGTCTACACCACACTTTCCTTAAGTCGACTTAAGCAGCTTACTTAAGTCGACTTAAGGAAAATAAAGTCGACTTAATTAAAATTAAGTCGACTTTATTAAACCTCCTTTCTAGTAGACCTAAGGCTTAAGTCAACTCCCTAGAGTCGACTTAAGCCAGTGTAGACGTGGGGTAGCCCTAAGTCGACTTAGGGCTACTCCAGGGCTACACCAATGCCCTCCCTGCCGGGGGGTGGGGGGGACACAGGGGTAGTTTGGCATGCCCCCCCACCTGGCAGGGCAGAGCCCTGCCCACCCTGCCCCTATGCCCTGCCAGGGTCCCTGACCCCCTTTGCCCCATTGTACCTAGGTACAATAGGGCAAAGACTGAGTCCCCTAGCATTGGGCAAGCGGTGCTCCCCCTGCCCCTGTGGACCTGTCCTAGGTCCCCCTAAGTCCCTAGAAATCGACCTAGGCGTCCAGTGTGGACGTTCTAGGTTGACTTTCTAAGTTCCCCTTTAAGTCGACTTTATTTTTAAATGTGGACACACTAAGTCGACTTAGTTAAAGTTGACTTAAATTACCAAGTGTAGACATAGCCAGAGAGAGGTCTTGCATACCCAGCGCTTGAGTGTCAGGTCTTGCAACATTGCAGAGCACTGGGTATGCAAAACTGCATTCTGTAAGACCACACTCTCATCCTAACAGAGGGGGAGAGAGAGAGGGATTGCAGAGTGCAGTCTCGCATACCCAGCGCTGCGCGATGCTGTGAGAGTGCCCTAGTATTTCGATTTATGATATGTATGGACCACTTGAAGTACATTTAAGTCAAATCTGGCCTGCCATAGCAAATGCATTTGACACCCCTGATATATGCTCTACTGGCCAGTTTGGGGTAGGAGCAGCCAGGACTGTAGAGCAGGCCCAGTAAGTTGCCCACCATGAAGAGCTGAAATGGAAAAATGTAAACCAATTTCCAACGGTCCCAATTTCATTTGTCGATGATGTGAAACCTCTTTTCTATGCACCTTGGAAGGGGTCAGAAAGGGTGAGGGAGTGTTTATACTTAGGTGTGTGCCTAAGGGCTTGTATTGCTGCAAAACTGAATTGAATAGATGGTATTAGTGCCAAATTTCTTCCATGAAGTAACCTTTTTTTGTTTGTGGAACATAGTTCCCTTTAATTCCTGAACTGATTCAACTTTTGCCAAGTTTAACTCCCAGCACTATCACATTACTAAAATACTCTATTGTCTTAGAGAAGGACAACATCAACTGAGCAGCTGTTGGGATTCAATGAAGCATCCAAAATGAAATTGTCTAATTTCTTATTTCTTCATTCCAGTAAAGCTTACTTCTGGGTCAAAAGTGTTGAGTGCCCTCAGCTTTGGATGAACCACATCCTCTGCATTTTTTGTGCCAGTTAGAGACTCCCGTAGGGAAAATGTCAGTCATGTTTTCCCAGAAACAAAGAAGATGTCTCTAAGTCAGTCACAGAATGGACATTGGGGAACCTTAGGGGTGCCAGAATGATACAGGAATATATACAGCAAAACTGTGAAGGGGAATCTGGAGATGCCATTTGCATAACTTTGTTAATGGTTGATTCAGTACTCTGAGAGATGACTGGGTTTCAAAAATGGGAAGAAGAAATATTCAAGGAGAAAAAGATCGCTTCTCAGTTTTAAAAGTCAACTTTTATCATGATTTATATTAATGGAGGCATATGGTTAGTTTGCATAATTCTCTGTTTTTGTAAGTTGTTTTTTAATGTTATTTAACTTTTTTCCCCAAACATGTTTTCTTTCCACATTATTACTATATCCTATCCCTTATCTGACCGCATCACCACAGTATGTGAACCAATTACTCTATGTATATAGCCTCACAATAATGCTGAGAGCGAGGGAATTATTATTAGCAGAGGTGGGGAATTGAAGCACCAGAGATATTAAGGGTTAAATTTCAAATTTAGGCACAGCCCTAAGCAAGGGGTGATTTGATAAGACTAAAGAAAGAAGCACTTGGTGGAAAAATACTAGCCCAGAATCCTGGCAGCCTTTTCCAGATCAGCATATGAGGGCTGAGTCAACTCCCTGATGGGCTAAACCTAGATTTTTTCCATCTCCATCAACATACAGCAGGTCTCCTCCTGCTCCATTATTTGGGGAGAGCCAGAGTTCTGATCTTGTACACTGTATGAAGCATTAAGTTCTCTCTCCCAAAGATCCTGTTTTTTAGAACAAGAATTCAATAATCTAATAGAAGATGGGGGTGATGCTGGTATGGGGGTGCTATAGCTATACATGCAGCAAGTGACAGATCTCATATCGAGGTAGGAGATTTCCCATAGAATTGTTTACTCAGATTGTAGGAGGCTGAGAAGGCTGAAAGACCACGGTACAGAGCTCATTTATAAAGTGCAGTATTGTATTATGCGAAGGCATGAGGAGAGATGGATGAATCTGATGAAACAGCATTGTCTCTGAATTCCTATTTACACAGGGGAGAAAGCAGTGCCAAATAAATTTGTGCAGTCATTTGTGAACTAAGGATCTTGCCCCAGACATTTTAGCAAATCAATAAAATGAACCCTGGCAGAGACTTTGGATGGCCTTTGTGTACAGCTGGGCAGCCTTCCAAAGGAATTGCTAACTTAAAGAATTCCAATTAGTGATTTGTTGCAATACTTTTCCACAGGGTCTCTGTGCCTCCATTTCTGCATCTGTAAAATGGGAGAAATGTCCCTCTGCATCACAGGAGAGATTTTTGTAAAGGACTTTGAAAAAGATGAACTTATGTATAGCAATATGTTTATATATGAGAAAAAATGTCTCCATTGTACTAGGCACTGAACAGTCCCTGCTCCAAAAAACTTACAATCTGAGAAGATAGGAAAGACGAAGGAAAACATTACTAACCTTATTTTACCAATGGAGAATTGAGTGTTTTAAATGCCTTGCCTAAGTGCAAGGATGAAATCTATTCAAAGCTGGGAACCGAATCCAGCAGTTTACTGCCTTATCACAAGACCATACTTCCAGCAAGCAGTTTGTATTATGATGGCCAGTCTAAAGGCTCTTAAAATCTCAGAATTATTTTCTCCTCTAGTAATTACTTTCATATCTTCCCCATTTCAAAGAGGTAAAAGTCTTTCCCCATCATAGAGAATGTCTTTCTCAGAGCATCATAGAGAAGCCACAAGCTTTCTGCTCAGCTTAGCAGAATGAAAGTTCAGGGGGCGAAGAAGAAATTTAAGCTGCTTCAGATCAAGATACACTTTGAACCTTTCTGCTCTAGGCAATGGGAGGAATTTAATTCCAAGGGGCTGAGTTTCCTGAGTTTGATCCTGAATGAAAGGGAAAGCTATGCTGGCACAGATGGACCCAAACTAAAACTGTTTAAAATTACAAGTCAAGTCAAACCAAACACTGTCAGTTGTTAAACTGCCTATGCTTCAGATGAGATGGCATTTTTAACTGTTCCAACCCAAATAGACAGAGTTTCTTTTTATATGTACTATATACAATCAGTGAAATATATCTCAGATAACTTGTAACTTTCCTCATTTAGACTTTTAAGTCAAAAGTTGAATTATAGAGGTATTTCAGTGTCCAAAATGGAAACTGAAATCTCTTATCCCTTATAACAAGGAAAACAACTCAACCTGACATGCTGATGAAACCCCCACATAAAATGAAGATCTTATAGTTACACAAAAGAATCATCTTAAAAACATTATTCAGATTGCAAAGTCAAGCACTCAGAAGTTAGCAAATGCCAGAACTAAGGTTGCCTGTGTAACCTTAATTTGGCACCCTTGTGCATATCTATTATGATAGTTTTTAAATACATGACTGCATGCTATTTTGCTTTGTAGATTCAGTGCACAGGATGGGCTGTGCTTTGGCAATAAATCAGGATTGTGTAATGAACGAGGCCGTCATCTGTAGGGCTGCTGCGTCAGTTATTGTAGAAGTTGGACAATGTGCAGTGTTCATGGAGCAGCCATTGTAGGGAAATCCAGCTTTGCTTCAGAAGACATGGGCTGCAGCATACTCAGTGGCTGTTTTTGTACATGATCAGCCAGGTCAGCACTAGGAGCTGAGAGAGGCTGGAACATGGTTGGTGAGGATGTAATTGGGGTGGGGATGTAGCAGCCCTGAATGGGTCAATGAACATAACAGCTCCTTCCCCTGTCGTGACTAAGGTTACATCTCCATGGCATTTAGACATCCATGTCAGGCTCAGATCAGCTGACTTGAGCTTGGGCTGCAAAATTACTGTGAAGATGCTTTGGTTGAACCCTCAGCTCTGGGACCCTGTAAAAGAGGAGGGTATCAGAGTCCAGGCTCCAGCCAGAGTCTGAATGTCTACACAGTTTTAGCCCCACAGTCTGAGGCCCACAAGCCCTCGTCAGTTAACCCAAGCCATCCATGGCTGAACCTCAGGTCCTTTATTTACAGAGTGCATCTTAGCCAGAGTGGTAATCAGCTCCACAGAGGCTGGTGACTATCCCAAGAAGTTTCCTTAGCAATATCCCAGCAAGCAGTTGTCCAAGGATTAGACCCACAGACCTGCCATGAGAAGCATGGAGTAAGCCCGCTGCGCAACAACAAAATAAATTAACAGATTCCAAGGCTAGAAGAGTCCTTGGCTATGTCTACACTGGCAAGTTAGTTCGAATTAAGGAAGCTTAATTCGAACTAACTAAAGCCATGGCTACACTAGGCTTTAATTAGTTCGAATTAAGGGCTTCCTTCCTCATTGGTCCACCAGTATAATCAAGGATGTCTGTGAACATGCTAGTAACTACATAATAATGACACACTGCTCTGAAGCTTGCATTTCACATCTTCCAAGTCATAATGACTTGGCACTGTCCATGTATCACCTAGCATTGTTGTAATTTATCTTTTAAAACATCCTCAGTTTGACAAAATAATTTGTTTGAGACCATTTCACAGGAATACAAGTTTGATGTGTTTAAATTACTGAAGTAAAAGCTGCGGTTCCACCTCTTTTTTTTTTAGTTGCCTTCCAATACCTGTCTGGTTTACATGCGTGTATTACAGATGTTGGTTTGATGTGGACCTTGAATTCAGCAGGGAAAGAAAAATGCTAGATATTATTTCAGCTGCAACTGTGAAATACAATTAATTTAATTTCTATAATGGGTGAATTTATTTATAAAAATACTATATCTGCTTTGGCAGTTTATGGAGGAGAAAATGTCACAAATAAGACAGAAAAGAAAGAAAGAAAAGTGAAATTGAACCTCTTTCAAACCCCCCCCCCAAAACCGAGGCAATATGTTGACAGTTACAGTGAACTTACTTTTATGTGTATATATGTTGGTGGAGAATCAAAACCCCAGTGTGTAATTTGTGAATTACTTTCTAATGAAGCACTTAAATTGACAAAATTTACAAGACATCTGAGGTCTTTGCATGCAGAAATCATTGACAAGCCAGTGGAATATTTTGAAAGGAAGTGGAATTGCTTACCAAAACAAAACAAACAAACAAAAAAAACTATAAAAACTTTGTAAACAGTACAAGAGATGACTCTCAAAGCAACCTACAAGCTTGCAAATAGAATAGCTAAAAACAGACAGCCACATACTATTGCTGGAACTTTACTGATGCCAGCTGCAATTGATGTGTGCTGTGAAATATTAGGGGAGGAAGCTGCTAATAAACTGAAGAATGTGCCAATATCAACCGACACCATTAAAAGGTAAATTACAAGTGTTGCAGCTGACATGAAAGAGCAGTTGTTGCACAGGATTCAAGCAAGTGGGAAATACAGCTTACAACAGGATGAATCTGTGGACGTGCCAGGTGAGGTTCAGCTCTTGGTTTATATGCTATACATATGTGAGGGGCAAAGAGAAAAACTGCGGTTATGCAGATCACCACTGACAAAAATGACAAGTGATGAGATTAAGCATCTGAATCATTTCATGATAAGGAACAACCTGATCTGGGGGTAGTATTATGATGTGGATGCAGATGGTGCTACTGCAGTGACGGAGAGATGTAATGGAGTTGCCAAAAAAATTACAGATGTTGCACCAAAAGGAACACAGTGCATGCCTCACAGGGAGAACCTAGTCATGAGAAAGATGCCAGAAGACCTGAAAGATGTACTTGACAAGGCAATAAAAGTTGTTGACTTTATCGGAGTACACCCATTGAATGCATGGGGTTTTTTTTCAGCAAGATGTGCAGAAATGGGTGCAGTGTCACCACTGTCTCCTGCACAGTGTACTCAGATGAGAGAAAGGTTTGAATTGTATTTTTGAGTTTTATGAGTGTGATGGTATTTTTGGAAGAGAAAATGAGCAAATCAGTAGGTAAATTCTTGGAGGAGAACTGGCTTCCTAAGCTTGCTTTTCTAACTGATATTTTTGATCACTGTAATCAACTTAATATTAGCATGCAAGTGTGCCACTCAAGTCTTATCATACCGTCAAACAAAGTGACTGCATTAATTGAGAAACTGGCAGAAATGAGTGCACAGACGGAACATAAGCATGTTTCCAATTCTTCAGGAAATTTTGAACTTTGACAAAGTCAAGGCCAACCACCTGACTATGTGCTGCTATGACAGAACACATGGATTCTCTTTTTCACCAGTTCAGAACATACTTTAGTCACATGTTAAGCAATACAGAAATTATATGAATCACAAATCCTTTTTTATCTACCAATATGGAATTGTCTGAAACGATTCTTTAAGAGGAGGATGAGTTTATTGAGCTCAGAAAGAATAGTGATATGAAATGTGCCTACGAAACCATGTCTGTTGCTGAATTTTGGTTGTGTGTGTCTGGTGAATTTCCTGAAATGACTAACCATGTTCTGCATTCTCCTTCTGTTTGCTCCCACTTACCTTAAACATTCTCATGGTTCTCCTCTGAACCCTCCAGTTTATCAACGTCCTTCTTGAATGGTGGACACCAGAAATCGACACCATATTCCAGCAGTGGTGGCACCAGTCCCAAATAAAGAGATAAAAATAACCTCCTTAATCTTATTCAGTAGTTCACTGTTTGTGCACCCCAGGATTGCATAATCTCTTTTCCCCACAGCATCACACAAGCAGGTAATGTTGACTTAATTTTCCATCATTATACCAAATCTTTTTGAGAGTCACTGCTTCCCAGGATAAAATCCCCAATCTGTAAATATGGCCTACATTCTTTGTCCCTGGATATGTACAATGACATTGAGCTATATTAAAATGAATATTGTTTACTCGTACTCATTTTGAGACATGATCCAGATCACTAAGTCAGTGACCTGCTGTCTTCATTCTTTACCAGTCTCCCAATTTTTATGTCATTTGATAGTAATGGCAAACTTTAACAGTAATTTTATTTTTAATTCCAAGTCATTGATAAAAATACTATGTAGTATAATGCCAAGAATCATCCCTGCAGAACACAACTGGAAACACACATGCTTACTGATGAGTCCATGCTTACAGTTACATTTTAAGACCTATCAGTGAGCCAGTTATTAATCCATTTAGTATGTGGCATATTAATTTTCTATTCTAGTTTTTGAATCAAAATGTTGTGTGGTACCAAGTTAAAGTACATTATGCCAGCACTGTAGCTTTATCAGCCAAATACATAGGACAAAGTCTAACAAAGAACCCCATGCTGACGGGAACATTATTGAGTTATGAAATTGCTATTTATAATTCAGACATTCCAAGGACGTTTTAATACTGGCAACATGAAACTTCCAGTATATGTCACTCACATTGAAGTACCCCATGATAACACAGATTATTTTCCTAAGCCGTATAGATAAGTGCATAAGGAGGCAGTCCTCCTGTTCCCTATTTTGCTTTGGTGATCTGTAGTGGACACCAGCTAATACCTATATTGTGCTTTGTTCGTTAGTACGTTGATCCATAAGCATTCAGAATCATTTTCTTATGAGTTACAAAGACTCAGAAACAGGTAATGCCATTTTTCATAGAGAGATCCAGGATCATAGCCAGCCCCTGTTTTCTGGCTGGACCCCTGAGTCTCCAGGGTGGGCACAACCAGTCCTGCTTCTGGTCATGTAACTAGCAACTGAAGCATTAGGAAGAGGAGGGAGGGATAGAGGCAGCTCACACCCTGCCATGCAAAGACCGCAGCAGCTGCCCAGGGCTGGTGCTGTGGGCAAAGAGCAGCCCACCCCCACCCATCTGCCCACAGCACTGCTGCTTGTGGCCGTGGCCATCTGCTGCTGGCTGGTCTGCGGTCATGGTCATGACTGCCGTGTTGAAGCTTGCGCCACTGCCAGGCACTGCAGTGGGCAGGTGGACTTGCTGGTTAAGTGGGTAGGCATGGGCCCACCCAGACCCACCCATAGCTATGTCCCTGCAAAGACCCACTCCCCTTTCTATCCACTCAATCTTTCCTAAGTAAATTCTAAAGACATTTTTCCTTTCACCCTACAAGGAGAAGGTGAGATTTCTGGAAGTCTACATTGTCAGACCTATGTAGGGACAGGGTAGCTGACAGAGAACTCAGAGATTGGGCTTTAAATGGCCAGGGTATCACAATAGATAAGGGGTGAAAGAACAAGTCTCTTCATAGGAATTTTTGGAGATTTTGGGTGCTACAAATCAAAGACTACTGAACATAAGCAAACTGAGATTTCTCAAAGGCTTCTAACTTGGCCAAATATGGGCAAACTTTCATAGGAACAGCAAAAGCACAGCCCTGACACAAAGGCCATGCTTCTCTCAAATTGTAATTTTATCCACACAAGCACGGGGGGGGGGGGGGCCCCCCCGCTAGAAATTTAACATTGCAAAACAGTGTATTTTCTCTTAGCCTTATTCTTGGAAATGGCTGAACCATTCTGGCTGAAACTTCCACCGAAATATATCTATCTAGAAATATATCAGCCTGAGGTAATGTTCTAATTTAAAAAACTTAATAGTGGATCTAAGCTATATTACAGATAGGGCCATAGTAACCTTAATAATAGGTAGTGAAACAATAACAAACATTTATCAAACATGTTTTATATG
Organism: Pelusios castaneus; assembly: GCA_007922175.1. Lineage (NCBI taxonomy): Eukaryota > Metazoa > Chordata > Testudines > Pelomedusidae > Pelusios > Pelusios castaneus. The sequence continues at coordinate 8,535,972 of ML685851.1, forward strand.
GTGCCTGAAACAGTCCTAAAGATCTTTACTAACTTAAGTTGATATGTGAGATAAGACCCATGTCTACAACACATGGATGCAGTGGTCATAGCATTTCACCAAGTATTGGCTTTAGTATCATCAACAGTATGCCCCACCATGGCTTCTCTTCCATTTATGCCCTTTAAATTGCATTTCTGTGGAAGCTTTTGCCTTCTAAGTCAAATTAGCTAATAATTCTGAAGCCAATAATCAGAAACACAAATATTCAGCTGAAGAGAGATATTTGGAAAGTAGTAATATCAAAGACCTAGCATTGATAATGGACACCAAATAAAATGAGCTTTTAATACAAGAGTATTACAAAAATAAATGTGAGCTGGAGCTGCACATGCACAAATAATCTCTTTTGGATCATACAGAAGATGAATACTCTTTGCGGCCTTGATGATAAACGTGTGTTGTTCTTCGTTCTGTATGTCAGAAGAAAATTGATAAGAATTCAAAGGGAACAGTTGGGGCTGAATTGTCTTATCAAGATATATTGAAAGTAAGAAATATGTTCAATTTGGCTAACTAATGACTAAGGAGGAGATGTTAACCTTCTGTAAGTATTTATTTAAAGGATGTAAACATCAAGAAGAGTGATAGATTGTGATGACCCATGGGATAATGACTAAGAGTAATGAGAATCAACTGAGTGAAGGAAAATATAGGCTGAATAGTAACAGAATTTTCCCAACAATGAGCTTGACCGGACAGTAAAATAGTTTACTAAAGGGGAATGTAGAAGCCATATAGCTTCAATTGTTTAAAACCAGAGTGCCAAGAACTTTTTAATACCCAGGGGGGTTCCCCTATCATTGATTTCCAGTGTTTAGACACCATTGGCATACATAAAACCATTACTCAGCTGCAGTAACGCTGTAGAGTCCTAAAGTCCCTGAGGTACTTGCAAGTGGACATGTGTAAATCTTCCTAAATCCTGCCACTGCCAAACTGCTTAAGGCCTAACTCAAACCTAAACCTTGGTGGAATCCATAAAGTAGTCATACAACTGTTTATCTTGCCTGTAAAGTCTAATCCAATAGGTGTGCTTTGAATAGCCTAATCCACACAGACAGACAGTAGAAAGAGGTGGCTGCGTTGCCTGCCTCTGCCCACTAGCGCTCAGTAGTTAACACATTCAGCTGGGATGCTGGAGATCTAGGTTTGAATCTTTGCTCTGTATGCTTTGGAATCAGGCCTTGAATTTAAGTCCTTCCCCATGTGTATTGTAACCACTGGTCTATATGGCAATCTGGGGATGGACTTTCAAGCTCTCGCCTGTTGAAGTGGCTCTAAAGTATAGAAATAAACATTCCTTGGGCCGGAGAAGGAGAATAACTGTATAGGTCAGTGGTTAGGGCACTCAAGAGGGAGATGGAAGATTTGGGTTTAGGACTCTGTGCCAGATCAGAAAGAGTAGGAATTTGAACCTAGGTCTACTACCTCCCACGGGAGTATTTGGCAGGGGAGAGAAATAACCACTACCACATCAGTTTTTCATTTAAAAAGTCCGACCTAGCTTAGGAACCTAACTTCAGGAGAGAAAAGGAAATGCCTATGTTACCTTTGTGTGAGCTAGGGTTGACTCTGTATTTCACCCCTCTTATTGTACCTGTTCTAGAGCTTCTATACAACCCTTATAGAAAAGCACTTGGAGACCCAGAATTCAGGCCATGTCTACACTGGGGCGCCACCTAAAGTTGATGTGTTAACATCAACGTAATAAAACCAGAGGAAAGTGTCAAAGGACACTCCTGCTCTGGGCTCCTTTGGAGGCCAGTGTAGACACTGGCCGCTGCTTGGCAGCCTCCCCTGGACTGCCGCTGACTCCGGAATTGGCAGCCCTCTACTGGGGCTGTCATCAGCCTGGCTGCCGAGGGTCCCCGGAGTCTCACTGGGGGATCAGCAGCCCCAGGCCGGGGCTGCTGACAGTCCCTGGAGCTCTGCCGGGGGATCAGCAGCTCTGCCGGTCTCCACTGCCACCTGCCGGGGGATCAGCAGCCTTGCTGGTTCCTGCTGCCCCCTAGCTGGGGCTGCCGCCGGTCCCCGCTGCCTCCCCTGAGGGATTGACAGCCCTGCCGGTCACTGCTCTCTCCCACTGGGGGATCAGCAGCCGCGCTGGTCCCTGCTCTCCCCCGCTGGGGGATCAGCATCTCCGCTGCCCCCCGCTGGGGGTAGGCAGCCCCCAGCTAGGGCTGCTGCTGGTCCCCACAGCTTCCGCAGTGGGCAGCTGAGACTGGGAGCAGCCCCAGCAGGGGGCTGTCGATCCCCAAGTGGGGCTGTTGGGACTGGCGGCGGCCCCAGTGGGGGGCTGCCCAGCCTGCAGTGGGGCTGCCAGACTGAGGGAAGCCCCAGAGGGGTGGCCAATGTCTACACTAAGTTTAGGGCAAATTACTAAATTCACCCTTAACCCTACACCTCCTGGAGTGGTGGATTTATTAAGTCAACTTCTAAGGCTGCTTAATTCGACCTTCCAGCTCCATCAGTGTGAACACTGGCTGTAGAAGGTCCAAGTAAGCAGCATTAGATCGACCTGACCCCTCAGTACAGACAGTGGTTAAAATATAATTTGACGGGCTCCAGAATCCTCCTAATCTCTGGGTTCCCTTCCCGTATTGTCCGGGCTCCCTTCATTCATGTGTGAGCCCCAGCCCAGGCAGGCATTTGCAACCACTTCTCAGTACCATATGCATCAGTTATCGCTCCATAAACATATTCATAATTTTATATGGCATTTATGTGTATATCAATTATTGTCACAAACTAGCAACCACTGCATAACACAATAAGTATTGTGATCTTTATACTCCCAATATGCACATTTCACTTCATTAAATGCAATGCCAAACGTGAAACACAAAAAATTTATGTCACTTGCACCAAATTCTGGTGACAGCTCTGTAGTGAAATGTGATGGGTCAAGTACTTCCTTCCTTCTTTTCTCTTGTAGAAATCTCCAACTGGAATCCAAACAGACTCTTTTACCTCCTCTGCTAGACTGTGAACTCACTTAGTTAGCTAGTCTGCTAACTAATAAACCAACCAATCAGTATTAAGAATGGAAATGAATAATTTGCTGCAAAATGCTTCTTAGTTCATGGAAAACTTTCTGTTTCTGTAACTGAATCTCTTTCAACCCATACATGTCAAACATCCTTTTGTAAAACTGTTGTCCTCATTACTTGTCCTCAATGGAGCAATAGAGTCTATTACTCCAGCTACAGAGATCCTCTTGAACAGTGGTTCCCAAACTGAGGGGCATGCAGAAAATCCAACGGGGGACGGGGAGGCGCAAGGCTGTGAAATTTTTGCATCAAGAAAACCTATTTGTGGTTATTTTTAATTGTACAATTACAAATTGAATTTTTGTTAAAAGGGGGTTGGACGATGGTAAAGGAAAGGTGGGGAGGCGTGAGGGTTTCTCAAAAATCAGGAGGCGATACTGGCTTTAAGTCAACTTAATAAGCGATATTCTCCATCCACACTTGTTTTAAGTCGACTTAAGAAGTCGACTTAAGGCTTAAGTTGACCTAAAGAGGGGACATTATTAAGTTGACTTAAGCTCTTATTAAGTCGACTTAAGGAAGCCCTTAAGTTGACTTAATAAAAGCCCAGTGTGGATGCGGCTTTGTTTAGGTCGACTTAAGCCTCCTTAAGTTGACTTAATTTGCAAGTGTAGACATAGCCAGTGAGAGCCCCAGGTGCTCTTCTTATCTGCAACTCAAGCCCCTATTCACACCATGCCAATATTGCCTGAATGAGGGGCTGCTGCAAGGATCAATATTTCTAAAGCTTTTTCTGATCCTCTAACAAACAGCACTAAATAACTTCAGATTATTATGATAGACATCTCCTCTGTAAACTGGGTTGCAGCTAGGTGGGGAGAAAGGGAGCTTGGGGAAATGAAAATTGAGACACTTCTGTTGGTGGGTGGAGTTGCCCGTCACTAATTCTAGGGGAGACAATTGCTACTGCGTAAGGGCTCTGGCTGCATTTAAGTTTGGATTTTTAGACGATGTGGTTTTGTCTCATTCTTTTGGCTACCCTTAATATTATAGTATCATTATTAATAATAAGTGACTGCATTTTTATTTTAGAATTAAGGAACATTCATCTAGAAAAGCCAAGATGAATTGTGCAGCAGGCAATCACAAATAGCCAAGCATCTCCCTTGACTAGTGCTGTCGTGAAAATCTATTATATTTTCTTTATATGATGCTTTTAAAGTATGTGCTCTTTGCAAAATGTCATTTCCATATAATACTTTAACTAGACACCATGAAATAAAATACTGGAAAGATTAACGAATCACTAAGGCTTGAACTAATATTCTGATGGCTGAGGCATTTCATATCTTCAAATAGAGTTGGTAGGAATTTCATAAATTTGCCAGAATCTTTTAGAAAATAAGCTTGAAAGCAGAAATAACTGAGGGGTTTGGGCTCTAATTAAAGAAGTATGTGCAGATTCTTTTAATAAGTCTTACACCTAGCAAAAACATAATTATTAAACTCAACATCCATATGAAATCCAAAATCTGATTATGACTCAAAAAATATAGGATGAGTGTGAAATCAGTGTTTCTAATTCTCAATCTTGTATGGTTATTCTGATATCTCCTGATTTGGCAAAGCACAATAGCACGTGCCAAAGTCAGCAACTATTCTATACCATACTTGGGGCCAGCTCTAATACCTTGTGGAAAAACTCCTTGTGGTTTGGGGTCAGACCTTTAACCACCTGAGAGATTCCAGACAACTGGAACTGAACAAATATAGTGCCAACTTAAAAGAGGGGAATAAAGACAACCCTGGGGAGTTCCAGACCAATTAGGTTAACTTCAGTACCCAGAAAGATAATGGAACAAATAATTAAGTAATCATTTGCAAACATCTAGAACATAATTAAGTGATAAATAATAGTCAGCATGGAATTGTCAAAAATTAATTGTGTCAAATCAACCTGGTTGTTTTCTTTGACTAGGTAACATGTCTTGTGGATGAGGGGGAAGTGGTAGATGTGGTATATCTTGCTTTAATAATGCTTTTGATACTGTTTCACATCACCTTCTCATAAACAAACTAAGAAAATATAACCTAGATGGAGCTACTATAAGGTGGGTGCATAACTGGTTGGAAAACTATTCCCAGAGAGTAGTTAATAGTGTTTCACAGTCAAGCTGGAAGGACATGTCAAGTGGTGTCCTCAGGGATAAGTTCTGGGTCCAGTTCTGTTCAATATTGTCATCAATGATTTAGATCATGGCAGAGAGAGTACACTTTAAAAGTTTGCAGACAATATTAACTTGGGAGGGGTTGCAAGTGCTTTGTTGGCTGGATTAAAATTAAAGATGATCAAGACAAATTTGAGAAATGATAACGTTGGAAGGCCCCACTTAAGCCCTTTGGGATAACATATTACAAAATTCTGTCAGAGGCAACCATTCCTACTTAGTGATGCAATTAGTCAGTCATTCACTACATGTGATTCAGAGAAGAAACAGTTATGTTTGGAACAGAATCCAGCCATCAGTAATTTTCAGGAATTTGCTGCAACAAGTGAGGTCAATCTGTGCTGCACAGCAGAGTAGAGAAGGGATCAGCAAATATCAGTGGCACCAGAGGATGACTCTACATCAAATGGCACCCCAGGCAAGGAGCCTGGGCGACCTGCCTTCCAATTGTTTAACTTCTTAATACTTTATTTTTTATTTCATTTGCATTTCATGACTTTGATGCATGATTTAGCCCTGTCATATAAAAGGATAAATTTGTATGCTAGGCTCTATCAGTCTGTATCTATTCATACCATATATAAGCAAATAAAAAAATTAATTTTCTCAGCTTATAGAAACTTTATTTTAATAATAAATGAAATGTTCCAACATCAAGAAATTGAATTGTACACCTACATTGGATAGGTAAGTGACAACTTTAGAATGTTAACCCTAATCTTAGTTCGAAAGGTCACTTTTCTTTCCTTTGACCTCATGAACTGAAGCACCGTTTGGCTGCGTCTACACTGGTAAATTAAGTCGACTTAAGCTTGGCTTAAGTCGACTTAATTGGCCCTGCGTCTACACTACACTTTGCTTAAGTCGACTTAAGCAGCTTGCTTAAGTCGACTTAAGCAAAATAAAGTTGACAATGAAAATTAAGTCGACTTTATTAAACCACCTTTCTACTCGACCTAAGGCTTAATTTGACTTTTTAAAGTCGAATTAAGCCAATGTAGCCCGCTACCCCAGGACTACACCAATGCTCTCCCTGCCGGGGGGGGGGGGGCACAGGGGGAGCCTGGCATGCCCCCCAAAGGGCAGGGCATGTGGGCAGGGTGTGACGCTGTCTGGATTTAGGGAAGCATTTATGATATTATTTTCAATGGATATCTCATAAATGCTCTATAATCCATAGGAACTATGTCATGTTTGGTATCAATAGAAAGGTAGTAATTTGCCGCAGGTACAATGGGGCGAAGGCTGAGCCCCCTGGCACTTGGCAAGGGGTGCCCCCCCACCACCGTGGACCTGTCCAAGGTCCCCCTAGCCCCTACAAGTCAACCTAGGCATCCAGTATGGACTCTCTAGGTCAACTTTGTAGGGTCCCCCCAAAATCGACTTAAAATTTAAATGTAGACATGCTAAATCTCTTAGGCTAACCACAGCAAATAGAGAGCACTTTTAAAGAATTCTGGAAAGAAGATTACAGCTTATTATAAAGTGGAAACATTTTTCTGATGTGTAATTAGGGAACAGCAAATCTTCATGTAAACTTAAACAAATACAAGATGGACAACAGAGTCTTGTAGTCAAATTCCAAAGGGGTAGCCGTGTTAGTCTATTGTAGAAAGACAACAGAGTCTTGTCTTTCTACAGTAGACTAACACGGCTACCCCTTTGGAATTTAAATACAAGATGGTTTGGTGAAACATTCAGTAGACTAATACCCTTTTAAATACACAGAGGCCTAGCATTTACATTGTATGTTTCCATTCCAAGATTCAAATTCTACTGATTCAACCCTCCACTACCAATACACAGCAGCATTTAGCATGTCTACAACTCATGATGAGGAATCTTTTGCACCATTTGTACCATGAGAAGGATATTTACAGACCCATCTTCTCTTATTCCACCCCAAAATGGGGACAGAGTTTGCTTCAGGTCTGAGGGCTCTCTTAGCCCCATGCCTTCTTTATGAAGGTGTCTTCCTGGCTGCATAGAGTTGCCATCCAGAAGTGGATTATCTCTGACTACTCCTGCTGAGCATGCACTACTTTCAGGATGAAAGTTTACAAGGTTCTGCAAAACATCATTTTCAGTCATTTGCATGTTGATTTTCCTCAACCCCATATTTTTCAGTAAAATTAAAAATACAGCTCAAGCATGAGACAGGGCATTTGAGATGCTGGTGTCCATCGCTATTAATTTGGAGATGAGAGCTGTTAGTTTCTGTCCACGTCATAAATGTGTTGATTTCTTTCTTTGATTGCCAGTGGCCAAGCTCTTGAGTAATTCCCTCTTTTAAATGCACATCAGTGTAGGTGGTGTGAGTTTACTACGCTGATGCTGATCCAAAAGAAATCTGGAACTGTGCTCACTTGATTGAGGCTCTCAGAGGGAAACTAGGCATCCCCCAGGCTTCACTGAGCTACAGTCATGAAACTAAAGAATGACTGAGAGTTCTTGCAGAGTCTTGCTGCTTTCTTTCTCTTCCTTCTGCCCATGTCTCCATAAATAATGGGTTTGGTACCCAGCCACTAGTCTATACTCTCTGGTGTAGCAGCCCAACTTCAGGGCAAACTGGTCTATACAGCACTCCACAAGCACCATAGTAGTCCCTAATACATTGGGTTTCCCCCAAAGAACTCTTACATGGTGAGTGTGCCACACCCATGTATTCCAGTATAGCAATAGATGAGACAATCAAAGCAGCAAAACACAGGGCCAAACTTAAATTTGGATCCAAAATTGACCTGAAAGTGTATTTTTAAGAGATATTTTAAAGTGTGTTTTTAAGAGATATTTTAAGCTACTGAGCTTTTTTTTCTCTGAAAAGAATCATTTGAATAAACACCACAGCTTCTTCAGTTCTGAAAAACAGTTTTCCGTAAGAGCGCTAATTACTGAATAACAGCATGTCACATTTCACTATACATTTCTAGTTGTGAAACTTTTTGAAAACACACTAGTAGCCCAGTTTTTAATGACTTAGCTTTACAACCATCAACTTCTCCATCAACTCTGCCAATGGGTGATTTCAGAATGAAGTCAAGAGGCACATTCACATCCACTGCATCATCTTTCAGCTGTTTGAAAACAAAGAGTATATACTTGGCAGCTCTTAAATTGCTATGGTTACCAATGAATAACAGAACTGTTGCTACAGCCTGCTAGCAAAAGATAATTTAAGAGGTCACACTTAGCCCATTATTCAAATGCTAATTTTTTTGTCCCAGGACAGTAAAACCTACAACTATTTCAGAAGGTTTGCATGTTATATTTTAGATTCTTTTTGGTTTACTGTCGAGGAGACTGCATATAGCCATGAAGTTGTTTGTTATTATAGTCATTTTTAAGCAGGGGCATATCCAGCCCCTGTTTTCTGGTCAGGCCCCTGAGTCTGCAGGGTGGGCCCAGCCATGGGCAGCTTCTGGTCATGTGACTGGAAGCTGCCTGAGACGCTCCAGTGTTCTGGCTCCACTTGTTATTTAGCAAGTGGAGCTGTATGAGGAAGAGGGGGGTGGAGAGGTGGCGATATGAGGCATGTCTATGTGGTGGGCAGGCCTCATCTCCAAGTGGATGGGCCCTGGCGCACCTGGACCCACCTGTGACTACGCCTCTGCTTTTAAGAAAGAGAAGGAAGGATGGTCCTGTGGTTAAGGCATTAGACAGGATTCAGAAAATCTCATCTCTGTTTCCAGTTCTGCTACAGACTTACTGCATGACCTTAGACAAGTCTCTTAACTGCTCCATGCCTCAGTTTTCCAAAGGTAAAAAGATTGGCCTAATATCTCCCCCCACCCCCTTTCTGTCTCTTAAGGCCTCAAACCTCCAAAGACTTAGGGTACATAAACACATGCAAGTGGACACAATTAAATGTCCATGTACTGCTAGATCATGTACTCTGTACCCACACCAAGTGTCCACATATGCTGTGCTAGTCATGGATATATACTGTACACAGGGGTACACTCATGTCCCCATTTCCCCATTTGGGTGTGTGAAGTTAGTGCTAACATTTCAGGGATAGTTTCTGAGATTCTTGTGTGTCACAGGTGACACTCCAGGAACCACCTTGCTGCATGTTGCTGGAATTATATAGTGCCTTCCTGCATTTGATGATTGCATCTCCCTGTCATCTCTTCCTTCTGTCTAACTATATTGGAGACATGGAACAAGTCCGTGACAATGTGGTTCTGCTCCTGCTTGCTGGACAAATATTTATGTGATGAAGTACTGAATAGTGGACAAAGATGGTACAAAGAGATTTCAGATGGTGAAGACTGATGACCCAGAGGGGGACTGTAAATGCATTTGGGTCCTGTGGAAGAGAGGTGTTGAATGCAGGGATAGTAATGGTATGCCCAAGGGTGGACTGGAGCTTCTGGTCCTGGAGAATCAGTACAGTGTGGTGGGACCATACCATCTTGGAAACCTGGGATGATGACCAGTGGCTGAAGAATGTCAGAATGAGGAAGGAGACCCTCATGTATTTGTGCAAGCAGCTAGCACTAACACCCCAGCACTAAGCCACTTGATTTCAGGAAACCAGACCAAGCACCCACTTCTGTGCTATTGCCTTTTGGAATCTGGCAACATGTAGTAGCTACTGGTCAGTTGCCAACAGGGCCGTCCCTAGAGGGGGCGAATGGGGTGATCGCCCCGGGCCCCGTGGTTAAGTGGGCCCTGCAGCCCCTCCTCCCACAGCCGCCCCACTGCCTTCAGCAGTGAGCCAAAGGCAGTGGGGCGGGGTGGGCCGGGAGGGCTATGCCCGGCCCCTGGGCTGGCCCTCCCCACCCTCAGGGTGGAGCAGGCAGGCCCAGGGGTGGAGCATGGCCTTAGGGCTGGCCTGCCCCAAACGGCTGGCTCCACGCCGCAGGCGGCCTCGGCTTCCTGGCATGGGTCCAGGGCCGCCGGCTCCCTCCTGCCTGCAGGCGGCCTCCGGGGTCGGGGCCAGGACTGGAGCCGACTCCGGCTCCACCCCTAGCCCCTTGGTGGTGGCCGGGGCTGGGGCCTGGGCCGGAGCTGGCTCCCTGCGCAGGCAGCCTTGGCCTCCCAGCCCAGGGCCTGCTCCCTGGGGAGGGAGGGAGCCGGCCGGTTGGCCCAACACGCTCCCCTCCACAATGGGGACGGGGCCCTGCTTCGGCCAATTGGCCCTGGGCCCTGCTTCCCCCACGGGAGCACCCTGGTTGCCAAGCAGTTTGGGATTGGGAATTCAACTCTTCAGGTGGTGGTTATACATACATTGACATAATCCAAGCCCCTGAAAATTACATCAGGATGTCAGATGATGGGGTTTCTGAACTGGTTGAGTGCCTTCAATGGAGCACATATCCTTATACTTTGCCCACCAAAAGGAGACAGGGAATACATGAACTACAAAAGTTACTATTCATTGGTTCTCCAAGGTTTAGTGGACCACAGGGAACAGGTCATGAACAGCAAACATTGGGCACATGGAAAAAAAATCCATAATGCCAGAGGTCTCAAGAGATGGTATAGTACCACCCAGGGGGAAAGAAGGGACATCATTTCCCCCAAAACACTGTGATTATAAACAGTGTTTCTGTGCTGACATTTATTTTGGGGGAATCCCACATACCATCATGTACTGTGGCTCACAAACCCTGATACTGCATCCCAATGAAAAAAGTAATTCAACAACAGACTGAGTAGCTGTAGAATGGTCCCTCTGGTCAGTTCCATCCAGGCACCATCTCTGTTCATAGTCTGGCCAACAAATGCACAGACACAGGGCTCAGGAACTGCTCATTAATTCTCTGCTATAGCATCTGCTACATGCTTTATAGTGGTTCATAGGATTTCAGTAAAATCATTTATTTACAGTCATAGAATCATAGAAACTGGAAGGGACCATGAGAGGTCATCGAGTCCAGTCCCTTGCACTCATGGCAGGACCAAGTACCCTCTTAAACCATCCCTGACAGGTGTTTGTCTAATCTGCTCTTAAAAACTTCCAGTGATGGAGATTCCACAACCTGCCTAGGCAACTTATTCCAGTGGTTAATCATGTAACATCATGATGGAGAGTGGTGGGATGGAGTGAGGGCCAGCTTCACACATGTATTACCAGAGCAAAAGGGTATATTTCTGGGGAGTGTATTAACTTACCAGACTCAGTTTCTGGTTCCTGCTGAGGCTTGGGGTCCTCCTCAGAGGGGGCTTCTTCAAGCAGATCCTCCAGCTGGAGATGCAGAATCGTAGGTAGGATTCTCTTCCTATAGGACTTCCTCTGAGGTCACTGCGGCATTCTCACTCCTCTATGTCCTGCCACACAATGAAGCTGGTGGGGTTGAAGAACCATAAAAGGTTAGGGTTGGAATGGATCTCAGGAGGAGTTAGTTATCATGACAGAGTTCAGGTTCAGTATGTTCAGCCCTGGAAATGCAATCAGGCCAGCTCACTGTAACATAGGCATGTGTTGGTTCCCCTCCTGGGACAACTATTTGAGTCCTTCATCTGCTGGTACAGGAACCTGAGATGCTTCATGTGCTGCTGACTCTTGGATGGAGTCTGGTGAATACTCACCTCTTTCAACCACTGTGAAATCTTCCATGAATGTTCCTGTTGACTCGTGTGATATCTTGGAGGATGATATGGTCTGCCCACACATTGTTTAGAACCAAGGTGGGCTTTGGATATGGGGCAGCAGCTCTTGGAACATGGTCTATGATTGCCGGTGCTGATCAGTACTGTTCATGGGAGAACTGAAAGTGCGCACCATAGGCGGCTATGAGCGGTCACAGACCTTTACATCTTTGGGTAGTGGTCAAGAAGCAAAACTATAAATGCATTGTGGGAATGCATCTGGTACATGCTCCATGCCCCTGGCTACCCTGCACTGTAGACTGGGTATAAGGCATGTCATGGGGCAGGTTTGTGTCTACCCAAATACCTCGTGAGTGCTATCTTTTTTGCAATAGGCTGTCCTTCAGGAACCTGCTTTAGGGCTTCAGCTGTGTACAGTAAGGGAGTTATGGCACAACAATGCATGTATAACTGCACACACTCGCAAGCGTAGAAACACCCTTTAAACTGTACTTAGCCTACATATTGAGCAGTCCTGGTGACTTCTATGTGACTATGCAAAATACATGGACATAAGCATGTCTTTTTGTGATTGGATATAAGGGCCTTATGGCAGGTACTGTCTCAAAGGCTATGTCTACACTGAGAAATTGCAATTGCCGGCATGGAGCTCCAGCTGCTGGGGAACCCCAGGGGCTCCCTAACAGCTGGAATGCTGGCACTTGCCAGCACAGCGCTCCAGCTGCTGGGGAGCCCCTGAGGACTCCCTAGCAGCTGGAGTGCAGTCCCAAAAGGAGCCGCAGGGCTCTGTTCTGGCTGGGACTGCTCGGTCCTGGGAAGAAAGAAGCTCCGCGTTCCCTTCTAGCCAGGACTACTGGGGTCCCAGCCAGAAGGGAGCCCCACGGTCCCTTCTCCTTGGGATGTGAGCGGTCCCAGGGAGAAGGGAGCTGGGATGAGCCACTAGCGGCTTCCTGGGGAGAAGGGAGCAGGGGCTCCCTTTTTCCCCTGCTCTAAGTCGACTTAGGGCATCCACACTGCTTAAGTCGACTTAAGAAGTCGACTTAAGCATTAAAGTCGACTTAAAAGTAGGTCTTATTAAGTTGACTTTAAATTTCCTTAAGTTGACTTAAGCAGCAGCTTAAGTCGACTTAAGGAAACTCCAGTGTGGACACAGAGTAAATTAAGTTGACTTAAGCTTGCTTAAGTTGACTTAATTTACTAGTGTAGATGCACCCTTAGTGTTTTGTACAGTGCCTAGTACAATGAGTTCCTAATCTTAATTTGGTCCTTTAGGGATTCATAATACAAATGTGACATTAAGATTTTTCCCTTCTGAAACTTCATAAGGACGGTATCTGACAGATAAAAGAACAACCAGAATGATTTTGCATGATGTATGGATAAAGTTTTAAAAGATAAGAATAAAAATGCATGAAATGAAAGTCTGAGAAAATGCAAAGAAATGAAGTATTGCTGTCAGTGAAAATGTTTTAATTTTTCTAACATTTCATTAATAAATTGTATGATTTTTACTAGCAAGGACAAATTAAATACATATGAGTCTCTTACAAGAATTTTCCCTCTAAGTACCAACCACATATATTGGAAGTAGACTATGTATCTCTTCCAGTATAAACCCATTGACATCAATTAAGTTTCACCAGGGATGAGAATTTTTCCCATTTTGGTTAATTACATCATTATGCTAAAGCTAGACTAGGCAACTACTGAGGAGCAGACTGGAATTTCTAAAAAATGTGTGTGACATAAGCCCTAACCACCAACTCAGCATAAATCTCTGTCTGTAGCTCATTTGGGCAACCAGGGACATCACAAAAATGAATAAATAAATAAAAGCTGTGACTATATTTTCCATTTGCAGTATATCTGGAATAGAGTTGGAAAAATAGCTAAAGTTAAGCCATCCTGGGTTTAAAAGTGATGCTATTTAGCACCATTAAAGATAGCTCTTATTTATCCCTCTTTGCTTTCTGCCATCTGTGATGCCCCCATTTAAATATGAAAACAATATTTTATTCTTTTCCATTGACTGAACACTGACTCTTATTCCCTGCTGTTGCTTTCAACGTGTATGCCAGTATGTCTTTGCTGACTTTATTTTTGAAAATAACAATCTAATTTTTGTGCTTAAGTCCCACTTTTTTCAAGCAAGTCGGTAGAGAGGGAAAGTGAGGTACCAATCTGTAAAATGGAGATAATGATACCCATCTCTTTTATAAAATTCTTTGAGATCTACAGATGAAAAGCACTACATAAGAGTTAGATATTATATTATATTATTATTTATTATTATTTTATTATTATTATTAGCTGTTTTACATTCCCAAATGCTCGTGTGTGCACACGTTCTATATCTGCACCTTTAATTGAATGGGCAAATACAAATTGGAATCCTCATGTATACTTCTTTTGCCTGTAATATTAATATGAGATATACCAACAAGTTGCTATAGAGGAATATAATTTAATTTTTCATTGCAGTAGTACTTTGAGTCCTCGGGTGAGATTGGGATTCCCATCATGCTAAGGACTCTGCAAACATAGAGTAAAAGGCAGTCCTTGTTCCAAAGAATTTACAGTCTAAATACAGACAGGCAGAGTCGAAGAAAAGGGGTGTTCTCATCACCATTTTACAGAAGAGGTTCTGGCTCACAGAGAAATCAGGTAAATGTGCTAACTAACTTGGACTCCTGCTGCAAAATAGAGCAAAACATTACATGGTCATGCAGAAAATAGTAGGAGTGAAATCCTGACTCTGTTGAAGCCATTGGGAATTTTGCAGGGGCAAAAAGCAGGGGCATAGTCACATGTGGGCCTGGTAGGTGATAACAATTAGCACCCTAGACCCATGCAAATCAGAGCCTGCCTAAATGCTCTTGAATGAGTGGGGGAGGGTGGCTGATCTGGGTTATGTGATCTGATGATTGCTTTTCCACCATGTTGTTTCTTCTTCTTCCACTCCAAGATAGCAATCTCAGGAAAAAAGACCACTGTGTAATTCTATCTCTAATACCAGTGGTGCCTCCCGGCCAGGTAAGTAATAGTACTCTCTCTATGCTGTGGGTTTGAACTAGCGGGCTTGGGGAGTAACATGGTGAGGCAGGAACTTCAAAGTACCCAGGATCAGCAGCTGCATGAAGCATCCCCATTTCCCCAAGGTTTACTCCTGCCTCCCAAATGCTCTCAGCGGTCATGTCTTGGCCAGTTGCTGCCTCCCTGTTGAGGTGGGGGTGTACTGGATGGGAAGGGAGGAGGCAGAGCCTGACTAAGCAGTTTTTGTACATTTAAATTCTGATCTGAGATTATTTCCCTAACCTTCCTTCCCAAAAGAACTATCTGAACTGGTGCCACTGTTCATTGAAATTATGCTTGGTGTAAACATCGGGAGCTAAATAATCAGAAGGCTTCTGGAGTCTGGGTTTTGTTTTGTTTCTTAAGTGCCCCACAGTGACTTCTACCTGTATTTTGGGCCCAATGTCTTCCTTGGCTCTTCTAGATTTGTGGGTCTATTTGCATGTAGCTCTTTTCAGTCCTGAGTAAGAAGAGGTTATATTGCTGTGTCTGAGAGACCTTGTTTTCTTTTTTCTTCCCCCCTTCTACATCTCCGATAGTCCCTCCAAAACTGGTAATTTAGGCTACAGTAGTGGGACATGGGTGGCTCAGTAGCCTCTTATCCCTGTCCTGACCATGTGTGCATGATCTTACACCATGAGCTCAAGGTAGTAAAGCTTCCCATGTAATTTTTGTGACCACATCATAACAGATGCTGACTAATGCACGCTTGCTGTGTGCACATTGAACAAAGTCACTTACTGGATGCAGTCTCTGTTCTTTTGACTCAGACATAAACATTCATCACAGCCTCACCCCTATGTCCAGAGACCCAGAACTATCTTTTTTTTGTGAATTCTCCTATAATTGATTCATTCCAGACCATATCACCTCTAATAACGTATTCCCAAGAAAGTAATTTACTCTTTGTGATTCACAGTAACCGTCTTCCACTTCATAAAGCAGACATTTAATAATTCTCCACCTCTGTTGTGTTAGTGTCTACATAAATAAGGAGTTGCATAATCACACTCACAAATGAGAAATTCTCTCCACTGAACCCTCCCTTGTCTATAGAAAGATTAGGGTTGTAATTCAGGGTTTTAGTAAGTAACTCTGTTGTTCACAGAAGTTCACCTCACCTTGGTGGAGCATAGCCAAAGATTACAGACATGCTTTTGCATAAGATGAAGAATATAAGATTTGCTGGAATCATATTTTCTGTAATTAACATGGCATTATCATGGTTGGTGCTTTACTTTATTTCTGGAACTTTACCAGTGCATTCAGTTAGCTGAGAGATGATGCAGTTATTTGGATGCCAGGAAACAGAAGGTTTGCCTGATGACAATATCTACAAATAAAGATTAAAATTCAGTGTACAAAGTACCAGTATCCAATATCAATTTGAGTCTCTTTTTCTCATATCCCTTCTCTCTATTCTTAGTGCTTAGCATCTCTGACCCCTACAGAAAGATTAAGGAAGAAATGAAGGATGGAGATTGTCAATGTCTTCCCTGGTGAAATTCTAGTACTGAAAAGCAGGCCAACTTCTGAGGTCTCTCCCTCCTTTTTTTTTTTTTTTTTTTTGCATAACCATTCAAATTTTAAAAAACCCACTGCTATAAATTCATCCATTATAATATTTGCTATATTTTTACCTGTGTCTGTGCTTTAAGTTCCCTAATAATGTATGTGAAATGCCACAGAACACCAAACGGATATCTGTCCCTAATCACTTTCCTATTTTCTTCTAAATAGGGTGAAAGACCATTACGGTGACTATAAATATATTTACAGTAGCTCCTAGATGCCCAGAGGGCCTCACTGTGTTGAGTGAGATACAAACAAACAAACAAACAAACAAAAAAACAAACAGTAAGACGTTCTCCAGTTCAGCAAAGGGTTTAAGCATGTGATTTTTAAATACATGCTTAACTTTAGTGTTTTGATTAATATAGATCAAACAGCTGAACAAGGACCCCAGAGAATTTACATTCTAGTTAAAGATGTGATGCCATATAATGGAAGAAGAATACGAAGGTAACAGTAATAGAAGCTGGTCTTGTATGACATCATATGTTCTTCAGGTTTTAATAGACTTTTTTCAAGTAAATCACTTGCATTTTTCCTTGTGTGGTTGATACATGGGTCAAGATTTTTGAATCTTCTACTATTTATTCTTCTCAGGATTATTACTTGGCTTAAATCACTGTGACTTCCCTTCAGAGAGAGGAGGGCAATTTGAGTCCTTCTCTGGAGCCTATCAGCAAGTTAATGAGAAAGGTAGTCCTCCAGGAGCAAGGCTCTCATCCACCTTCTTTTTTAGGATGTACAATTTTTTTTTCTTGTTCCTGGTATTTTTAATAAACATGTACAGTCTTCCATCCATGATATAGGATCTGAATACTTTTATTGTCCCATATTTGCAATGCTAAAAGTAAATGGATTATGCTGTATTAGGTTAACACTCCAAAAAATACTTAAATATATAAAGCCAGAAACAATGTTAAACAGTTTTTTAAAGCACTGAATGCTGTGAGGGGGTATGTACACCCCACCCTGGTTGAGAAAGATGAAATGAGCTGCTATGGGCTCAATCTGCCTCAACTCAGTCCCCTGCAATAGGGTGTCATGCTGGGAGGAAGAGGTTAAAAGGGGAGAACCCAGGTCAGATGGGGGCTGATTGTGTGTGCGGGAGAATAGGCCCTCAGCTCTGTCTGGACATGTATAAATTGTAGCTAAGAGGTGGCTTCCTCATTTGTATAGCTGTATCTGTTCTAGTGAGGCTGAAAAGAGAGCCTAAAAACAGTGGTATGTCTTGGGGTGGTACGGGTGGCTGACCAGGCTAGTTGCCCAAAATACAATCCCACTTGACCCACTGGGTATGTGCTCAGCCCAAGCTGTCACCCACACTGCTTTGGACACTCTGACATTTTGAGGTGCTAGCTCACGCACAGCTATCATAAATACATCTCCCTCCCAGCTAGAATGTTGATGTTGAGAGAAACCTGGCTGGGAAAAGGACTTGCGTAAGAGACTGCTGCTGGCTGGCTCCGAAAGAAGGTAGGCCTGATGCAATACTATCATTTCAGCTTGCTGCCAGTGCCTTATTTGTTGCTGGGAAACACTGCCGCTGGTGTGCATTACCTGAATGGGGTGAGAGCCCAAGAAAAGACATTTTGTACTGGGCACCTGATTGGGGACCCTGCAGGTTGGCTGTGAGACCAGAAATGATCTTGTCACAAATACTTGAATATTATTGTCACTCAGCCATCCTATTTGAACCATGAATCAATCCCCTGCTATGATCACTTCAAATGACTTGTTGTGCAGTCTGTGTAAAGGGCCTGGCAGAATTTAGATACTGCTTAATAAATGTCATATGATCGATGGAGAAGAATAGGACACCAGAGTGTTTAGCTTTGCAAAACTCAAGAAAATGTAGCATGGATTAATGTTAATTTGGCACAGATTTTACTCAATAGATTCCTTCTTTTTTTCTCCACAGAAATGATAATTGAAAACTTACACAGTGTCTTAAATAAACCAGGGACAGCTGAGAAAATCAGCAGATTGGCCTTTTGTTTCTGTTTATAGTAGATTTTGGCAACAAGCTAGTTGATGCAGTCTCTGTAGGACACAGCTATTATGTATTCCAGATGTGCTTGACCTTGGATAAAAAACATATTGCCATAGAGATTGTCAGTTTATATACTTTTAATACAAGTCATCAGCTACTTTAAAATATATTTTCAAATAATCAACTGTCTCTACATGATTGTTTATATTGTAGTTCAGTATGGATGTCTAACTTCACTGAAATGCTTAGATTTTAAATTTCAGGATACAGTTTAGCTTGACGTGCGTTGTATAGTTCCTAATAAAAGGGAGATAAAAGATTTTGCTCAGTACTTGCAAAAGGATGTTAAATAGCCCCTTCCCTGTCATAGTAAATTATTTCCTATTCCAAATATAATTCTCATCTTTGTACCTAAATTTTTGCAGTTAAAGCTGGAAGACTTTGTTCTGACTTGGAATAAATTGCTCAATTTTTCAGCCAGATGTCCACATCTAATAATCAGAAATCCAATGCCGAGCTGGTTAAGTAAAGCGCTGTAAGACCTTGAATATTTTCACTTACTGTTTGACAGTCTGAAGTTAAGCAACAATTCAACTGCTTAAATCCAAAGGGTAACTGTAATCTTAAAAAGCCTGAAGCATTTAGGGGTTCACTCATGATTCTCTGCAATAAATTATTTCTAAGTAGCGATGACATAGTCTCTAATTTGTTGAGATGTCAGTAAAACACAAGATGGATGTTGTAAGGAGGAGAATGAATTTCAGAATATACTGTTTCCCATCTACCTTTACTTTAAATAATTTTGTTTCATTGAAAGAAACATTTATTTTTTGTATTACTTTAAAAAAAAAGAGGGGGGGGGAGGATTGGCATGTGATGGTAATGGTTAGATAGCGACTAGAGCAGGGGTCGGCAACCTTTGCTGACCCCTGTGCCGGCCCCTCCTCCTCAACCCTCAGCTGGTGCTGATAGCCCACTCGTGGAAAGAAGCCACCTGGAGTGGCTCCTCTCGGCAGCGTGCCTGGGGACTCCTATCCCCAGGCACGCCATGGAAAGAAGTTGCCCGGAGTGACTCCTTTGGCATCAGCACACCACAGAGAGGAGATGCTCTGGGCGGCTTCTTTACATGGTATGCCTGGGGCATGGACATGGCAGGGACATCCGCACTGCAGCCGCCCCTGAAGGAAGCCACTTGGAGTGTCTTTTGATGGCAGGAGTGGCAATTTCTGTGGTGCCACAGAGGATGCTGAGTGCCTCTCCAAATGGGCTCGTGTGCCACTGTTGGCATGCGTGCCAGGGGTTGCCTACCGCTGGACTAGAGAACTCTTCCTCCATTTAGGCATGGACACAACAATGTACATTTCCCTGTATTCTAAGTCAGTATGTCTCAGTGCTGACTCAGAGAGCCAATCTCAGTAGATGAGATGATGGTTTTAGTTGCTGTCCATTCAATCTTAGACCTCTCTGCTGAGATTAGCACATTTGTTGACATCTGAGGGGATGGATTTGTGAAGTTGACATATAGTCTCCTGGAGTAGGGGACATATTAGGGGCAGGGAGAGGGTGTGACAGAGCTCTGTTCCACCATACCAGTTATCTACTGCGGTAAATGGCCCAGGTATGGTAATGGCCCCTATGTCAGTGGTGCAATTTAGAGTGGCTGCCAGCAAACTTTTTAAATTGGACAGGACCAGGTTCTGAGTCAGGGAGCCTTTTTCCTGTAGTAAGCAGAGCTCTGACACAGGAGAGAATGTTTCCCATAATTCCCTTGTTTGTGTTATAACTGAGCAGGTGGCTTTAACGATGGGACGGGTACTGCTTTATCCAAGTTTGGGACAGTAATCTTGTATCTTGGAAAGCATGGGACAAGTGGAGAGGTGAAAGGAATATATCTGCAATGGAATAATATATTTGGTCTACTTTATGAAAATACACAAATGGTCAAATGCTTTTGGACAGTGTAGGAAGGAAAAACATCTGTGACAAATAAATTGCTGAGAACTATTGCAGTGTTAGCAATCTGATGTAACTTTATAATAGTTCTTATGCTCAGACTAGCCCCAAATCTAAATCTTGCAAATTGTTAGACAGTGTTTTAGTGGAGGATCTCAATCTGCCTCCACCAGCGGTCCTTTTGTCTTGGACAGACAGAGGGCAGGTCTATATTGCTTACCCTTCTCAGTGGCAGTTGAACTGAGATACTCAAGTTACTTGTGTATCTCAGTTTGAATGCCTAACTCCCAGCTTGTCCACTGTCCTGAGTTAAAGGGAAGGACCTCCCTACAACTGAGCACTATGCATTTGCCATAGTGTTCTTCTGGGATCAAATTTCCTGACTGGTTGAGCGGGTCTTCACAGACTTGAGCAGTTGATCAGGAAGTTTGAACTGATGATGACGAATTTGCTGCTGTCAGTGAAGTCCTGCCCTGATATGGTACTTAGGTGATGTTTGGTAAACTTTTGATAAAGTGAACAATAGATGTTTCAAACCAATCCTCCTGCAATTTATTCAATTTGCTGGACCACTGAGGATGAACAGGTGCAATCAAACCACATTGCCAAATTCTGGCTCCAGGCCATACTTGTGATTAAAGAAGTGCAGCTAGAAAGGAAACCATGGGGTATAGTTTTTGTGCCGCAATTCTGATTTTTCCAAAATTTGTTAAACTGACACTCAGAAATTAATATGGATTAGCTTAGAAGTCAAAGGTCAAGAACGCTAACATTTGATCAACCTAAATGCCACATATGTAGTGCAGCGAAGTGGGCCTGCATGACCCTACTGTCCTATCCCTTCTGTAGATCTTGAAGTTTCACAGAATTTGTGTATTCAAAAACTCCTTAACTTAATCTGCCACCCCCCCACCACCAAAATTAAATTTTATTGGATAATTTTTTTGAAAAATAGATGCTATAGTGCTATTTATATCTCCAGAACACTTGCATTGCGTTATGATGCTTGTTTGTACAAAAAGGTCATGTGACTTAGTCAGCATCACAGGGGGTATGGGTATCAATCCCAGCAGTAGAATTCAGTCACTTGTTCCCATTCCTGTGCTCAGGTAACAGGGCAAAGACTCTTGGATCTTGCAACTATCTGAAATTCTGCCTTCATGTGTCAGGAGATACTACTTTTCAGGAGCTGTTATTCCCCAGATCTGCATAAAAGCTGTCACACCAGTAAAATAGACTATCAACTTCAGCTTTGTTTCATTAATGTTTATTGTATTAAATCTTCCATATGTGTGGTGAATTGAAAAAGAAATACATAGTGTGGAGTGCAGGAAAGGAGGGAACCCTCAACAGCGGGGTGTGATTTCACAACGAATGATCTCAGGCTATGTAGACATACTGCTGATTATGTTCTCTGATTTCCAGTCAAAGTGATATTGCTTGCTTTTGAAATTTGAACATCTAGAGGGAATTAAAAGTACAATAGATTATGTAGCACATTTGCAGAGGCTACAGTACAGCAATTGCCCTAAGTGATCTTGTTGCTTTAATATACGCTGCAACTTCATTTAACAAATGAGACTGCCTAAAATTCTCTGACTTTAAAAAGTAAAATTCTTTCTTTATTACTCTGACAGCAATGTTCTTCAGTAAATGAAATTATTAGGAAAAAGTCACACATTTTACAGATAGGTGTGTTGAAATAATGGTCTACTCATCCTTCATTAAAGTTCCAACTAGCTTGACATATGGCAAGTAGTTTCTCATTCACACTGTGATTCATAATGCTGTAAATAGGATAATTGTCTATATTTTCAGGGGTGAATATCTTGGTATAAAAATGTGCTTTTGATGGGAACTTATTAGATAATATCCCAGCCCAACAGCAGACCTTTGTTTTAACAACACCAAACCTCTTAAACTATTTTTACTTTGCAGGAAAAAATAAATAAAATTACTAGTTCTAGATGTGTAGATTAATTAGGGTTGTTTTTTTTTTTTAAACTAAAATGTTGTAGGATATTACAATGGATATAATGTTAGTTGTGGTAGATAATGAAATACTTGGAATAATTCTGAGATAGTTAACTGCTACGTATGTGAAAGTAAAACGAATACTGCAAGTACCAAGGTTATAGATAACCTTCTTTCTTGCTCATTGTGGATATCATCACCACTCAACCCTGTAACCTGGTCATCATCTTTGACTCCAGCCTCTTTACATCCTCCTATTCATGATATGTCTAGGTCTTGCAAATTCTTTCAGCATAACGTCTAAAATGCAACCTTTCCTGTTCATTCACAAAGCTGAACAAGTCTTGTCTAGGCTCAGATTACTATGGATGAAAAACGGAACATCCTTCTCTCTAGATTTGTCAAATGCAACCTTCTCCTGTTTGTATCCATTCAGAATGATGGTATAAAGACCATTCTCCTGGCCCGATGCTTGTACCAGATCACCCCCTCTTTGCATCCCTCCACTAGCTCCCCATTCTCTGTTTCAATAACCATAAGCTGTTTGTCTTCACTTTGAAGGCCTTTCACGACCTATCCCAATCATAGTTCCTCTCTCATTCACTATTCAAATGTTGACTTCCATCTCCAATTGGGCAATGATGCCAGCTTCCATTGCCCACTTGTCAAACTTTCAAAAAAGTCTTTGTTTTTCCTCTTAGGTAGACTCATATACTTGAGAGGAGCTCCCAGCAAATACCTGCACAGCACTTCTTTTCCTGAAAAGGTGGCTGCTCCCTAATCTCAGGAAGAAGCTAAAGAATGCCCAGGTAGCCTCCAAAGAATAGAATGAAAATATTTGAGGAGTATTTC
Organism: Pelusios castaneus; assembly: GCA_007922175.1. Classification (NCBI taxonomy): domain Eukaryota; kingdom Metazoa; phylum Chordata; order Testudines; family Pelomedusidae; genus Pelusios; species Pelusios castaneus. The sequence goes on from ML685851.1 coordinate 8,559,203, forward strand.
TTAATGCATGCAAATCATTCTCTGTTTCATATGAAATCTTCCCCTACTGAGTAGTGAGCCCAACAATGGGGAGGACCAGGAAAGTTGAGCAATGTACTGTAGAAAAGGCCTAAAACCTGAAGTACACGGAAAAACACAGTGGAATGGGCCCTCTGATGTGAGGAAATCTCCATGTAGCCAGTTCATGTTATACTCTGCCACTACGGGCAGCTCATTATGTACACAAATTACAACTTTCAACTTTTAAAAATTTCCTATATCTACATTTACATAATAGCCTGTACCAATTTTGAAAGTATTGAATTGTAAATTCTATTAGCAGTTTCAAGCAAGCTTTCAATAAAGGCCAGGTTCAGGTGAAAAATGTCGTATTAGTGGTACCATGAGGGGAAAAGTATGAAAACTGCCTTATATGATTTAATAAATTAGTTCAATCTGGAACTATAAACTCTAATATGCATTAATTAAAATTAAATATGCTGTCACATCACTTCATGGCAGTGCAGGTGCCTTCATGTGTTTAATTATTCTTGTGGTTAATATTAATGGTTTATAAGTACCTTCCTGGGTGAAAAATACCAGATACTAAAGAACTCTTAGGCTAGTGGAGAAGGATGTAAAAAATTTAACCTAGATGAATTTAAAATACAGGAAAAGCTTTCAACAGTGAGTATGATTAACTAGTAGAACAGACCACCAAGTGCAGTGGGTCTCCATCTCTTGATGTCTTCAGCTCAAGACTGGGTGCCTTTCTGGTAGATCTGCATTACTTAAACAAGTTATTGACCTCAGTATAAAGGTAGCTGGATGAAATGATCCGGCCTATTATGTTGAAGGTCAAATTAGATCAGTGGCTCTCAACTTGTCCAGACTGCTGTACTTCTTTTAGGAATCATAGTTTTTAAGACAATCACTGCTTACCAAATCTGACATAAAAATACACAAGTGTCACAGCACACTAGTACTCAGATTTAGTACTTTCTCATTTTTACCATACAAGTACAATATTTATATTCCAATTGATTTATTTTATACTTGTATTTCAGTGTATAATATATAGAGTGGGCATGGTCATACTGAGCTGGTCATAATCCTGCTTGGAGTAGCACCCTAGCAGACACATATCAGCGAGGGAAAGGTGATTCTAGGTGGAGTCAAAGACATGTTGTATCCGTCATCAATACCATAATATGCAACTGACAGCACTGAAATATGCATATATTCTGGCTGCTTTTTAGGAGTAGCTGCTCATTTGCTGTACTGTTTGTACCTTGGATACAGAATGGGGCCATCATCTGCTTATTCTAGTGTCCTCTGCGTTTGCATATATCCTCCATTTTGCTGGTGCAGATTGTAATACCCTCACTCATGTTTGAACAGCAAGTTACTCCAAAGTGTAGAAACGGACGTATTCTGTGGAACTCCAACTATCAGCGATTTTGGAGCTAGTATTTGGGAAGGTCTGCTTATGGGGCACGGGTCCTTTAAGAACTCAGGAAATGGAGCCTGGAAGGGGAATAGGAGGAGTGCAGGAGGTCATGGAGGAAAAACCCAGAGAGGGGTTGACTTTAAGACCGCTAGAATAAAAGTTTGCTCTTATTTGCATTTAAAACTGAGTGATCTTCAAATTACTGGCATATCACAGTGGGATGTGTTCTTTTAGTTTATAGTGGAACAGAGCAATTTCTGTAAAACCTGGAGGATGCTCTCTTTATGAGAGTTTGTAGAAAGGTCAGAACAAACAAAAATTGAGTTCTCTTTTGTGGGTCAAAAAGAAGTCTACAAGTGGGAATATTCTCCGGTGCACTGATATGTTTTTCCTGGCTCCTGCCATGCAGTTACACTAGTGAAATCCAGCCAATGCTCTGTTCTTAACTTTTGAATGTTTGAACACTTACAGTTGATAAAAGACATTGAAAAAGCCAAGTGTCTGTGTGGGCTTTTTTTTTTTTTAAACTTCCTCTAATTAAAGACGTTCAGTGAAGTACATTCCAGGGAAGACAATTTTAAATGGCACCAGCTGTTCTGAAAAGGAGACTTCAAAAATCTTGAAACATGATTGAACAAAACCATAGTGTGTTTTCACTCTTTCCCATGGTGGAGTTGGAATCTAACAGGCATTATGGATACAGCATCTCAAAGCATGTCCTGCTTTGGGTTTGCATCTTGGTACTATGGGGAGTAGGACTCAATTGTAATTGATATGATCTATTGCTCAAACACAACATGCAACAAAATGTTAGGGAATCGCAAGGAATTAACAATGTGCATATTCACTTCTAGACCTTCACTGGAAGCTGTTCTAGCCAGACTCTGACATGCAGTGAATAAAATCCTAATAGAAGAACAGTTTGCTTGTACCATACTTCAGTAGACAGACATACTGTGTGAAGCCTGAAAAAACACAGCCAGGCTCCAAATCTAACAGGAAAAAGTCACAGTAGCCAACAGAATTCTTATTGACGGAGAAAATTTCACCCCCTCTCTCCCTTTCCTGAAAGGAAAAAGACTCTTATTGTGTATTACAAACGTGCAATCTTATAGTTTCAGGGGAAAAGATTTTTATCTGCTTCCTTCCCACTGATCTAGTTCTAAGTAGCCTGCTGGGATCGCCACAGACCTGGTTTACTGTCAGTCTTAGATCATATTCAGTCACATTATACATCTTGTGCTCTGATGCCGAACTCCCTCTTGAGCTCAGTATGCTCCTTAAACAGCCAGTGAACCAAATAGATTTGGGGCTGATTCCGATCTCATACTAAGGAGAATGGATATGTCAGTGGAATCTGTATAGATACATGTGTGCAAAAGGAGAAACAGGCTGCTGGGTTTATATTTTGTTGCATCAGAGAAAAGAATGCTGATCTTGATAAAGGTACATTAAATCTTTTCATCTGAAACCATTCCCAAGGTGTGAAAGCACCTGACCTAGATTTCATCCTCCTACAGAAACCCAGGATGTGCAGCCGTTTGTGGGGATGGTTGAATTTCCATTGGATTGCCCATCCTTTTCTCTCACAAGGCAGCAGAGCTTTTGTTGCCAAGTTCCTTTGGTGTGGCAGTGAGGCTGTTAATCTGTTTCAAACTGCAATAACTCGTGGTAGGAGAACCAGATGGTGAGTGGACACTAGTGCCTTGGACCCCAGGTGACAGCCTTGGGTTCTTCCATATCTCTCAGACGATGGAACTGCTTGATTCTATCAAAACAAACAGGGAGTCCTGTGGCATTTCTACAGACTAACAAATTTATTTATCACTTGAACTTTTGTGGGAGAAAATTCCACTTCGTCAGACAAAGATTTTTCTCCCACGACAGCTCATGTGATAAATAAATTTTGTTAGTTTTTAAAAGTGCCCCAGGACTCCTTGTTCTGTTTTACTGAACTAGAGTAACACAGCTTCCTTTTTGGAACTTGATTCTAGCATGTCTTGGTCTCTGGGTAGCAGCCTGTAGCAAGGGACCATGGCCTTCCCCTGGGCTTGAAGAAGGGCCTGAATGCCCCTCCTGGCCAGACCCAGGAACTTCAGGGCTCTGGCCCCGGAAGCAGAGGGGCGGGGCCAGGACAGGAAGAAGAAGGATAAAAGCCCAGTCTGGCAAATCAGTAGGGCCTGAGCTGCTGCAGGGGCAGGATGTGCTGCTGCTGAGGCTGTGAGCTGGACTAGGCTGGGCCCCTACCAGGGGGCAGCCCCGGTCCCCCCTGGCTAGAAGGCCCGATGGCCTGCCCAGTCTACCTGGCCCCAGCGACTGGGAAGGGATTCCAGAGGCTAGAGACTGGGGGAAGCGTTCCTGGGCGCACCATGATCTGGGCCCAGGGCCTCTCCCTGCGGATGATCTCGAGGAATTCCCCTTGGCTGAGGACCCCAGCCCCTAGGAAGAAAACCGACAGCAGCTGGACCCTATGACCTCTGCCAAGGAACCAGAGGAGCTCCCGGACCTGCTGCCTCTGGGCACAGAGGGCCTGGTTGGGGTTCCCTGAGTGATCCACCCAGAGGACCCTGACAAGTTGCCCCAGGCCCAGGGCAGGAGAACGTAGCCCAGGGGCGGCTGGCTGCCACATAGCAGGTGGTGGAGCCGGCTGGTGTCAGCGTGTTGTAGCTGGAGCCCTGCTGACCCAGTGACTGACCCCTCAGTCACTGGAAGGGCCCTGGGCTGGGACGCAGTGGAGATGGGTGGGCCTGCGTCCCCTTCTCTCATCCCTTCTTCCCAACCACCCGGAGTGCTTGGGCCTGCCCTGCCCTGCCTCGGGGCCGGGGGCGACTGACTCTTTTTGTGGACGGGTGCGGCCTTGTTCGGCCGGTGGACTGGCCGGCGGCGCGTGGGCCAGTGCCGACCAGCCTACACAGCCCAACTGTTTCCCTATCCTTGTAACACAATTGGCCTATTAGTGTTTGGTACCTGTAAACTCTTTTTTGCCCCTGTGACTTGTGATCAATAATCGATTAAGTAACTCAAGCAGCTTCTTCAAAACAAAGTGCAGTGAACAGTAAGAAAGGATAAGATGAGAAAAGGCCTAATTCTTACCTACCCTTTATTCTTTCCTTACTAGTATCAGATAAGTTCCACTAAGTCAGGACCTCCCTACCAACCAGCTACAGCATCCTCTATGCCAGACTCTGTCAGACTTCTCTCCAGCTGCTGTTGCCCTCTTTATACGTTCTTATCTTTGCCATTGTTGCATTTCCTGTTGGCTTCCCTCTGACAACAGCTTTAACTCTATCTAGTCAGGTCTGATAATATCATGAGCACTTCTGTTAACCTGACTGATATCTAAACAAAATGCTACCAAAGGGGGAATAAAGGGGATATTTTCCTCATTTACCACTCAAATGTTGCATTAATAGATGTGTTCAGAGTAAAAGTGGGTAGAGGATATAGACTCCATTTCTACTGAGATATGGTGGGGGGGGGGGGGGGGCTGATCTTGTCTTCATCTTGCTGTGTGGAAATAAAAAGACTTGCAGTGAGCCATGTAGCATGAAAATAGAACAGATGCAATAAATTTTTGCATCCTTAGGCATATCTACAAGGCAAGGCAAACGTGTTATTTAATACCTTGTAGAAGAAGCAGAATTCTTTTAGTAACATTAAAGGCTGCAGTCTCTGCCATCTGATTTAGTAGAGGATGCAAATTTCATTGCATCTCTTCATGCTGCCATTAAACTCGCTAAATTAACTCCTCACTTCACTATTGATTCCAGCGACTCCTCAAATCTCCCTACAAAAGATCTCAAGAACCACTGAATAATTTTTGAAAACCACATTCCATTTAGTTGAACATACAGCAACATTAAATCTAAAGCGATGATCAGTCACTGTTCTAGGTACTCCTAAGTTAATAGTTATTGAAACACTAGGACCAGATCCACACAGGGTTTGGGCACCTTGAAAATAACTGAAATCTCAAACCCTGGGTAAAGCACCTAGACTCCCTCTACAATGCCTGAAGAAAAAAAAGGTAACAAAGAATGGGATGAACAAAAGCTAGTGGAAGATTCTGATAAAAAGGGGTCTGGCCTAAGCCTGGCCTGTTATGTTGGGTCACTATCTCTGCCTGCAATCCACAGCCAGGAACCCTGCCCTAAATTCCGGGGCCTAAACCAGTCCTGTCTGCCTAATCCCACAAAATGGCAGTAGAGGGAGGGAGGGGGAAGGATGAGGAAGAGCCAGCCTTCCTTATCTCTGGCAGGGAACTCAGACAGGGTCAACTCCGCCCTTTTGTTTGATGAGGCAACAGAATTCAAATTGAGTTCTCCTGCCTCTCCAGTGAGAACCTAACCACTGGGCTAATGGTTATAAAGGAGCTGCTGTTGTCCTTCCTGCTCTTGTGTGGCATTCGGTATGTGCTCAGCATGCCTGCTGATCAGGCCCTGCAGATGAGATGGGCCAGAGGCAGCTGTGTAAGCAACGAGAGGACTTTTGCAACAAATTTATAGGTGCCAAGTAATTTTAGGTGTCAACAGGGAGAGGGGCTGGAGACAGGTAGGGCTACTGTCACTTCACACTTCTGAGAAACTGGACTTGGCAGCAGTGTAAAATATGGGGAGAAAGTTGAATCCAGAGTGGGGTGGTATAAGGAGCCCCTTTCCTGTTGGCATAATGGAGAGCTGGTGGGACCAAATAGGAGTGAGTGGTGCAGCAACCTGATGCTCAGCCCTGTCCTTTCCGGAGTCCTTCCATGGTCCTGGCCTGTAGGGAAAGGCAGAATCTGAGTAGGGGTTCTGTAGACTACATTAGCGACTAAATCTGGGGTTTAGGCACCTTACTATTCGGCCATAGTAATTATTAAGATCCAGATCCTCAATGGTATTCAAGTACCTAACTTTTACCGAAACAATGGGAGTTAAATCCCAGATCTTCACAGATCCTAACATCTGTTGTTTTCATTGTAACTTAGGTCCTTCAATACCTTTTTGAGGATCTGGGATTCAGTCTTAAAAGCACCTATTGGTTTTTAATAATCTTATCCATAGACCAAACGTGTACTGGGGGAGGAGGAGGGAGTATGAAAGAAGTTCCTTTCCCTTAGTGTATACAAAAACTTACCCTCAATGGTCTCCAAAAAACCCTGTTGAGCAAATGGCTCTTGGAACATGCTGAAAGTCACTAAATCTGGGTTATTTCAGCTACAAATGGGCCCATACCCACCAGCAGGCCTGCCTGCCCTCTTCTTCTACAGCGCTCGGCAGTGGTGCGAGCTTCTCCGCCACAATTGGGAAGGTAGACTGGGTGGCTGTGGTCACAAGTGGGGGTGCTGCAGGTAGATGGACAGGGTGGGCTGCTCTCGTCTGACACTGCCTCATAGCTCTGGTCCCAGGCAGCTGCTGCAGCCTGTTTGGCAGGGGCCAGACTGCCTATTCTCCTTCCGACAGTCCAGCTGCTATGCAACTGGAGCATTGTCAGGAAGCTTGGCCAGGCCCACCCTGGAGACTCAGGGGCCTGGCCAGAAAACAGGGGCTGGCTATGCCCCTGATTTCAGTACATGTTCCATAATCCCAAGGCCCTTACAGAGAACTTCCTCAAAAGGGGTAGTCCAGCTCAAATGCTCCTAAGTACTCCAGCTATGATAGCATGTCATGGGGGAGAGAGGTGATCTCTCAAATAGGCAGGATCCAAGCTTTATAGGGCATATGCCCACATGAAGGTATTGCTTATAGACTGCTCTGATCACCCCTCAGCTAAAGCTGTTCTACATGAATATGTGAATAAGCCAAGTCTGTATGGCTGCTGAATAATGATTAGGTGGGCCCTAAGTGCTTTTTACCCATTCTTTTCCCCCTTTTTTTGCAATCTTCAAATGAGATTTATTTCTCAAACTCTGTGTGCTATCTCTTTTTTTCCTCCCATGCAACTTGTTCTTTCAGTTTGCACATAGCCCTTTCATTCATGTCTGAAGGGTGGTTTTTTTGTTCTTGTTTTAAATATCTTACCAATAAAGTTCTGGGAAGAGGGCTTGTTAGTTGACTGCTACAGCCATGGTGGAACCCAAAATCATTATCTCGTCTCTTGTTCTTACACAACCATTAGTTAGTTTGTCTTGTCTGGCTTTTTGGCCATATCAGTGAATTAAAAAGAATAACTGTAATATGGGTGGTGAAGATTCCCTGATTAGTCACATCTGCACTAATGTCTGATACAAGTGTTTATAGAATCTACATCTGTGCCCATCCTTTTTTTTAAATATATTTCATGTTGAGTATGAATTTCACTACATTTCTGTTGGGGAGAGCTGATATTTAAAAGAAAAAAAATCAAATCTCAAATGATCCACAGCTATTAAAATTATACACATATTGTAGTTAATGTCTATATAGTTACATATAAGCAACTCTTATTTTCCCCCACTTTTTCCTGCGTATGAATGATGATTTCACATTAAAAAGTAAACTCTTCAGAGTAAGAGCTGTGTCTTCCTGTGGGTTTGTCCCGGCACTTAGCATGATGGGATCTCAGTTCTGATTGGAGTACTATCACAATACTACCTATAAATGTATTAATAGGAGCACATTCTGGGGTAATCTGCCTGTGTGCTAACGGCTGTACCTTTGACATGCCCATTATCTTCCTCTCTTCTCTTGCAAAGACTAATCACACAAGTCACGTTGGTGAAAAGAAACAGGATCCAGAGGCTCCTGTGGTGGTCACTCAAATATTTGCTCATCAGTGTGGCAGGAACACACAGCATTAATGTACACTTTTGAATCTAACCAGGATTGGGACTCGATGGCATATTTAAAGCTATGTTAACATATACATAAACAGTACAGTTGCCAGACTCCGTGCTGCTTGTTTGTATGTGGAGCTAAGCTTGTGGCACTATTTTTGTTACAGTGGAACACTGTTAAAATACTGTCCTTGGGATGATGCCTCCTATTGGATATTCTTAGACTTAATGAGATGTAGCAATTGAAAGGAGAAAAAATTCAAATGTGCATCATGAATTTTAGCAAATCTATCTATGTTTATATCTATTTTATATAAGCCAGTTGCTAAATGAAAGTTTCTGTTGGGACATTCTGAATGTTGGTGTCTCACAGCAAAAAGGAAAGGATATAGCTAGAAAAAGATGTCAGGAAAAGAGAACTGAGATCATTTGACATACAACTGGAAAGAGAAAATGAAGGGCAGAAGAAAAAATGAGAACTACAGGCAGGGTTTAAAATAAGATTTTTTCACTTTGGGGTATTTTAAACTAATCTCCTGAATTGCCCTTAACAACATAAACCGAGACTTTAAAAGGTTTCTGGTTTGGAAAATGTACCTTGAGATACTCTGAGAGCACACTGTTAAAAATGAAATACCTTTTCAATGGCTTTTCCAGCAGTGAAGTGCCTTCTACATTCTATCTGATCTTGGTGAAACTTTAGAAGGAGCAATATAACTACTTGATCACATGGCAAAAACTGAAAATACCACTTTAGTTTTTACTTGGTTTAATTGTATTGTAGTAATATTTTCACACAAAGAAACCAGCGCAATAACAGTTATTTAATATTTGAGTCATCACATTATAAAGACTTACAAACTTTGGAATATCGGCATAGAAACTTTGGAATACCGGCAGTGAAACACATCATCATCGTAAGTGTAGGGCTGGAACAGAATGGTGGCAATTTAAAAAAATAAAATAAAAAATCCACTAAGGGCCAGAAGTTTGATCCTGCTCCTATTGAGAGTCAATGGCAAATGACTTTAATGGAACAGAATCAAGCCCTGAATCTTAGACTTCTTAACAAATAGTCCCTCTGCTTTGAACAGGACAGCTCACATGAGTAAGAAGAGCAGGATTTGGTCCTTGATCAGTTCAGAGTAAGATGGAAATCATACAGTAGAATAAAACAACCAGTATCTTTTATTTTAAAAAATATAAAATACTCTGTACTTCAAAAACTTACTAGTATGTCTGTAATTGCAAATGAAACTACTCATTGCTTGGGGAATATATATTAAACATATTTTAAAAAAATGGTTCTCTCTCAGTGGCATTAATTATCCTTCTACTTTCTTGTATCTGACCAAATGTTTACAATATCTGGCAATGGGAACCATTTTGTGCATTTTTAACAATACACTAGCAGATTACTGACTAAATTTGGACATGAAGGAAGTAGGTGCAGTTTCATCATGTATCGATGTACATTAACTGGTTTTGTTATGCTTAAGCGCTAACAGAGTATAGAGGAAGGGGAGGAAAAAACCCCTTTCTAACAACTAGTGAAGTTATACAATCATTTCATATTTGTGTTACCATAACTTAATAGAACAATGATGAGTGAATGAGAAACTTTGAATTAGTTCTATCTACAGTGATACAAAGCTTGAGAGGATTAATCAAAACTTCAAACTGGAAGTCAACCTATCACATCTCTTGTGGTGAAAGAATAGTCAACTATTTTAAACGTTGTGGACCAGATGGTGTAAAGCAGAGTAGCTTCATGGACTTCAAAAGAGACTTTCTTATTTGATTCTAGTGATGGTATCCTAATTTATGTCTACTGAAAATCTTGCTCTGTTCTAAATTCCCCTCTACATTGTTAAAAACTTGAAACATTAAAACTGGCCTACTTGCTCAAGGTAGAAGATTTTTGCATATTTAATTTCTGTAGCATGCCAGCAATTACAAGATTTATAGACCCTATTTGCTGTCAGGACACTGATAGAAGTAATATTTAGTTTGCTTTTCACAGTTTCAATACATATCAATTAACTTTAATGAGACTTTTCTTTTAATCTGTGACTAATTAATAACAACAGCATTACAATGAACTATATGCAGATGGATTGCACTGTTCTTGCCATTACATCAACAGTCCTTAAGATTGGGTCATATCAGATTTCAAAATTATTCTGTCTCTTGCCCTCTTCTGTATGAAATCTCCTTTGTTTAGAACATTTAAAATATGTGCTCCTTCCCTCTCAGTGTCTGAAATATGTTATCCATCTCTACTCTGTCTTGGCCACTCTTATATGTTTGATTTACATCCTTGACCTCAGCCTGCCAATAATGGGTTTGTTGACACAAAATTCTGCCCACCATGATGGTCTCTCCAGCACCTTGCTGCCTTGAAAGACTATTGCCCACAGATTTTTATACAGCTGGAAAAGAAGAAAAATGTAGATTAACATGAGCAGAAAATCATCTACATTTCACAAGGCTTTAAACAATTCAAATAAAATGTAAAATGTTCAACTGTATTTCTAGGAATACAGAATAAGTGCAAGGAATAAGCACAAAATAAAGTGTATAACTTTATGAAAGCAAGAACAAAACGAATTTGGGGATCTTCAACGGGGTAAAATGGACTAGCTCTGTTGACTTAATTGAGGGAGGCTGAATTAGGCCACATAAGGATCTGGCATTTTAACTTTTTAATTGCTACAAAACAACTAAAAAAACAGTGAAAACTCTGTTTCCTGTTTTCTACTTAAATGTCTTAGTGATATCAGTTATATCAACAGTTCATAGAGGAAAGAGTAAATGAAGCTGTGTTTCATTTTGTCCATACCTCCTAAAAGTTATAGCTAAAAATACTTTGTTTTTATCCTTCTTTCAATTAGGTTTTTTGGCAAGTTACAGAATCTCTCTCCCAGATGTGAACCCTTCTGTTTGAGCATCAGAAATTCCTCTCCCATCGGCACATAGTTAATTTATCAGTCTTTTCCATTTTATTTTATACAGCCCAGTTAAAAGCATTAAATGGGAAATAAATTCTACAAAAAGCCCCTTTAATAGTGTAGATCTGTTGAGAGGTAGTAAAGTTACACATTTTGCTATTTGGAAATATTTGAGTTTCACAATTAATTTAAACTTTTTAGTACCCTCCTAGAAAAATTGGAGAAGGTGAGGGAGACCAGATTCTCTGCTAGTGTCAATCACAATAGATAGCGTCAATGACCTCAATGGTGCTACTGTGATTTACAGCAGCTGGGGCTTTGGTCCTATATATTTTAAATAAAAATCATGACGAATCCCCAAAATAGTAGATACATTTGTCCTTTGATTCTCTGGATCATGGTGAACAGAGACACTTGGGTCCATTTAAAAAGTTGGTTTCACCTCAGAATACCAAATTTTCTATTCGATACTGAAAAGCTATGGACAACTTTAGACTTTGGCTGAGATTTTCAAAGCTGCCTTTAATGGGAACTGGGTATCTGTGTCTTGTAGGTTTCTGGGTATCTGTGCTTTGAAAAAAATCTCACTTTTAAATCATTCAGTATTTAAAATTGCACAGTAAATTCTAAAGCCTTTTTTCAGCACAATTCCTGACCCCACCATAACAGAACTTTGATTATCCAAATAAAATTCATTTCCCTGTTACATTCAGATAATCTGGCTTGTGCAGTACTGCAGTCGGTACTGTATTTTTTGCTCTGCCTTTCTACTCTTTTTTTACCTCTGAAATACAACTATATCTGATTTATTAATCAGTTAAATCCACTATCTGTTCAGAATACACATTCTTACTTTCATCAGTTTCTTTTCCTTCTAACTGGAGATTTTAACACTGACATTAACAATCATCTGGATTCCTTTCTTTCTAATTTTCTACTTGCAGTTATTTTGTCTGTGACTTCTCTGACTCATAACTGTGACCCTAATGTTATTTTAAGTACCATAATTTCCCTTTCCGGCTCTGTAGGTGGTTCATGTTTTAGTAGTATTTATTATTCCCTCTAAACCACTTCCATAAAACATTTAAATGATAGTCAAAGATTCTGTGGGAAACCTAGCAGACAACTGATAGCCTAAGACTCAGTGAGAGACAAGAGCCAGATTTTTAAAGGTATTTGGGCACCTAGATGCACATAGTAACCTAGTATATTTTCACAAAGGGAATTCACTCCTATAGCAGTTAGGCACCTAAATGTTTTTGAAAAGTATACTTTGAATGTGGGATTTAGGAGCCTAAGTCATAGAGACACTTTTGAGAATGTTACCCCTAAGTTTTAATAAAGGCAAGAATCTGTTAATTTTACCACCTTGCCCTAACCATATGAGCCACCTAAACAAGTGGCTTTACTTTACTTGTATAAATCAGACCACTGATTTAGGTGCCTAAATAGAAATGTAAGTGCCTGAAAGCAGACATACAAGTTTGAAATTTTGACTGTGCAATCACTGATACTTAGCCACAGGTTCAGCCCTTTCCCCCCCCGACCATGAAAATCCTCCTACTGATGGGGAATCCCATTCTTCTGAGACCACACTCTAAAACTGCTTGGTCTAGAAGAGCCAAACAAAGTCATAGGTGGACTGTGTTCAATGCTATGAAAATGACCACCTCTCTTTTTTTTCTCCTGATTCTCTTACGTCTGACCCTCCTTCGGAATGATTCTCCTGCAGTCAAATAAGTGCTGCTTTCGTTTGGGGTAGCTGCAACAGCTTGATTTAGGAGCAGGGTGGTTCTTCCATTTAGACTAGTTAGTTAATTCTTATGATTTTGTTAGTTCAAGCAGTAAACAGTAAATGGAACAAAACAAACTGTCTTCTACATGTTTATGATGTGACTAAAATGACATCTGAACTGGTGCCTGTCCAAGATACAGCAAAAAATGCCATTTAGGACTCCTGGATTGGAGATACTCATTGAAAAACACGTCGGGTGACTGGTCTTGAATCTCTCTTGTAGAAGGAATGAAATACTTTTAAAAGGAGCTTCATTACCTTATGATACAGGACCAGATTTTGCACAACTCTTACCCAACGTGGGTGACAAAGCGTATGATGTTCATAGAGAAGAGTAAGTTTTGGCTCAAACCCAATATTCAAAGAACATTTTTATAACCTAGCATGGTCTGCATACAAGCTGGCAGAATTGCAATGAGTCTGCTTATGAGAGCACAGAGATTGTTCCATTTTTGCTTCCAGAGAGGGGAACAAATAGTGCACTGGGGAAAACGGCATCTCATGAAGGGGTGGATATTGTAGTAGGTAGCTAAGAGGGGCATCCTGAACACATATCACTGTTCCCTGAGGGAAACTGCAGCTCTGCACAACCCTATTCTGTAGGCTGTGTCTATCAAGTGTATTCACTGTGACCCTCAGAAAATAGTGCATATTATTTTGTTCAGCCTCAGATGTAAAAGGCTAGTAAGATCTAGTAAAAGGATTTTTTAGAACAGAAATATTATGAGAATCATTCAGCTGCAACAGAAGGACACTTTCCAAAGCCGTTCACTCTTAACTGGGCTGAGGAGGAGATTGACATGCATGAACAGAAGACCAGACAGCCTGTAGGGATATCTACTAATTAATATGGCAGAATGATACTGCTTAGGTGGTGCTGTAAGTAACTAACTGACTGACACTATTAAGACAGACTGACATTTACACTCTCTGGCCAAGATTTTCATAAGAGGCTTTATGTGCCCACCCTGAGGCCTGATTTTTCAGAAGGTGCTGAGAAATTATCCCCTTGAAAATCCAGGCCTCTGAAAGGTGTCCCAAGATCGGTACACAAAACCGCCAGTCACATTTAAATATCCTGATCTGTTTTTTAAATCAATCTGGGTTTCCTGTTAATTAATATTTTGATTAAATACTTTGAGATCCTTTCAATAAAGGGGGAGCAGCACAGTGATTCTGTGGTGGTTATTGGGCTGAAAGTATACCTGTTACTTCGCAAACGAAGAGCTGTCTCAATCCATCGCAAGATACTTAGTGACAGCATGCTGTATAATCTCATTGGGAAAATGTGATTATCTCATGAGAAGCTGCCATGGGATAAGAGGGAAGCTCCTTCCCTGAATCAGTAACTGGTTAAAAGATACGAAACAAAGGGTAAGAATACATGGTCAGTTTTCCGAATGGAGAGGGCAAAAAATGGTGTCCTCCAAGGGTCTGTACTGGGACCAGTACTGTTCAACATATTAATAAATGATCTGAAAAAAGGAGTAAACAGTGACTTGGCAAAATTTGCATGTATTACAAAACTATTCATGATAGTTAAGTCCAAAGCAGACTGCAAAGAGTTAGAAATGGATCTCACAAAACTAGGTGACTGGGCAAAAAAATGGCAGATGAAATTCAATGTTGATAAATGCAAAGTAATGCACATTGGAAAACATAATCCCAATGATAAATATAAAATGATGGTCGCTGCTATCACTCAGGAAAGAGATCTTGGAGTCATTGTGGCTGGTTCTCTGAAAAACTACACTCAATGTGCAGTGGCGGTCAAAAAAACTCATAATGTTGGGAATCATTAGGAAAAGGATAGATAAGACAGAAAATATTTTGCCTCTTTAAAAGATATACTGAAAGTGGAAAAGGTCTAGAAAAGGGCAACTAAAATGATTAGGGGTATGGAAAAGCTCCATATGAGGAGAGATGAGTAAGACTGAGACTTTTCAGCTTGGAAAAGAGATGACTAAGGGGTGATATGACAGAAGTCTAAAATAATGACTGGCATGGAGAAAGTAAATAAAGTCTTATTTACTTCTCCTTATAACACAAGAACCGGGGGGGGGGGGGGGGGGGGA